>JAIFGZ020000525.1:600000-925153 GCA_019925245.2 Oryza australiensis
ACTCCGCAGAGAGAAGAGAAGCTGTGGGGCTCCTAAGCGGTTGATTGAAGAATGTAACATGATTTATTATGCTTTGAGTTGTGCTGAATAGGTGAAGAATAATTATGAACCAAATACATACTCGAGGCTATTGCATCCGGTGATCGTGGAAAGTGGATTTCAGCAATGCAAGAAGAAATGCGATCCGGAGAAGAATTGTACTTGGGACGTTGTACCATTGCCTAAGAAGAAGAAGACCGTTCGTTGCAAGTGGATCTTCAAGAGAAAGGAGGGTTTATCTCCTAGCGAGCCTCCAAGGTACAAGGCAAGGTTAGTGGCTAAAGGTTTTAGTCGATTCAGTGTTGACTATAATGATGTGTTCTCTCCCGTTGTCAAACATAGTTCTATTCGTACTTTCTTCAGTATTGTTGCTATGCATGATCTTGAGCTTGAGCAGCTAGATGTCAAGACAGCATTTTTGCATGGAGAGTTAGATGAGGAGATATACATGGACCACCCGAGGGTTCAAATTCCTGGAAAAGAAAATCATGTTTGCAAGTTAAAGAGGTCCTTGTATGGTTTGAAGCAGTCCCTCGTCGGTGGTATAAAAGGTTTGATTCATTTATGTTGGCACATGGTTTTAAAAGGTCAAATTATGATAGCTGTGTGTACATCAAATTTGTGAATGGATCACCCGTGTATTTGCTGTTATATGTTGATGACATGTTTATTGCTGCCAAGAGCAAGGAACAAATTGCTACTCTGAAGAAACTATTGAGTAGCGAGTTTGATATGAAGGACCTTGGTGCTGCTAAGAAGATCCTAGGTATGGAAATTACTTGGGACAGAAAATCTGGTTTGTTATTTCTTAGTCAGCACAATTATATTCAGAAGGTTCTTAAACGCTTTAATATGCAAGATGCAAAGCCTGTTAGCACTCCCATTGCACCTCATTTTAAATTGTCTGCAAAGCAATGTCCTAGTACTGATGATGATATTGAGTACATGTCAAAGGTGCCATATTCAAGTGCTGTTGGTTCATTGATGTATGCTATAGTTTGCTCTCGCCTGGATTTATCACATGCTATGAGTTTGGTCAGTCGATATATGTCTAATCCTGACAAAGAACATTGGAGGGCAGTTCAGTGGATTTTCAAGTACCTTCGTGGGACGGCAGATGCCTGCTTGAAATTTGGCAGGACTGACAGTGGAGTCATTGGATATGTGGACTCAGATTATGCTGCTGATTTAGATAGGCGAAGGTCACTCACAGGATATGTGTTCACTATTGGCAGTTGTGCTGTGAGCTGGAAAGCAATATTGCAGCCAGTTGTTGCATTATCTACCATTGAAGCAGAATACATGGCAGTTGCAGAAGCTACAAAAGAATTGGTATGGTTGAAAGGTTTATATTCTGAGTTATGTGGAGTTGATTCTTTCATTAACCTGTTTTGTGATAGTCAAAGTGCTATATGTCTCACTAAGGATCAGATGTTTCATGAGAGAACTAAGCACATTGATATCAAGTACCATTATGTGCGTGATGCTATTGCACAAGGAAAGTTAAAGGTATGCAAGATTAGTACACATGATAATCCAGCTGATATGATGACCAAGCCAGTTCCTGCTACAAAGTTTGAGATTTGCTCAAGCTTGGTTGGTATTTCAGCTTAGCCCATGAGGCTGTGGTGCCAGTGGTATTTTTCTTTGTTATGTTCAGGTGGGGGATTGATTGATGCTGCAGGAAGGAATTTGTCTCAAGGTGAAGTATGTTATTTATGTTCCAAATTTATCTACAAACAAAGGCCGACTTCTAAGGTTTCCACCTTATTTAAGTTCCTGTAAGCCGCCGCATGGGAGACGTCGATTCAGTTGTAAATCCCAGGCGTTTTGTAACCTCACCAAGATATAGTGAAGATTGTTGCTGGCTGGCGCCCGTGGTTTTTCCCTCTCGTGTTGGGAGGGTTTTCCACGTTAAATCTCGTGTCTTCTTTACGGTTTGATCTTGTTTACTTCTTGTTTTACCGACATCGCGTCTAACACGCAGTGTACTTCCTGCACAGCCAGACCGCGCCTGGCGCGGGCGGCCTTGGCGCCGACTTCTGCTACGTGGAGGTGCTTGACACCTCGGAGCCCGGCGCGGGGCGCGTGTGGGTCGGAGTGCAGCGGTGAGCACCGTTAACACGTGCGCACTCGTGTTCTCGTGGAACGGACTGGAGGTGTTCGACGGGAGCAACTCGGTGTGGTACACTCACGACGCGTAGTCCGACAGCCAGAACTTCCTCGAGACGCTGGATCTGGTGGATGAGGGAGACATGCGCATCCTCGACAAGGGCGATGCAGCGGTGGATGAAGTCCGGGACAGCGACCGTGGCCGCGATGCCATGCACGGGGGATGCTCGCCGTGTCCTCGCCGGCGAGGACACGCGCCGAGTGCAGCATGGGCATGACGTGACCCTGCGCTGGGAACAACACGAGAAAAAGGAAAAAAAGAAAAAAGAAAAAAAGGAAAAAAAGAGAGAGAAAAAAAGAAAAGAAGAAGAAGAAGAAAAAAAGGTTCCTGGATCCGGCCGGCACGGGCTTGGATCTAGCCTCCGCGTGGCTGGAGGCGACGCGTCTGTGTTGGCGCTTGGAGAGGCCGGAGTCCGGATGCTGCAACATGAGGAGGATGCCGGAAGGGTGCGCGGTGCAGAGACGTGGCCGACGACGGAGGTGACCGGTGAGGTGTGACCTGTGCGGAGGTCAGCATGACGCGGCGATGTGCGAAGGTCCGCATGACGCCTCGGTTCGCGGTCGCAACGCAAGGTGACGCGGAGAGGCCCGGCCGTCGATGGTGGAGGCCGGTGGCCAAAGTGTCGCGAGGAAGTGTGGCCGTTGGAGGCGGAGGCCGGTGCGGCACGACGAGGCGCGACCGGTGGTGGCACGCGGAGGCTGGCCGGTAGGGAGGCGCCGGTGCAGTGATGGGCAGTGATAGATTCGGAGGCGCGGATGCGGCGGTATAACGAGGGGAGGCGCAATGGGGGACCAGGGTCTTGGGAAGCCTCAACCGATGGCAACCTCTTTGTTGTGTGGAGAGCTTAATGAGGGTTGACGAGCTCTTATGCAGACTTTCGAAGTTATGGTGGCAGCCAGGGGTTGTTTGCATGGTTGTCGGTTTTTAGCGGCTTACAGCGGACCGCGACAACTGACGTTGCTTGGCAACGGTCAGTGTGAAGGGTTACGCGGAAGCTACGCTAGCCGAAAACAAAAATTTCTACCGCGCAAACCAGGAACACTTGCAAGTAAGGGCCAATAGATCGTTACCGATTGGAGTAGAGTGCAGCGGATAGCCAATCAGGGCAATCCGATCTGGAACAGTGTAGCCGACTCCCGGAGACAACAGCCGATCAACAGCGCGCAATGTAGCAGCGCCTCTACCGGTATCCACACGTCCGGGGACAGAACGCCTTACACCCGTGTGCTAGCACGCGATGCAAGGCTAGGGTTTGGCTCGAAAGTGGGGAGGGTTTCCGTGGAGATTGATCTCGGCGACTTCTGTTGCACGTGATGCAATTGTTATGCCGCAGCTCTCCACCCCTCCCTCCTTTATATAGAGTTGGCCGACTGGGATTAGTAGCCGATCAGGACTATATTTTGAATTGGATCTCATCCGTATCTCATATAGAGTTGGCCGCTCACACGTCGTAAGCCCATAGGACTCTATTTTGAATTGGATCTCATCCGTATCTCATATAGAGTTGGCCGTCCACACGTCGTAAGCCCATAGGACTCTATCCGATCGGATCCCTATCCGATCGAGCCGTATCCGAGTCCAACTCGAATGCCTGTTCTTATCCCCTTAAGCGTGCGACCCCGTAGGTTCAGGTATACTCGGTTTCGGCTATAGTCTAACTTAGCCGATCGTCGGCTCGAGTCCAACTCAGCCGACACTGCCACACGGCGCCTAGCAGCACATATTGACACCATAGTATACAAGAATATAATATCGGCTCGAACCTGTAATGTGTACACAAATCCCTTTGCCTCACGATACCAGTTAAGCTATAGGCAAGATGTGTGCCATCCCTTCAATAGCTTAACCATTCACTCGAACCGTATTGGATTATCATGCCGTTGATTGACTCCTCAATCAACTTAGCATGGCCATGCATTTCCCATAATCCATTACCTCGAGGGCCCAAAGATATCTCTCCAAAGGAGGGGCAAATTCCATCTTGATCACTCACATCCCACTCCATGTTTCATAGCAAACCCGAAAACTACCTTTATAACTACCCATTACGGAATAGCGTTTGGTAGTCCCAAAGTAGGCTACTACACATGTTGGAATCCATGGTGATCTCAGGTCTAAGGACTTTGTACCAACACTACCCGAGACCAACTAATGGCACATTAATTCTGTAGTGTCTCATGGTGGGTTTATCCAACAATGTGTTCTCCAACACATATGTCCATGTTTATTGATTTGGTATCACCATACCCATGATCTATGAGACATGATCATCAATCAATAAACATGCCGATCTTAGAATCATATTTGTTCCAACAATATGACATATGATCGAGGATCGTTTAGAAATAGATTCATACATATCGAGTCTCATAAATAAGTCACGTACTTATTGATCAATACAAGATGTCTATTTCATGGAACCGAATAACACTTTATTCATAAATACATAAACATTGACGTGATATCCAACATCTCCATGTTGCCTCTAGGGCATATCACTAACAATCTCCCACTTGCACTAGAGTCAATCATGTAAGTATCTAATACCCATTGCTCTTGTGTGCGCCTCATGCTTCGGCGAGGGAGAGGTTTTGTCGCGGATCGGCTATGTTGAGATCCGTGTGCACTTTGCATATCTTGACATCACCTCCGTCCACAATCTCGCGGATGAGATGATATCGCCGAAGTATGTGTTTGGACTTCGATGTGACCTCGGCTCCTTGGCTTGCGCAATGGCTCCACTATTGTCACAATAGAGAGACATTGGACCGTCGTACTAGTCATCACACCAAGCTCGAAACGAATTTCTTGATCCAAACAGCCTCCTTGCAGCTTCGAAGCGGCAATGTACTCGGCCTCCGTTGTAGAATCAGCAACGTATCCCGCTTGGAACTCTTCCATGATCGCGCCTCCGTTCAGCGAACACGAACCCATTGCGATCTATAATCTTCCTTGTCCGTTTGGAAGCTAGCATCGGTGTAACCACTTACAACGAGCTCTTCTTCACCTCCATAGACTAGGAACATATCCTTAGTTCTTCTCAAGTACTTAAGGATATTCTTTACTGCGATCCAGTGACCTTCACTGGATCCGGTATCCGCTCGTAGCACTCAAAGCGTACGAGACATGCGGGCATGTACAAAGCATGGCATACATGATGGATCCAATTGCCGAAGCATATGGAACCATACCATCTTATTTCGCTCATCATGTGTCCGAGGACACGATTCTTGCTAAGATTAATGCCATGTGACATGGGCAAGAAACCTTTCTTGGAATCATGCATGTTAAACCTTTTCAACACCTTGTCAATGTATGTACTTTGGCTTAATCCGATTAGCCTCTTGGATCTATCTCTATAGATCCGAATGCCCTAATATGTATGTCTGCTCCCCTAAGTCTTTCATGGAAAAACTATTTTTCAATGAAGACTTGACGATTCTAGCATAGGGATATCATTTCCAATCAACAATATGTCATCCACATATAAGATTAGAAATACAATTGCGCTCCCACTGACCTTTTTGTAAACACAGGCCTCTTCTTCGTTTTTGATGAAACCAAACCCTTTGATTACTTCATCAAAACGAATATTCCAACTCCGAGATGCTTGCTTCAATCCATAAATGGATTTCGTAGCTTGCATATCTTTCCAGCGATCTCGGATCGACAAAACCCGAGGTTGTATCATGTATACATCCTCGCTTAGGTTTCCATTTAGGAAAGCCGTTTTGACATCCATCTCGCCATATCTCATAGTCGAAATATGCAGCAATCGCTAGGATAATCCGAATAGATTTAAGCATTGCGACGGACGAGAAGGTTTCATCATAATCAACTCCTTGAATCTGTTTAAAACCTTTCGCCACCAATCGCGCCTTATAGATGTGAACATTTCCATCCATATCGGTCTTTTTCTTAAAAACCCATTTGCACTCAATGGTTTTGACACCATCAGTGGATCAACCAAGTTCCAAACTTGATTGTCGTACATGGATTCTATTTCGGATTTCATGGCTCCAAGCCACTTGTTGGAATCGGGTCTCACCATCGCTTCCTCATAGGTCTTAGGTTCATCGTTGTCCAACAACAATATATCACGTTGTTCCGCACCGTGTACTGTCGGCGCACGACGTGATCTTTCGACTCGTGGGCCGGTGTATCTACAACCGGTGGCGCAACTCTTTGCTCCTCCCTGTTGTGGTTCCGTGGTCGCTGAAACATTTTCTCGGTGTTTCTTGAACTTCTTCAAGATGCACCCGCTCCCACTAACCCTTCTTGAAAGAAACTCTTTCTCCAAGAAGACACCGTGTCGGCGACAAACACTTTGCCTTGTTCCCGATTATAAAAGTAATATCCCTTAGTTTCCTTAGGATATCCCACAAAGAAGCACTTGTCGATTTGGGTGTGAGCTTGTCGACCGTAAACGTTTTACATAAGCCTCACATCCCCAAATTTTGAGAAAAGACAAACTAGGGGTTGCCCTGTCCATATCTCATATGGTGTCTTTTCAACCGACTTAGATGGAACTCTATTTAGTGTGAGCGCAATGTTTCAAGAGCATATCCCCGAAGGATAACGGAAGATCACTTTGGCTCATCATTGACCGCACCATGTCCAACAAGGTGCGATTTCTCCGTTCGGACACTCCGTTCCATTGTGGAGTTCTGGCGGAGTCAAGCGTGGAACAATTCCACAATCTTTCGAGATGATTACCAAACTCTTGGCTCAAGTATTCCCCTCCACGATCGATCGTAGAAACTTGATTGTTTTCCCTAAATGATTTTGTACTTCATTCTGGAATTCTTTGAACTTTTCAAAGGATTCGGACTTATGCCTCATTAAGTAGATATAACCATATCTACTAAAGTCATCTAAAGGTAATGAAGTACGATAACCACCTCGGCCGTTGAGCTCATTGGTCCACATACATCGGTATGTACGAGTTCCAATAAGTCACTTGCTCTCTCACTATGTCCCGTGAAAGGTGCCTTTGTCATCTTACCAAGTAAACAAGACTCACATGTCTCAAATGATTCAAAATCAAAAGAGTGAAGCAATCCATCCTTATGGAGCTTCTCCATGCGTTTCTTATTTATATGGCCTAAGCGACAATGCCAGATAAACGTGGGGTTTGTATCATTAGAGAGTTGCCTTTCTGTATTAATGTTATAGATGGGAGACGCTTCAAGATTCAAAACGTATAATCCATTCACCAATGGAGCATGAAAATAGAACATATCTCGAGATATATTGAACAACCATTGTTCATTGATCTAAAATCATATCCTTCCGCTTGCAAACATGAAGCGGAAATAACGTTTTGACATAGTGTTGGAACACAATAACAATTATTTAATTCCAAAACTAATCCTGAAGGTAGATGAAGTGGTACTGTGCCGACAGCAACTGTAGCAACGCTTGCTCCATTGCCGACGCGCAGGTTCACCTCGCCCCTTCTCAATCCTCTACTTCTTCTCATTCCCGCAACACTTGCAAATATGAGCTACGATCCGGTATCAAATACCCAAGAGTCAGTAGGTGAAGTAACAAGATTAATGTCTATAACATTAATACCGCGTAAGTCGTACTTTGCTTCTTTTTGAGATCCTCCATGTACTTCTTGCAGTTCCTCTTCCAGTGGCCTGTCTCCTTGCAATAGAAGCAAACGGCATCTGATGCCGCCGACCCCTTCTTGCCCTTCTTTGCATTAGAGGCACTCGCGATCTCATCGGGAGTTAACTTTCTCTTGGTGCAAAGCTTCTTGACAGTGGTTTGCGCTTAGCCTTCGCATCATCATCACATGATGATCGTTTTCTGGATACTCTCCTCACTGTCTTTAGCATCCCATGCAATTCAGCCAAGGTCCTATCCATATTGTTCATGTGATAATTCAATATGAATGGCTCGAAGCTCGGAGGGAGCGACCGGAGAATCACATCGTAGCCAACTCTTGGCTAAGGGGAAAACCTAGTTTTCCGGACTCTCGATATAGCCAATCATCTTTATCACATGCGGATCGACGGGATTCCCTCAACAAGCTCGCACGCAAACAAGGACTTTGAGGTGTTGAACCTCTCGGCCCGAGCTTGGTTCTCAAACATGCCACACAGTCCCCGAATAATAGTGTGAGCATCGTTGCTCTCATATTGCTTCGAAGCTCGGGGACATTGTAGCAAGCATGAGACACTTATATCTAAGGCATCATTAGTGTGCTTCTCACTAAGCCCTCCGTGCGGTTAAAGTGGCGTTATTAGGCAAATCCTCGGGATAGGGTACTTCAAGAACGTACTCCTTACGCTCTTGCTTGAGAACAATTCTCAAGTTGCGATACCAATCCATAAAGTTTGTTCCATTTAATTTTTTCTTTTCGAGAATAGATCGCAAATTAAAGGTATCTGGGTGTAGTATTAACCGTCATTTATTCTACAAGAAAAAACAAAGTTTAGCACAATGTTTATGCTATGTCTTTTGTTAAACAATTTAACATAAGACTCCCATTACGTATTTTTCACCTTCCCTCTAGGTTACGTATTGGGTCAAGATCCACATGTTAGTTAATTTTGTAGTGAGCTTTGGCATCACTGCTAGAAAATTAGTAACATCGGTAAGCAACTCCTTGCTAATCACATCTCTATGTGACTCTTGTTGTTGGTGTGGCATCTCCATGCCCCGCCCCAACCTATGCCCCAAGGCCCAAAACTGTTTTGATAGCCTTGTTAAGTAAACCAAATGCTCCCGCTGTATATGTCCGACATATACCCCTCGTGTTATGATAAAGAATAGCACTCGCTTTGTGCGACCCACCATTGACGAGCATAACGGTGACGGGTGCAACATTTGGAAGGGCATCATTACTACTTAGTGTTGTGAGGGATGCTATCCTATCAAACAAACATATCACATATAAAAACAGTAGAATAGCATATAATGAAATAGTATGGCCCCCTTCACATGGTGATCTCCATCTCCATGTCGGCGCCGAGGATCTCCATCTTCGGCACCATCTTTCAATGTGCATGATGCTTGATTTCTTCAAACTAAGCTACTACTATAGAAGCTCTAATTGAAGATTACATCGACTCGCAGGTCGTGAAAGAATATTACAAGCATTGCACGTATGAAAGAATATTACAGAGATTGCACATATGAAAGAATATTACATGCATCACATGCATCTCATACATACAATAGGGCCATACCATCTCAAAGCATTCTCTGCAAAAACAAGTTAGGCGTAGAAACGTTTTCTACCTATCGCAGAGATACGGCACCGAGACGACCTATAAGGGGATACGCACACGGCGGTCCAATCCATGAAATCGCTTACGGAAACCATATCGGCGTAATCACATTATGCCGTCCCGATACACTATCAAGGGAGATGGTTTGCGTAGGCGCGAGGCAGCTAACAAGATCGGACTACGAGATAGCTTCGGCATAATCACATTATACCGTTCCGATACACTATCAAGGAACGCTATCTCGAAGCCGACTCAAACCGAGTTATATGGAAATTGCTTCGACGTAATCACATTACGTCGTTCCGATACACTATCAAGGAACGCAATTACCATCAACTCTCCTCAACAAATCCCGTAAAACCGATTGATCTAATCAACCCGTGCGCAAAACTTGTTCCAGATCCAATCTAAAACCTGAACTAAGCAAGATTAGCTCGATACCACTCGAAGGGTTACGCGGAAGCTACGCTAGCCGAAAACAAAAATTTCTACCACGCAAACCAGAACACTTGCAAGTAAGGGCCAATAGATCGTTACCGATTGGAGTAGAGTGCAGCGGAATAGCCAATCGGGGCAATCCGATCGGGCAGTTGTAGCCGACTCCCGGAGACAACAGCCGATCAACGCGCGCAATGTAGCAGCGCCTCTACCGTATCCACACGTCCGGGACGTAACGCCTTACACCCGTGTGCTAGCACGCGATGCAAGGCTAGGGTTTGGCTCGAAAGTGGGGAGGGTTTCCGTGGAGATTGATCTCGGCGACTTCGTTGCACGTGATGCAATTGTTATGCCGCAGCTCTCCACCCTCCCTCCTTTATATAGAGTTGGCCGACTGGGATTAGTAGCCGATCGGACTCTATTTTGAATTGGATCTCATCCGTATCTCATATAGAGTTGGCCGCTCACACGTCGTAAGCCCATAGGACTCTATTTTGAATTGGATCTCATCCGTATCTCATATAGAGTTGGCCGTCCACACGTCGTAAGCCCATAGGACTCTATCCGATCGGATCCCTATCCGATCGAGCCGTATCCGAGTCCAACTCGAATGCCCGTTCTTATCCCCTTAAGCGTGCGACCCGTAGGTTCAGGTATACTCGGTTTCGGCTATAGTCTAACTTAGCCGATCGTCGGCTCGAGTCCAACTCAGCCGACACACGCGGCGCCTAGCAAGCACATATTGACCCATAGTATACAAGAATATAATATCGGCTCGAACCCGTAATGTGTACACAAATCCCTTTGCCTCACGATACCGTTAAGCTATAGACAAGATGTGTGCCATCCCTTCAATAGCTTAACCATTCACTCGAACCGTATTGGATTATCCGTCCGTTGATTGACTCCTCAATCAACTTAGCATGGCCATGCATTTCCATAATCCATTACCTCGAGGGGCCCAAAGATATCTCTCCAAAGGAGGGGCAAATTCCATCTTGATCACTCACATCCCACTCCATGTTTCATAGCAAACCCGAAAACTACCTTTATAACTACCCGATTACGGAATAGCGTTTGGTAGTCCCAAAGTAGGCTACTACACATGTTGGAATCCATGGTGATCTCGGGCCTAAGGACTTTGTACCAACACTACCCGAGACCAACTAATGGCACATTAATTCTGTAGTGTCTCATGGTGGGTCTATCCAACAATGTGTTCTCCAACACATATGTCCATGTTTATTGATTTGGTATCACCATACCCATGATCTATGAGACATGATCATCAATCAATAAACATGCCGATCTTAGAATCATATTTGTTCCAACAATATGACATATGATCGGGGATCGTTTAGAAATAGATTCATACATATCGAGTCTCATAAATAAGTCACGTACTTATTGATCAATACAAGATGTCTATTTCATGGAACTGAATAACACTTTATTCATAAATACATAAACATTGACGTGATATCCAACATCTCCATGTTGCCTCTAGGGCATATCACTAACACAGTGCGGTGTGGGACTGCATCAGTAGACGGTGCTTGCAGCGACGGTATTGTGCGATGACTAGGCTTGCAGCGGATCGTGGCGAATTGTTCAGCGCGGTGCATCGTCGGAAGAGGGTGCAAGCGACTTCTCTGGTTTGCTGTCTTGGCGGAGAAGGCTCAGCGCGAGGGTGAGACAACGACGCCAGTTCGACTCTTGGTGGCGGCTCAGTTGTTAGATGGAGATCGTGGGGAGCCGGACAACTTCTCTCTCGCTATGACGACGACAAAAAAAACAGATCCATGATGAGGAGTGAAGTAGTGGGTGCGGCGTGGTCCTTGTGATGAGGAGTACAGTAGCGGGTGTGGCTTGGCCCCTGTAACGTGCTGTCCAACGACGGATGTGGCGAGACTCCCGTGCGTTGAGTCCTATGAGAGATCCCGATCTGGTGGTGTTCATTCCATTGGGTGGGGTTTAGCGTTGGAGCGGCACAGCGGTGACGGGTATCACGTGACAGGGACCCTTTCGATGCAGTGCAGTCATTCTTTTCCTGATGCCCAGTTGACTTGAAGCTCTGCTGTAAGGTTTCGACGTCTGGTTGTGTGTAGGTCTGGTAGGTGTCGCTGTATAGGCTTCAATTTGTCGGCCGTGTGGTGGGAGTTGGTTTCGATAGGGTTGGTGTAGATGCTCGAGTTGAGCGTTTGCCCGCGTTGACGTCCCAATTCAACCGGGCGAGTTTTTTATTTTTTTAATTTTCCTTTCTATGGCCTTTCAGGGTTGTAGTATTGTACTTTTTTCTGATATATCAATGAAATACACGCTTCACTATCTTGTACGTTTTGTTTAAAAAAAAGGACATATCATATATGACAAATTTATAAACATTTTCTCATGTGTTTTAATATATCTTCTATTGAAAAATTTGATGGACACTGTTACGTGTTAACTGTAAACTATAGATACTGGTGCATGAAGCTCACATTGATTATATAATTTTATACTTTTTTATAATTGTGCATTTACTTCATATAATGCTCTAGTAGCTAACATATTCTAATGGTCAAACTCCTACGTTCAAATAATCTACAATAACAAGTACTACCACTGTCCCAAAATAAGCCAACTTTTGTACACGAATACAAAAGTTGGTTTAAAAGTTGGTTTATTTTGGGATGAATGAAGTATTCTACAAAATCTGAGCGGCAAAACCCGTATTTTCTCTATTTTCATATATACTAAAAGAATATCCAATCCTACCATATGATTAGTTTGGTTTGGAGTTCCTGTGGATAATCTATTTTACAGAAACTGAAATTATAAAATCATCCATTCCCAACATAATATGATGAGTTCTGTTCTGTGTATGGATAGTCTCTTATTTTTCCATGGGCTCTAATTAGCACTATGTAACAAAAAAAGTGCTTGTTCTACACCTAAATGTTTTTTTAGATAATGGAAGATAACTTCCAGGATCTGCATCGCACAACCATTCTATACCTAGTTTTAGCACAAGGAGTTATGATAGAGCACAGGATTGGTAATCTTACCTGACCTACATGTGACCAATTCTTACACTCTGTTTCGTTAAGCATTTGGATTACATCCCAAGCACTAGGCCTTTTCTTTGGGTCAGGATCAACACAAGCGAGTCCTATAATCATGCATCTGTATACTTGTTGGCAACAAGTCTCCACTGATGCACATCCCACTGTTCGTTCCAACCAATCCCTCCAGTTCTTAACCACCTAACAAAATTTAATAGTGAGACAAGGATATTAAGAAAACACTAGCTTAAAATTGGAGTAAAATTCATAAAACCACATCTATTATGGTCTAAGTTGCACAAAACAACCGGGATTTTGCCATGTGACGCGTAACCCCGGGTATTATGGCCATCAAGTTTCACAAAACCACATTATTAGTCATTTTGACTTTGATGTAACTCACTTTTGAGTTCTACAATCACATCTCAAATTTATGAGTCTTTTAACTGTTACATTTATTTAACTAAAGTTTTTTAAAATTTTGATATATGAGTATACCAAATTAGTTAATGGTGTCGTTTGTGAAAATCCTCGTGGTTTTGTGTGACTTGGACTATAATAGATAGGGTTTTATGAAATCCACTCTTAAAATTGAATTCATCTTACATTCTCTATGAAGTGTTGAAAAGATTCTCTGGTGATGATCCGTGGATAATTCCTGTCCAGTTATAACCCCCATGATTATCACTCCCAAACTGAATATATCAGATTTGGTTGAGATTAATCCATTGGCCAAGTATTCAGGTGCCATATATCCGCTACATCATAACATGGAATAAGTTTGAAACGATACAAGAATTAAAGATTGCAGTATGTATTTGACAAAGTTATGTAGTGGTAGCTTACAGTGTCCCCTCACGACTTCCAGTGATAATTCGTGATTGTTCATGGCCGAAAAGTCTTGATATGCCAAAATCCGCAATTTTTGGACCCATATCGTCATCCATCAATATATTTTCAGGTTTAAGATCCAAATGAATAATATGGCATTCCTTGTGAATGTAATGCAAACCATATGAAATTCCCCTGATTATTTTGTATCTCATGTGCCACCCAAGTCCATAGGATTCAGCTATAAGAGTAGACCAAAGCACACACACAAACATACAAATCATGTAAGATCACCCAACACTTGTATTTTCATTGATGCTACAGTAACTACAAACTAAAGTAAGCATAAAGAGTAAGATTAAAATCATTGTTGTACCAGAAATATACTTATCAAGGCTCTTATTGTGTAGATACTCGAAGCAAAGCAACCGTCTTTGTGGAGATTATAGCAATCGAGTATCTACATGGCAAGCTTATCCGACTGGAGGTAGGGATAGATTGCGCCTGCCGTATTTGTAAACCAAACATGACTTGGGTGTTACGTTGCCGATTGAGATAAGGCAACGACCTATAGTCACGGTTTGGTAAGATTGAGGAAACCGATTTAGAGTAAGATATGGTTTCCGATTTGTAAACCCGCCTCCTAGGACTATATAAGGGGGGTAAAGGGTGTCCCTTGAGGGATATTCCGATAGGAAATCAGCCTTTAGCTTTCAACTTTAGATCACGAGATCAATAAAGACACTCGATGGATCCAATCCACCGAAACATGAGTAGGGTATTACCTCACGAGAGGGCCTGAATCTGTCTAAACCTTCTTTTCCTTTTCACCCATTGTGCTTGGCGATCTTGACTGTGACCCCAGAGATTATATTGCCAAAACCGAGTTTCGACAGTCTTGGTATTTCAACCATGACATATTTCTTGCCATCCAGTTGCAACGCTTCCCACGTGATTCAGCACAGTAGCCTATAAATCGTACTATGTTTGGGTGCTTGACATCCATAAGGAATGTAACCTCCTTCTGAAATTTATCATCTTCCAATACTTGTATCTCGAGGAGCTTCTTCACAGCAATCATTTTTCCATTGCTAAGGATTCCCTGTTTGCCTTTTTTAAGTACACGTTCGAAATCTTTTCTGGTAACAGTTGACAACTGGAGGAAAACAAACAGAGAGCATACCTTGTAAACCACTCCATACCCACCCCTGCCAAGTTCTTGTTCCTTTAAAAAGTCACATGTAATGGTTTTCAAGAATTCCATTGGCAGATACATTGGCGTCGCAGTTGGATCTTGTATGTTGTTCTCCAGTATACCAAAATCCACATGCTTTTGCACCACAGAATCATGTTTACTAGTAGATCCTTCCATTCCTGATTACATAAAAGGAACCCTTGAGATGACAAGAAAAATCCTCAAAACCCCATATACTTCATTAAACACAAGTTGCTTGGGTGTGCAGCCGGGGGGCGGTTTGGCCATGTCTTCCTTCAATTAACCATGTATCCGTAAGGTTTTCGGGCAAGCAGTAACTCACTACCCTTTTCGGAGGTTGCTTACGTAAAAAAACTGCTTTCACATTGCCATGAAAATTTATGCATTGTTTCAGTAAACCCAGGTTCCTTCCCCATGCAACCGGGAACTTACACTGAGCCCTGTAAGAGCAGCAGCTCAAGTCGGCTTTTCCACAAACACCAAGCATGCACGATGCAGCACATTTGATACCGTCGTAGTCCGAAGGAGCAGGATACCAGCAATCGGCATCGATCCTGCATCTCCTGAGCAGAGCAAGAGAGGCGGCAGCCATCGGGCTGCAATAGAGGCATCGCCGCCGCCGCCGCCGGCGGACAGCACTTACGAGGGGAAAAAAATCGAACAACCTAAATTCATTCATTGTCTAAAAGACTAAAACGTCATTATTAAGACCGGAAGTTGCATGAGTATACCCGGCAAAAAAATCTCATAGAAGTAACCATGCATGCAAAGAAAGAGAGACAGAGGACTCACAGGATGATCCGATGAAGAAACGCATGGACGACGCTGCAGGGGAAGCTCGCACACGCAGAAACAGCAACGAACAACTGGCGCGAGTTCGCTGCCGGCTCTTGGCTTGGCATGCATATCTAGGAATGAAGGCATCGATGACCTTTGAGCTTGTACATCGCGAATAATCTCCTACTCTCAATTAACTAACTTAATCTCAGGTGGTTTGGCAACTAACTGCAGGCGCGTCCGCGTGTCCCAACACGCAATTACGCACGCATTATGAATTTTTGACCAAGTTGTAAAAACCACTTGTCATTCTGAGTTTAAGATTTCTCGTGTAAAACAATGTATTGTAAATATCCTTTCCTACTTCATTTTAGTTTGATATTCCTCCCTAATTAATCACCGATGTTCGTGTGTGTTTTTTTTCCTTTTTTTATATATAGGTTATATGACTTAGCGCATGTCATATGTGCTATATGACTTAGTGCATGTCTATATGGATATGACCTGTACACATCTTCTTCTTTCTCAGCGACACAGTGTCATGCTGAACTCATCTTTCTCATCTTAAATCTACTAAAGAAAACAAATCCTTCGCCGAACCTCATGAGTCAAAAGCAACAACTCATTTTTCCAGTGATCAAAGATGTGAAGACTCGAGACCACCCCCTTCCAATGACTTGGACACCATGAGTAGGGATGCCACGGTTGTATCATATAGAGCCTAGCCGATATGAGTGACGTCCGTGACTTCTCTCGCATATTAGTAACCATATGAGTGATGTGAGGTTTGCGACAACGAGAATGGACGAGCAACGGCAATTGAGGAGAATCTCAAACAAGGTGTATTAGAAGAGGGGTATTCGTAACAAATCGTTCTGTAGTAAGGAATCTCAAACTCAAGGTAACGTTTGAGGTGGTTTTTGTAATTTTTTTCTCAATTTTAAGATATGCGGCAAATGAATTACTCGTTCAGAAATATAAGATGTTTAAATTCTTTTTCCTCAAATCAAATGTGTTTTCCGGTTTTGGCCCTGTTTAGTTGCAAAATTTGGTGAAAACTTTTCATCTAAAAAATTTGGATGAAATCTTTTCACAAAAGTAGAGTAAGTGTTTAGTTGCATATAATTTTTTTTTTGCTGTTGTAATAAAGATAAATTTATTCCTTAAAACTACTACTTGCATTTTTCTTTCTTTCCCTTCTCTTCTTCTTTCCCGTCTCCTCACTTCTCCTTCCACCCCATCCCATTCCCTGCTACTGCCTGCTACTGCTTCCTCTTCCTCCACTTCTTCTATTTCCCTCCTCCCTCACTTCTGCCCCCATGCGGCGCCGCCTCCCCGCACTCCACTCCACCTTTGGACTTGACTGGCAAACAGCAGCAAGACGACTGACTAGTGCAGGAAAAAAAAACAGCAAGTCCAGGGAATTGAACAGGTGCTCAATGCGCTGCAGTACTCTTCATCTAACTTGGAGAATTAAGATGCTTGTGCCGATTTGATCTGCGATTAAGCAGGAAATGGTCAGAAATCTAAGGGGAAAATGAACAAGAGAATCAACAATCAGCACACTGAAGAGAGAGTGTGAGACCCAACGGCATGCAAACAAAACAAGGAAAAAAACACAAATCAGGGGCGGATATAACTTTAGTAGTTGAACTCCCAAACTTTTTGGGGAAAAAACAAACAAACTGTTACTACTTGTATTAAGGGTTAAGGCAAAAATTAAGCTTCCAGATCCAGAAGAGAAGCTAGCGTTAACACACGCAAATTCGAGACAAAAGCGATAGGATGCTCACCACGACGGGATGCGGACGACGGAAGGAGCAGGACGAATGACGGCGCCGCCCCAGCTCGCGAGACGGAGATCGGCGCAGGCGCAGGGCGGTGGCCGTGCGCCGCCTCCCCCGGCCGCCTCCCCCGTGCGCCGCCTCCCCCGCCTCCGCCGCCTTCCCCGTGCGCCGCCGCCTCCCCCGCCTCCGCCGCGCGCACAGACGAAGAGAAGAAGGGCGACGCGCAGAGAGAAGAGAAGAAGGCACGCGCGGAGTAGTGGCGTCCGGCGCCCAACAAAATTTTTCACCTTTTTTGCCAAACTACTTTCAAATCTAAAATTATTTCATCCCAACTTAACTCACTTTCAAAAAACCAAAAAATTATCAAAATCCATAATTTTATTACTTTTCATCTACAAAGGTCTTAGTCGAAGTTTGTAAAAAAGAAATATAGCAGTAACGGTGCATTCGGGAATATCTGGATGTGGTAGCACCAATGCTGCATCTATGGGACTCAGCAAGCAATTTATGCTAAGAGGGCTGCAGCACGGTGTCTGTACAGCCACAACCCAGCTGAACAAACAGAACCAACATTTGTAAGAATAAATTGATATTATTAAATCCATCATTTAATATATTTTTATAATTTATTTGTTTCTGCTGAAATATATTGCCTTATTTTTCTTATATATTTATCAAAATTAAAATACATCTTGACTAGTTGACTCACAATAAATTAAAACTAAAACATCTTGTAATTTAAATCGAAAGGAATAGCTTTTTTTCCTTGAAAATGCTGCCGCTAGCTTCTCGGCGCAAAGTATGGTGTCTCTAGGTGAAGGTCCAACAAACTGCTTGCCAGATGAGAACGAGGCTGGAGTTGGCACGTAGGAGTACGTACGTCAGTCAGAGGTAGGACCCACCGGAATAATATCTCTTCTTTTCCTATTAATTAGCTTATCTTATCTTAATTTTGTCACATGATAAAGACCGGAGGTGGTATCTGTTGACAACTTTATTGGCATGAACATAATCATAATTAAGACACCTAAATGTTTTACGGTGAAATTGAAGTCGTCAACCACCTTGATCTAGCAAAAACTAAAACAAGATGAGTTTTATGAGTTTTATAGATTAAACCAGCTAACGGAGCTGATTTGAGCAAAACAAAGGATAAACACTCGTCTCGTGGACAAACAGAAAGTTTTCAAGACAAACTTATAAAGAGATGTCGCACTCTCATAGCAGCGGTGGACGATTTACAGCGTAAATCGACAAAGATGGACGAACTAATATAGAAAAAAAAAAAAGAACGATTCAATTGGCTAAAAACTAGAAACTAGATTGATCTTGTGTTGTGTATGTCGTATTGCCAATTGAACCGGCCTTGACCCTTAAATAGGGGTTGGTCTTGTCTTTCACAGGCCCTTCTCCACGTCCAATTCGGGGTAGACACCTTTGGAAACCCGAGACATACCGTATGGACGCAAGGAAACACAGATGCAAGAGATTCGTCTTGGTTTCGGGCTCTGGAAGTCAGGCAGGTCACATCTTTGCCGGGTGGCCAGGCCTATACATGTGCGATCGGATCGGCCTTTCCAAAAGGAAACCGGCAGACTTTTCAAACATTGACAATTTTTCTATCTCGATTCCTAGGTGCCAATTTTGGGTGTAAACACATGCCCCCTGCCTTTTACGATGAACATCGTGAATCTAAAAGCATAGAACATGTTTATCTTAGGGCGATAATCTAATTATCGGCCATAGGACTTCCTAAGCATCTTGCCAAACACTCGGGAAGTATTTCTTTAGGTATTTACCGTTAATAGCTCGTTGAAACCGTTCTCCTTGAAGTGTTTCCAGAAAATATGCATTCCCTCGAACGATTCCGCATATCCGATAAGGTCCCTCCCAACTTGACGACCACTTATCGAATTCTTTAGATCGAGAACCCAAAGACAAAATTATCTTCCATACCAAATCTCTCACTTGGAATGTCTTCGCCTTCACCCTTTTGTTGTAAGCTTTGGCCATCCTCTTCTTCTCTTTGTTTATTTCTTCTAAAGCCTTCAAACGTTTGTCAACTACTTCATCAAGATTATCTCCCATCATTAACTTGTAGTCTTCAGCCGACAAATCGTCTTGCTTATATATCGAAGAGAGCCAAGATTTACCTCAACCGGTAAAACGATTTCTTGTCCATAGACTAGCTCAAAAGGGGTTACCTTGGTAGCACCATGTTTGGATATTTTATGTGCCCATAATGCCTCAGCACCTCATGCCACCTTTTGGGATGTTCTCCGATCTTCTTTTTAACTAACTTTAGCAAAGTTTTATTACTAGACTCGGCTTGTTCATTAGCTTGAGCGTAGTAAGGAGAAGAACTCAACAACTTGATATCATAAGATTCGCCAAGATTTTTTACCTCTTTGGACATGAAAGAAGCTCCTTGATCCGTAGTCAATATTTGAGGATTGTCGCATCTATGTATGATATGCTTCAAAATGAAATCAATTACCTCCGTATGAGTCATATTCTTGAGCGCACGGCTTTGGCCCACTTTGTGAAGTAATCCGTTGCAACTAGCACGAACCGATGCCCTTTCGATGACGAAGGATAAATTTGACCAACGAAGTCCAAAGCCCAACCCCAGAACGGCCATGGTTTAATAATAGGGTTCAACACCGCAGCCGGTGCCAATGAACATTGTCGAACCGTTGATAAGCTTCGTATCCTCTATAATATCTGAAACAATCATTAATCATTTTCGGCCAACAGAACCACGCTCTCCTAAGCAACCAATTTATTTTATGGGCCGATTGATGTGTTTCACAAATACCCTCATGTATCTCCTCCATAGCCACTTTAGATTGATCACTATCTGGGCACTTCAATAATACCCCATCTATATTCGGCGATACAAATCTCTATCGAGCATAGTATACTTAAATGCTTGCCTATGAATTTTCTATCAACCTTAAGGCTAGGATCTTTTAAATATTGAATCAAAGGTATTCTCCAATCCTCTGCTGTTTCCAGAGCACAGATGTCCAAATCTAAAGTCAATTCGGCCTCTATATCAGTGAAATTGTGCCCCCAGCATCTTCTGTGATCCCGGTCTAACCGGCCAAGCAATGCCGATCGACCGCCGACGCCTACTGGCCGACTGACGTAACGCCGGCCAAACCGATCGCCATCGGCATAGCCGACCGGCAACAAGTTGCGCCTGGGCCGACCGTAGCACGCGTATGTATCCCGCCAATTTTACTCAAAGAACCATAATCAAGCATCGGTTTTTCCAATATGAAAAATATCCCTCTTTTGACACTATAACCAGATGCTTGTTGAGCCAAGTCGTTCGCTCTAGAATTTTCACTCCTAGCAATATGCTTAATGAAAAATCATCAAAATTGGCAATAATATCCAAGCATTGATCAAGATACCTGTTTAGCGACCCATCGAAGCACTTGTAAACCCCAGCAACTTGTTGCACCACCAATTCTGAGTCACCAAACGCTTCTACATGCGTAGCTCCAGCGATCTTCATCACTTGTAAACCGAATAGCAAGTCATTGTATTCGGCTTGATTATTTGTACAATAATACTCCAAACGAACCGATGCTTCAAAACATTGACCATTGGGCGAAATCAAAACTACACCTATACCTTGACCCTCCTTACACGAAGAGCCATCAAAATAAATCTTTCAAGGTGTAACACTAAGCAAGCAAAACTTATCTTCATAATCAATATCTACATGATGGTCTACTATAAAATCTACTACAATTTGGCCTTTCATAGATTTCAACGGTTCATAAGCCAAATTATACTCAATCAATGTATACGCCCACTTGTGAATTCTCCCACTTAGAATTGGCCTTTGTAACGTATGCTTAATGACATCGGTCTGGCAAGCAACTATGCATGTACTAGATAACAAGTAATGATGCAACTTGGTACAAGCATAGTATAAACAAAGACAAAGTCTCTCTACAAAAACATACCTCGTTTCGACATCTAAAAGACAACAACTCAAATATGTGATTATGTATTCTTTGCCATCTTCCTTCTGCGTCAAAACGGCTCCAATGACTTTGTCTTCAGCAATAATATTTAACCGAAACAGAATTTCGGCTTTAGGAGCTCGCACCACGGGTGCGGTAGATAAATATTTCTTCAATCCCTCAAACGCCTCTTGTTGTGCTACCCCAAGGAAAATCGGCTTCTTTTTTCAAACGTAAAATAGGAACAAAAGCATCGATTTTACCTGCTAGGTTAGATATAAATCTCCTCAAGTAATTCACCTTACCTAGCAACTTCTGAACTTCTCTCTTGCATGTCGGCACTTTAAAATCTTGAATCTTCTCAACCTTCTTAGGATCAGTCTCAATCTCTCTCTCATGTACCATGAATCCTAAGAACTTCCCCCGTCGAAACACCAAAAGCATATTTGAGTGGATTTATCTTCAAACCATACCGACGTATCATCTTAAAAGCTAATATCAAATCGGCTATATGACCATCCATGTCATCCGATTTGACAACAATATCATCAATATAGATTTCTAGGATAAACCCTAGCAAATCATGGAAAATCAAGTTCATCGCTCTTTGATATGTTGCGTCAGCATTTTTTAACCCGAACGTCATGACTGCCCACTCAAATAACCCAACAAATCCCGGACACCTAAAAGCCGTCTTGTACATATCATCTTCCACCATAAAGATTTAATTGTAGCCGACATTGCCATCTAAGAAACTAATCACTCTATGGCCCGAAGCATTATTTATTAACATGTCGGCTATAGGCATAGGATATTCATCTTTAGAAGTGGCTTTATTTAAATCTCTAAAATCTATGCATACTCTAATCTTACCACTCCCCTTCTTTTCTATCGGAACGATGTTGGACACCCATTCCGCATACCGGCAAGGCCTAATAAACCCTGCCTTCAATAATCGGTCTATCTCTTCTTTGACATGATCATATATGAGAGGGTTAAAGCGACAAGGAGGTTGTTTATAAGGCTTAAATCCTGATTTTATCGGAAGCCGACGCTCAACAAGATCACGGCTAAGTCCCGACATCTCATGGTACTCCCACACAAAGCAATCAACATACTCCCTAAGCAGCTCGATTATTTTAACTTTATAATCGGCTTTCATGTTTTTGTTTATAAAAGTCAGCCTTGGAACACTTCCATCTCCTATGTCCACTTCTTCTAATGGATCGACCAATGTAAACCCCTGACCGAGTTTCTCTACTTCATCGAAATCTTCTATGGTTTCCCCAATATCGTTCTTTGTAGACCGATATTCTTGTATCCTCTTCTGTAACCACTCTAAATTGGTTGTTTTATTCATCATATAAAGTAATATCACCTAGCCGTGCTAAACTAGCTGGCCTTACAGAGATAGGTACAAAACCGTCCTTGGAAACACTAATAAAATCAAAGCTAGAAAGATCTAACCCTGACAAGCACTGCATATCCCCATGCTTCCATCCTACTAAAACATCGGCCATTGCAACCTCAACCGATGTATCCGCTTGAACAATTTCAACCTCGTCACCGTCCCACTGAATTACGCATTGATGCAAGGTAGAGGGAACACAACAGTTGGCATGAATCCAACAACGCCCCAAAATAACATTGTAATTACCTTGGACGTCGACGATGAAAAAGACGATGGGCAACGTCTTGTTACCCGCTGTGAGCTCCACAGACAGGATCCCCTTAGCCTCCGTTGATTCACCATTGAAGCCGTTAAGGAGCATGTTGGTCTTCTTCAACTCAGCTTCTTCACGACCCAACTTCTTAAACAAGGAACATGGCATCAGGTTCACAGTAGCGCCTCTATCCACTAGCATCCTAGAGACCGACTTCCCATCAATATGACCCTTAAGATAAAGAGGCTTCATATGACGATTGGACTCATCGGATTTCTCAAAAACCGTGTCTCTTGGACCTAATGAGAGTTGAGCCACTTCAGCCTCCTCTATGGCACAGAACTCCATGGGCAACATGCACACCATGTTGTTGTCCATGCTTTCACTCGGTGACGACACCTCAGCCGATTGTTCATTTATTCCTTCTCTTCCTATTCTTCCCGAACAACCAGCGGCTCTTCACCCTTCGCCGATCTGGATTTCCCTTCCTTCATTGGTGGTGGTCGCAACTCATCAAGTCTTCTATCTCTCCATTCTTCGGCCTCCTTTTCTTTCAGCTCGGAAGCCCAAAGACGCTGCAACCTCCTCCTCTGTGTAGCCGTCAAATCCTTAGGCATCTACCTTGGATTCGGCTCTGTTCCAGGAGGTAAGTAATGTCCTCCATTGTTTTTTCGCGAAGAAGAAGCAAGATCGAATCACCTCGCGGTGACAGGTCGGCCAAGCTACGGTGAATCGGTCGACCGGCCTTATACTGCAGTCGACCTATCGAAGACACGGTCGGACCGGCCAACAGGTCCAGTCAGACCGGAACGGGGATCCCGGTCGGACCGGCCAGAGGGCTCGGTCGGACCGGCTACATGGCTTCGGTTAGACCGGCCAGAGAGTCCGGTCTGACTGCTCTCCTATGCAGAACTCTTCCCGGCTTCGGTTCGATTGCCAAAAACCATCCTAACCTCTTCTCCAGATGGTATTGGCACATCATGAGATCCTATCTTGACAGTAATCACATCCGAAGCCCTCTCCTCAGCCTTCGCGCGCTTATGCGTCCTCTTCTCTCCCCCAAACCGATTTCTTAGTGAAAACTGGCTTCCATTTGATGAGGATGCATCTCCATGAGATGATCTCCTCTCCCTTTCCCATCCTGGATGAAATTGCATCGGAGGCATATGACTATACATTGGTGGTGGTGCCCCCAAGGCATGAAGTAAGGAAAAGGATAACCTGGCGGCGGCATTAGGCAAGATCCCCATGGCATGACTTGAGGAAAGTGTGGTAACGGCGGCTCCAATGCCCTTGACGAATGACCAAATAACTCCCTAGGAAGCGATCTTGGCCTCTTGCCCTTGTTACGCTCTTTCTCCATGCTCCTCTTCTCATACTTGTCCAAGAGCATATCAAAAGTCACTTTTGGCTTTTGAGGTTTTCTTGATGTTGAAGCCTTACTCTCATTCTTCTTCCAAACACCCACCTTCGGACTTTTTGGCATAAGCATCTTGGGCCTGGCCTCTCCAACGACAACCTCCTTCCCTTTAGTAGATTCGGCTTGCTTCGGCCGAATCAACACCTTCTTGCCGTTGAGATCAACGACATTGACAGGGAAAGGGTTATTGTCAAGCTTCATATTGGAGCCCTCAGTGAATTTCAACCGTCCTTCTTCTATGGTCGATTGAACCTGTCGACGAAAAACATTACATTCATTAGTAGAATGCGAATAAGAGTCATGCCACTTACAGTAAGAGCGATGCTTCAATTCTTCTGCTCAAGGTATGACATGGCCTTTAGGCAATTTAATTTGCTTCTCTTGGAAGAGATAATAAAAAATCTTATCACACTTGGCCACATCAAAACTATACTTAATCTCACTTTGCCGATCCTTGCGAGTAGTTGGCATCAAGCTAGAACAAACGAAAGGTTTATTTTTGTTAGTCCAAGACCACTCAGCAACGTACATATCATGATCGCCCTCATCAACATCAGAATCACTATCAGGGCAATCAATCCTGCTAACATGAGGTTTCTTATCACTGGGCCTAACAAATCTTGTGCTATCTCTGACCCGGCTTTCCTGAGCCAGAGCCTTCTGCATGACCTGACTAACATCCAAAATTGGCCATCTAATCTTTCTTTAATGGGGGCAAGTAAGCCACTAAAAGCAAGCTCAGCTAATCTCTTTCAGTTATATTTAAACTAAAACATCGGTTTCTAGCATCTCTTCTCTTAATGTAATCAGTAACATATTCATTATATTTTTGTCTAACCGATGTAAAATCACAAAACCTAAGCTCAGTTTCACCAGTGTAAAAATAATCATGGAATCTTTGTTCTAACTGAGCCCAAGTATGAACAGAATTAGCCTGTAATGAAGTAAACCATGTAAAAGCAGTACCAGACAACAATAAAGAAAATAAGTGCAATTTAAAAGCGTCAGAAGTACTAGCCTCCCCACATTACGCCAAGAATTGGCCTATGTGCTCCCATGTGGTCCTATTATCCTCACCACTGAATTTAGTGAACTCAGGAACTCTGTAGCCACGAGGATATGGGATATTATCGAAGTAATCAGGATACGGCTTTTGGTAAATCCTAGCATGATTCCTGGGCTCAATTCCAAACGACTCTCTAATAATATTTCTAAATTTGTTCCTCCATATTTTCAGGCCTTGACGGATTGGGTAAAATCGGCGGCCTAAAAAACGGTTGTTGCGGCGCAATATTGCCATATTGGCCATATCCAGTGTCATGCAGGTATCCTCTATTAGGATCATTATACTGATTGGGAACGTGTGGAGAAACTTGCGCATGAACAGTAGCTACAGGGGGGTCGTGCACAGGAACGTGGTATAAAACCGAGTTACCCGTGATTGGATCTATCTCCCGTACGGCACTGCACACGGCCCGATCGGCCAAGGGCTTGGTCTCGACGGTCGTGTAAGGTGCGGTCCGACCGGCCATGTAGTCGCCGGTCAGACCGTTGAAGGGAGCGGTCAGACCGGCCTGTGGGCCAGTCTGACCGACATGGGGAAAGGTCGGGCCAGTCTAACCGATGTAGGGTAGTCGGTCGACTAGCCGTAGGGCCGTCGGACCGACGTAAGCGGCGGAACTCACCCCTCGGGTTTTGCGTGATCGCCCGTCGGTTTTGCTAAAGATTTGATAAATAGGGGCTTGGCTAGTGCTCGCAACAGAGCTAAACGGGAAATCGGCCTTGGGAGGGCTGGATTTAGCGCCCATATGAGCATTAAACGTCCTATTAAAGCAAGTCTTCATAACAGATTCAATCCTATTATTGACGGCAGCGTTGACGAACTCATCCACCATGCTTGCTACGAGCCTTTGAATAGGAAGAGCTAGGTCATCAGTACTTACCTCATCACGGATGAGCTTGAGCGGGCTCCCGGGCTTGAGGACGACGCCTTGATGGGTCTTGGTACACGACTTGTCCAAGACCTCCTGCGTGATGGCCTTGATCCGCTCCTTCATAATCTTGCGCACCTCCCCATCTAGATCATCCAACAATATGTGGACGACGTTAGATGGACTTACCTCTTGCACGACTTGTTTCGACATGGCGGCGTCAAAATTGAGATGGCATTGAGCGGACTTCCCAGTGAAGTCGCCAAAAATCGTGTTGGCAACTTTTGGCAAGAAGACAATCACGATCGGGACACCTAAATGCCTTGCGATGCAATTGGAGTCGCCAACCACCTTGATCTAGCAAGAACTAAAACAAGATGAGTTTTGTAGATTAAATCAGCTAGCGGAGCTGATTTGAGCAAAACAAAGGATAAACACCCGTCTCATGGACGAACGGAAAGTTTTCAAGACAACTTACAAAGTGGTGTTGCCCTCTCGCAGCAGCAACGGATTATTTACAGCGCAAATCGACAAAATATAGAAAAAAAATAAAAGAACGATTCAATTGGCTAAAAGCTAGAAACTAGATTGATCTTGTGTTGTGTATGCCGTATTGCTAATTGAACCGGCCTTGGCCCTTAAATAGAGGTTGGTTTTGCCTTCCACAGCCCTCCTCCACGTCCAATTCGGGTAGACACCTTTAAAAACCCAAGACATATCGTATGGAGTAAGGAAACCCGGGTACCGACGAATTCATCTTGGTTTCGGAATCTGCCGGTCAGACTGGCCACATGCCACCGGTTTGACCGGTCCTAAGGCCCGGTCTGACCGGCCTATACATGGCAGTTGCTGTCTGCAAGTCATATATATCGGACTATAATCTGAGATGGAATGAACTGTATGAGATGTGAAAACGTTCACATGGTTACATATTGAGCTAAAAAACCGTCTAATACAAAACGTCCTATATGTTAAAATCCTATATTCACCTTCCCCGATAACTATCGCCACCCATCGTCTCTTGACTTGGCCATTTCCTTTGCCGCTAAAAGCATAGCAACACCGTTTTTTTCATACACGGGTGACTAAACCGAGTAGTCGACTCGGTGGCATGCATCAAGATATAGCGGCAAGCTTTTTTGGCGAGATGCAGGATGGCGACAGGCGGCGCAGGCGCCAGACGACGCAAATCTGTTTTTTCGCGTAGGACTCGCGGTAAAATAATCCTCATGGTGATGGGAGCTATTTAGAGAACCAAGACTCTATTCTTAGTTTTGAGCATGAGATCATGATTTTAGAAAATCTATAATTTTTGAGATCCATATGGAGTCTCTGTTGGAGCTAGTTTTTTAAAGAAAATTATTTAAAACGGAATTAAAGATTCATTTAGAGACACTCTTGAAGATGCTCTTAGACAATCAAACTTAAAACAAGAGAGCAAAATGAGAAAAAAAACTAGCGAAAACAGAAGATGATAAAAAACTGAATCAGCAAGCTAGATCATAAAAGTTGGTTCACATCGGTGTGATCCTAGATGGAGGAGTGAGAAAAGAATAGAGAGAAGAGTGGGTGATTGATTTATCGTCGGGCTATAGCTAAAACCAAGACATTACCATATCATACTGTGCAGATAATACTTTATATATTTTGTGTGAAGCTTTACTCTCTCTTTAGGATCTAATGTGGCTATGTAATAGAGATAGCATAGACTTTTTTATCGGGTTGACCGAAACTCGATCAACCAATTTTATTAAGGTTGGCTCTTACTTGTTGATTCCTATGCATCACAATACTCAAATGAGTGGAAATAAAAAAGCACATAGATGATATTCCCATGTAATTAAAATATTTTGTACGCATGTATAAGAGGTAAATGCTTACCATATTTATATACAGATAGTATCGTAGCTTAATTATGTATGGTACTATCACCATTTTTATGCTATCTCTGTATGATGTATCTCATTATTACATCTAGCAGCTGTCTACACTATTGAACATAAATGCTTACCATATTTATATACAGATAGTATCGTAGCTTAATTATGTATGGTACTATCACCATTTTTATGCTATCTCTGTATGATGTATCTCATTATTACATCTAGCAGCTGTCTACACTATTGAACATACTCTAATCTTTCCATCACCCATTTCCTATAGCTGCCTCTTGTCTCCGGAGATCTCCTTCTAGGCAAAATACCTCCCTCCCTCCTATCCACTCTGTCTTTCTATTCCCTCACCGTTCGTGCATCCTTCTCTCCATTCTTGAATTCAAATTGGTAATTGCCGGAGTTCATTAAAATTGACTACATCATCAGTTTAAAATTAGCAAAATTATAATTTCAATTTTCAGTCGAATGTAGTTTCACTATCGGACTCAGGCTATTTTCCTAGTGTCCAGGACACTCGGCGAAGCCAGTATTACACTCGGCAAAGGGTTTGCCGAGGGCAGTACTCGACAAACCTCTCTCGACAAACCCGGACTCGGCAAAAGGCTATTTGCCGAGTGCTCAGCTCCGGGCACACGATAAACTCTTTGCCGAGTGTCAAGCACTCGACAAAGTAATAAATGTTTGCTTAGTGCCAGGCACTCGATAAACATTTATTATTTTGCCGAGTGCAATACACTAGACAAACATTTATTACTTTGTCTAGAGCCTTGCACTCGGCAAAGTTTATAATCCGATTTTATTTTAAAAAAATAAAGCCAAAAAATTTGAAGCAAACCAGGCAAGCAACCGGCCAAAGCCCAACATAGCCGACCACATGGAAATTTGTCCGGAAAATTGCCCCTCGCGGGAGTCAAACCCGCGACCTCTTGTGTGTGCACCCCCTCCACTTCGCTCCCTTAGCCAACTCACCCCGCATATGCTTGTAACAAAGAAGAGTTGTGTTTCTACTTATCATGAGCAGGGTGGATCCATTTTTTGCTTAGTGCCGGATCTTGGGCACTCGGTAAACTTTTCTTTTTTTTCTTTCAGCCAGGGTAGGGAGCACGTGTCGAGTTTTACCGAGTGCCCGGAGTGAGGCACTTCGGCAAAGGGTTACTTTGCCTAGTGCTGTACTCGGCAAAAAGTTTGCCGAGTGTTGCACTAGGCAAAGTAATTCCCTACTAAATGCAAAAAATAATTAAAAATTTTTAAATTGATGCAAAAAATCCCAAAACTTGGCATGGTGCCATGTATGTTATATATTGCGTCCACAAAAAGTATTGGAGCCAAATTATAAATTCGACCATCATTATGGCTCTAAATGTGGGAGATCAGTATAAACTCTAGTATTCTTATTTGGAGATGCTTCGGTTTATAAGCGTCGTACGTGACAAAATATACGAAACCTTGTCAATTTTTTACCATAGCCTCAATGTCTGATTTCATGATACTCTGACAAATCTCGTGATTTTCGGACTTTATTTATTTTTTTAATAATTTAAAAACCGACCGGACTTTATTTGACTCACGGCCACAAACATGCTTCCCTGAATAAGATCTTTGAAATTACTTTCCATTTCCTAAATGTGGCCTCAAAATGGACTCAATAACATGAATATCATCTTTTAACACATTTTATTTCATTATTCGAATCACTTATAGTTCAAATATGGCACTAGTAAATAAATTCTTATAAATACAATAAATTATTTAAATATAGCAAATAATTAGGAAAATACACCAAATTTTAACATGTAGCAATTCATGTTATATATGGGGGAAAAAGTTTGGAGGGTGTTGTGCAACAAAATCTTAAAATTTTGCTATGTGCCTCGGCGAAGCACTCGGTAAACTCAATCTTTGCCGAGTGCCTTGGCGAGGCACTCGACAAATACCACGGTTTGCCGAGTACCGCTTTGTGACACTCAACAAACTTCAAGTTTTGCGGAGTGCCTCTCTTTGCCGAGAGCTGCACTCGGCAAAAGACAGAAGTTTGTCTGGTGCCCCCCTTTGCTAAGTGTGACACTTGGCAAACAATGAGTTTTGCCGAGTTCCAGGCTTTGTTGAGTGGCACTCGCAAACACCTTGTTTGCCAAGTGCCCGAGATTATGCACTCAACAAACTTCTGAGCACTAGGCAAACGTCAGGATTCCGGTAGTGTTTACCATATCAAGAATAAAACCATCGAAACATTTCTCTCCCCATCTCCATAAACACAAGACCATTGCCTCATCCCACCGCTCCTTCTCAGACCTTTAGCAATAATAGAATTAAGGAAAAAAATAGAAATAATATGTTCTTTGTTTTATCTCGGAAATATACGAGTGATGAAACTTTATAAAAAATATACCGTTGTTGTGATATGTGTATGCGAACACATAACAAGTTTGCACTCGAACAAATGCAAACTACAAATTTTCAACAAAATCATGTGGAAGAAGCGAACTTGCAATGAGTTTTGTGTGTTCGCATGGGGAAGTGAAGTAACCACGAGATCATGAAGGCCCTGTTTGGTTCAGCTTTTCAAAAACCAGAAGCTGTCTTTTAGCTTTTGACTTTTGAAAAGCTGAAACTCTGTAAGACAAGCCAAAAGCTGAAGTTGTTTGGGAGCTAGCTTTGAGTTGGCTTATTTAGAATTGAACCTTTTTTTGTAACGATGACAGACATATAATTATTTCTAACTTTCTCCTCAAAAGCCGAAAAGCTGCCCAATATGAGCTTCTGGCTTATGGGCTTTTCTAATTCAATTCTAGCTTTTGGCTTTTCAAAAACCAGATTGAAAAGCCAACTGTTTGTTTCAGCTTCTGGCTTCTCAGGCTGAAAAGCCACCAAAAACTAAAACAAACAGGCCCGAAGCCTCACTATGAACTGAGGCCATGAGCTCGCCGGAGGCCCGGAGCGAACTCATCCATCCGGGTGAGGACGGCTTTGACTTCATGCCCCTCCTGCACAAACTCGTCCATGCCCATGATGGCATCGACTTTGCGCCTCGAATGCCCGAGCTCATCCGGGTGCGGCCCAAATCGACGCGGCGCTGCCGCTCCCTAATTGCCGGTGCTGGTGTCTCGGTCTCTCCCATGAAATCGCCTCGACGCCACCGTCTTCGCTGCAACAAATATCCAACGTCGGTATGCCCTTCCCCCTTCGTGTCCCTTCCTCTGCCAAATATGTGCCCTAGATGTACAGATCCTTATGTGTCCTCCTTGCATGCTTTACGATGATCTCAGATTGGATTACATATTGTACCCATCATTTTAGTACATTTGTCTGTAGCTACCAGTGGCAGGTTTATTAGATTTTTGTCTCTGATTTTCATTAGAGAACACACAAAAGAATGAATTTGAGAGGAGCAATACCTGAATATATATGTGATATATGCCACTGTTGTTTTGCAATCACCTGCTGGATCAAGGCGGCATCCTTCCCGGTCGCGGCAGTCGCCTACTGATAGCCGCTTGGTGTTGTTCACCATCGTGCCCTACCAAAAGGGAGGGAGGGAGTGCAGGGACCAATAGGAAGGGAGAGACTGCATGGCTAGTATAGGTGCCCAAATGGGCCACATGGCTTGGCCCGGTACGGGCATGGATGAGGCACGACCCGTTTAGGCACGACCACCATTACGGGCCATGCCATGTCGGCCCACGTGTTGCGCCCTTGGCCCAAGCATGGCCCACGGTTAGCCCGGCCGTGTCCGTGCCGGCACGACACACACAAGGTCCATGGGCCATGCCAAGCCTTATTCTTTGTTGTTCAAAAAATTAAAAATAAAAGTTAAAAAATGAAATAATGATCTATTCCTCATGTTGAAAATATTAAAAAAATATTCTATTCGTCATCTTGAAAAAAATTATACATTCATAATGTTGAAATTATTGAAGAAATTCACACTTACTAAAATATTACAAAAGAATATGTTAAAATAATAATAACCTTTATTGATGTTTATATCATTATATGATACAATCATACATGTTGTCTTATTAAAAACTTTGTCATGTAAAAGCTCATAAGAAAAACTGAGAAAACCATGACAAAGAAAAGAGTACAGCTCAAAGGTCACAACTACTTATAACAAAGTTCTATTGGGGTTGGTCTGGATCTAAGTAGAGATTCTCGAACTGGGCTGCCAATTCTTGGTTGTCAGCAGTGTATTGGCCATGTTGTCTAACTAGCTTCTAGTCTTTAACGCTTAGTAGCATTTCGACGTGGTCGCTGCTCAGATTCATCCTCCTGTCTTCGATGATTCGACTGCACAGACTGAAGGTCGATTCGAAGGACACCGTTGACACGGGCACTGTCAACACATCCCGTGCTAGTTTTGAAAGCACGGGATATGTCATCTTGTGATCATTTCACCACCCTAGGACGTTGAAGTCTTGTGCTTCATGCCTGATGGCGTCGCTGTCCAAATAACTGGACATCTCTTCGGCAACATCATGAGAAGAGGTGTCTCCACTTGCAGCCGACGAACTGTCACCACCTTGGCTTGAAGATGAGCCAACCCAAATTCTACCCTACTGTATCTTTTTCTTACCTGTTGTGGGGGCAGGACAACGTCTCTGCCGGCGAACTCCCTGAAACTTTAGTTCATACTTTAAAAACTTCATATAATTTACCCCTCACCTCACTATAAAAGGAACTATAATCTACACCTACAGTATCTCCAATAAGTGATAGAATAGTGGAGAATCCCCTTAATTTACCCCTAGGATCTAATATGAAAGCAAAAGCATATACCATAGGTATATTTTTCTAATATTTTAAATATTTTTGTTTGATGTAAAAGACAGGTTGCATTAGAAGTTCATCATTTTTATATTCTTTTAACAAAGTAGCAATTTCAAGGATATTGTGCAAAGTTAAATTGACAGTTGGATAATAAACTTGGAACAAAGTAAGAGTACAATCGTAAAAAGTTTCAAGAAATTGGTAAAATCTTTGGACAATTGTCCAAACGTGCTCAGTCAGTATTGGCCCTCCGTCACTGTTTCTTGGGCCATTACATGACTGAACAAAATCAGTTAGTAAATACTATAAGGTAAAATAATTTTTAACATTAAATAAGTTGCATTCCACCGATGCTCTACATCGGTGACAAACTTACGTGCTTTCTTACCGGCCGCATTGCAAAACCTCTTCCATGCAGCAATCCGCGGGTTAGAAGCAGTTAACCACGCGATTGCTTGACGAACAACGTCGATGTGATCACCTACTCTCTTCATCCTAGCCTTAACAATCAAATTTATTACATGACAAGCACAACGCTGATGCAGTAGAAAAAACTGAGCATAAACAGAAAATAAAGGTTGTAATATTTCTATTGCCCTAGAATTAGCCGATGCATTATCTAGGGTGACATCAAATATTTTATTGGCAAGATTAAATTCATTAATTAACTCCCTAATTCTTTCAGCTATATTTTCACCTGTATGTGAAACATCTATTAACCTAAGACCTAGAACTCTTTTTTGCAATTGCCAATCATCATCAACAAAATGAACAACTACGTTAAGGTAATCCTCCCTAGCTCTACTACTTCATATTTCTAAGGTAACACTAACAGAGAAAGTGCATGTACTAAATAGTTCCTTAAGTGCAGTACAATCCTTCTGATAAACATTTTCCAAATCCCGTGTTGTTGTTTGCCTATTAACAGCTTTAAACTTAGGATTATGCGATTGCTGAATGTAATGTTCGAAAGCAGGAGACTCACCAAAATTTAAGGGTAGATCTTGTCTGGCAATTAACCGGACAAGAGATTCCCGAGCAACCATGGGATCATACTCCCAACTACGTACCATACCGTCGGGATTTAGCATCAGTTGTTGCTGCCGGAGTTATATTCCTTGCTTCCTCGCACACGCCTTCGCATGGCGCTTTAGATGTCCTATATCACTAGAAGATTTAGCAGATAAAGTATTCCTACATATTCTACATCTAGCTTGTATTACCTCCTTTCCGTCGGGGCCTATCACCTTCACCTCATCGAAGTGCTGCCACACACCGGAAGTTCTTGATCTTTATGAGTCGGTGTGTGTCGAAACACTACAGCTCACGGTTCCGGAATATCCTTCAAGACGCCGCCGCCGCCCGAACCGGTACCTCCTCCACAACCGGTGGAGTTGGAACCGATCCGGAGGCATCATCATATCCCGACATGTAATTTGGGTTGAAATCACCCAAAGTGAACGACGACGACGATATGGATAGTTCGGATCCATTCTAAAATTTTAAACCAAAATAAACAAATTTTAGAATATTAATTCAATTCATAAAAATACAAATAATACATAAATATGAATATTACTTACATCTTTCCAACCACGAGCTCTTCACACCTCTGCGATCAAACTATTTAATTACAAAACTAATTTTGATTTTTGACAAAATTTGAGCAAATTTTGTCAAAATCAAAAATTAAACACTTGAGAGCACAAGAGAGAACTTGAGAGCACTTGATGAGATGTTTGGGGTGAGGAGAAATGGCTGGGGTGGATGTCCTATTTATAGGACAAAATTTCATATTTTTTGAAATTTTCTCGAAATTTTTTTGATTTTTTTAGACCTCCAATGGCTAATTTGAAATTATAGCCGTTATGCCCACGTGTCGCGTCCTGATTGGCTCCTGCACTAGCCGTTACATAGTGCCGTCTCCGCTGCCGTCTCCCCCTGCCACGCGTCGCACGCTGATTCGACCTCCCACCCATCGCGGGTCGTGCCGTGCTGTGGACTGTGCCGTGCCGGGCCGACACGGTATAGTAACCGTGTCATGCCGTACCGGCCCACGGGCTCAGCTGGCAGCCCAAGCACGACATGCCCAATCGTGTCGTGCCGGTCCATCCCATTTCCTTTTGTGCCATGTCGTGCCCGTGCCATGAACAGTGCAACCATGTCCGTGCCGGCCCACGACGGCCCGACCCATCTGGCCATCTATAATGGCTAGAAGGTCACTCTTGTTGGCATCAATAGGAAGGCATGAAGAAGACCGTGGTAGCATGTGCATATTTGACAGGTAAGTTTGAACACTGGTTGAAAATTGTTGGTTTTCTTGAAATAACATTTTGATTCCTGCAATGCTACACTGATATGCTGACTAAACACATTAGCCGATTCTTTATATTTAGATATTGACCATTTCTTTGTCAGGTGTTGCTTGACTTGCTTCCTTTTAGCAATCTATGCATTTTCAGCTCAATCGTAGATGCTAGAATGTCAATGATTTTAACTATAATTTTTAAAAAAGTTGATCCTGAGCATAATTCACGGGCTTATGTGAAAATGTGATGGTGACCACACATTTTGCAGGATTGAGCATGGACTTGCTTTGGTTAGCATTAAGTTACCTTTTGATCTATCGTCGTTTATATTCCTTCAAGAAAAAATATGGTTGTTTTTATTCCTTCCAAAAATGATATGGTTGTTTTTAGAGAATTCTATCAATGCGAGCCGCCAATGTTTGGGTACTAGAGCTGCATTTCGAAAAAAATTTATACCTGACTATTTGGGATCAGTTAGAATATATTTAATCATTCAAAATTTGCATACCCCAGCTATCAGCAATCAATTATATGATTCTACGCTTGGATTGATTTTAGGACTCCGGATATTTTTTACTCTGTTTAGTTCTCATCATCAATAATTTTGAGCAGATCTGCCATGTTGCCCATGTTATAGTGTAATTAGCAAAACTCATATCATTGAATAGTTAGTGACAATTATAAATTATTAAGGTTATCACTAATAAGGAATTATGTATAAAGAGCAGTACAATTATCAAGAGCTCATGTCTTCTCGATTAGATGCTGACATTGTCCAATATCCATTTTACTCTCGAAATTTGTTCATGTCCTCGATGTATCATGCTCTGCATTTTTGTTTACAACTATCCTGTCCTAAAAATGCTTGTAGTACATGATTTAAGAATTTCATATGTTTTTTTCCTAGATAAGGTTATGTCATCACAATTGCTTCATGAAGTAGAGTGATATCCTTGAACCAACAATGCAAGGAAAGGACATGGTTGGTTGTGCCAAAACAAGAACAGGAAAATTTTGGGTTTTGGAATCCCCATGCTGGACACAATTATTCACCACAATAAAAACCCAGTAAGTTATGGTCCTATTTTATTTATTAAATTGTTTCTTTCTCTTTTTTTCGTAACCTTGGTGGAGCCTTTAGATGCAACGGACCTGAGAGATTTCTCTTAGCTAATTCTCTTTTCCGGTGGGTTTTGATGAATATATTGATAATGGGTTTTGATGAAGATATTGATAAAATTTTGGATAGGTTCTCTGCAAGTATGCCAAGCTGGATTCAGAAACTCATGCAGAAATACTTTAAAAATCCTGTCACAACTGATCTCATGAATTTTACTTGCTAAAATCCCTTACTCTTGGTTTTACACGTATCCCCATTGCATAGATTGAGGAGGAACGTGATTGACTGGGAGATGCCTGCAACCAGATGCTCTGCCTTTCTAAACACCTTGGTAAGGTTATGCAAGTTATATTCTAGATGGAAATTACTTTTTTTCTGGAATATGTGCATTTCTGATTGCCCATATGTTATTTCTTTATAGTTAGTAGTGCAGTATAATTCTTGAGCATGCAAGCTGATACTTCTAATGAGCCTACAAATGCATATCATACTTACAGATATGTTTAGAGCAGCTTAAACAGATTAGCAGGAATAATTAACTTTTATGTATATTTCCTGATCAATTAGGAAGTCCTATACTCGTATTTGCTGCTTTTTGTTTCTTTGTTAGTTGGCTGATATATATATACGCAGAAAACAACAATTAGTATATTTACAGGAGATGGCTTACGGGAGAAGAGGATTTCCTTCGTTGTGCTATGAATGCCATCAAATTTGAGACTATCAGCCTTTTATTTCTTCTATCTTTTATTTTTCAGTTCATGCAGGAGAAGGGTATATAAAGTGTGCTTTGGCTCTTGGTATTGGGAACCAGCTCACGGATATACTCATGATATGGGAGGAGTAGGCGCGAATACAATGATTTAAGCTAGCAATCATACACTCTAGAACATAATATGGGCGTACAGATATTTCTATGTTTGTAATATTGTTTTTTGTGTTCTCACTATCAACTGGAGAAGCTTCATTAAGACCATGATCAGAGACGAAGCCAGGATTTGAGGACAGGAAGGCAATGAATAGCAAAGTAGAACTAATAGTCATATCATATAGTTTTCGTCATATATAATAGTATTATGTTTCACAAGTCAACTAAAAAAATATATTTCTATCAACTTAAATTTAGTTGTACGACTAGCAGCAAGATCATAGGCTTCAATAATTTCATCGATACTAATTGATGCAACCAATTTCTTCTTAATATAAATTATCAAACAATCTCGCAAAAATCATCTCTCATTATAAATCTAAGACGTATCTTCGCAAGTTTCATAGCTGAAAAACATCTTTCGGTGGTTGAAGTTGATACATGAAGAGTTAATACTAATCTTAACAATCTATCCACCATAAGATAAGATGAATATTTACATGTTTTAAATGGTCCACTTGTTAATAAGCACTAATTAAATTAATTAGTTAATAAAATATAGTTAATAAAGAGATAGTTAATTAATAAGCACTAAAGAAATAGTTAATTAATAAGCACTAACTTAGGATTATTAGGATTATGAGGATGTTGGGGGTGCCAGGCCCCCTCCCTCCGCCCCTGACCATGATCAAGAGGGTCATGATGTTTTTTGAGGCAGAGATGTGTGACTGAGCTTAGTTGACAATAATCCAAATTCTGAAGAAAATAACAGAACATTTGAATTCTAAAAAGCTGGAAAATTTGCAATTGTGCAACCATATTGGAAACAATTTTCTCTAGCTTCGCATCCTATAAGTATGGAAACAGTGTTTCTTATGTAAGTTCTTTTGGATCTTTAACATGAACATTGCTAAGGTTTGACATAGTCATTATTATTATTTATTAGATAGGATTTTGATTTTCTTAAAGAAAAAACTAAGAATAGTATAAGTATGAAAACAACCACCTTTATCTTCACCTTTCCCGAATCGTTCCCCATATGCATTATGCATTAGTACAAGTGAAGTGGGATACATCGTCATGGTTATTGAAGCTTCAATCGATCATTAATTTGCCAAAGCACTACTGGACTTAGGTTGTTTGCCGAGTGTCGGGACACTCGGCGAAGCCCATAATCCACTCGGCAAAGGGTTTGCCGAGAGTAGCACTCGGCAAACCTCTCTCGACAAAGATGGAGTCGGCAAAAGCCTCTTTGCCGAGAGCAAGGATACGGGCACTCGGCAACGCTTTGCCGAGTGCGCGGCACTCGGCAAAGAGCGGAGACTTTGCCGAGTGCCTCACACTCGGTAAAGGCTTTTCTCTTTGCCGACGCACATCACTCGGTAAAGTCTTCCCTCTTTGCCGAGTGTCGTACACTCGGCAAATAGTAGAGCCTTTGCCGATGCACTGCACTCGACAAAGAGAAAATCCTTTGCCGAGTGCAGTGCACTCGGCAAAGAGGAAAGACTTTGTCGAGTGTCGTGCACTCGGCAAAAAATGGCAGCACTCGGCAAACAATGGCCAGGAATAGGCTCTAGAAAGCCTCTTTGCCGAGTGTTGAACTAGGCAAACCCTATATTACTAAACCTAAGGGCAAATCAGTCTGTTGGCTCTATATTTACCGCCAAGTACTGTTTCCAGGTCAAGCTCTTGGTTCTTGCTTCGGTTTTGCTGATCTTATGTCCTTCATCAGCCCAGTGCGATATGACAGCCTGGAGGCATGCCTCATAATGCATGCCATCCACGCGGTGTGTTGCCACTTTCTCAATCACTGCATTTGTAGCGGCCTGTGTAAAGCTTTCATCAAGTGCGTAGAAATCCTACATAAAGACAAAATTTATTCAATCATTAGTTCAAGAATGTACACTAATGAATATTATGTGTTGAACAATGTAATGCGACAAAGACGTTCCCACAGCTCGGTTGATCCGCTCCGCTCTGTTGGCGAAAACCCTGCCCATTAGATGTAACACCCTGAGGTGGTTTCCCCTTTTAAAAATTCAAAAGAAAATCGTAAAAGAAAATCGTTGGAATTAACTAGAGAGAACAAATAATTTTAAAAAGCCAAATGCTAAATGAAAATGGCATGGTAGGATTTTTCTTAAATTCTACATGTCGAAATACATTAACAGGATTTTTACTGAAATTTTTAGAGCACAAGAAATAATTTTTAACCAATTAAAATCAAAATAAGAATTAATAAATCTCGGGAAAAATTGGCTTTCTCTCTCCTCGAGTCCTTTCCCGCCCAAAATCGGTCGTGGGCCGCCGGCCCAACCTCCCCGCGCGCGTCGGCCGCCGGCCTAGCCGACGGCCCAGCTCGCCAGCCGCCCGCGCACCCCTCTCTCTCTCGCGCGGGTCGGCCGAAAGGCCACGGCCGTCGGCCCTTTGCGCCGCGAAAAGTCCACTTTGCCTCCCCTCACCCGGGACGCGATAGGTGGGGCCCGCCTATCAGGTCGTCGTCCTCGACCCGGCCGCCCGGCGCAATTTCCGCTGCGCGCGCCGCGCGTATCTCGTGCCACCGCCACCCCGCGCACCCAAACCACGCGCCTTTACTCCCTCTCGCCCCGCTGGTCAATGACGCCCGGCCGCCTCCTCCGTGTCCCTTAATGGCCGGATTTAATCACCGGCCATTACTTCCCCAAAATCCGCCGGCGAGCAATTGTGTCCCTATCCGATCGCCGCCGACCTCCCGCGGCCTTTAAAAACACCCTCGCCCTCCCCATCCTCCCCACGCCTCCACTCAAGTCTCTCTCTCTCTCTCGGTTGCCCCCGCATCGTGCGCCCTCGTTTCGAACCTCGCCGCCGATCTTCGGCCGTACTTTCTCGCTGTTTCGAGGCGCCCCGAGCTCCGCCGACGCCTCCTTCCTCGTCGCCGGTGCCCACGCCACCTCGGCCACCCTTCCCGCAAGCTTCTGCCGTCTCCCTCACCGCCGTCACCGTCGTCTCCCTCAACTCTGGCGACCTCGTGGTGAACCACTTCTTTCTTTTTCCCCTTGGTCCGAACCCGCGACGCCATGTGCAGGTGCGCGCGGCTTTGCCCGCTCGTAATCCGCGTCTCCCAGCCGCCCGTGCCGCGCCCGAATGGCACTTGGCCGGCCTCCGGCCACCGGCCGACCGCGCCGCGTCCCATCCTCTCGGCCGATCGATCGGCTTCGTCCAATCGGCACCGTCCATCCCGCTCGCCCGCATGGCACGCCACGTGGTCGCCACCTCGGCACCACGTGTGCGCCACGTGGTGCATCGCCCAGTCCGGCCGTGGACCCGGTCCACCAGTCCGCTGACGTCAGCCCTCGGGCATTGACATCAGCCCTAGCCGCTGACGCCTTCCCCGGGGTTTATTGCGCAATAAATCAATTAAGGATTTTTTTCTGATTTAGTAAAAAAACCCAGAAAACTTCTAAAAATCATATCTTTTCAATCCGACCTCTGTTTTAGCCTATTGAAATTTCATTAAATTCATAAAAATGCCAAGAATCCATTAAAAATGGTTTTTTCCCTGTTTCAATAGCTTTTTAGCCAGTTTTGTTGAAGTGCTTGTTTGCCATGTAGATCCCGGTAGTTCCGCCGTCCCGATTTACTTTGAAGTCATTGTTGAAGTCCCCCAAGTCTAAGAGCAAGGCAAGTCATACTATATTATTGATCATATTCTCCCATTTTGCTAAAACACCTGTTTTATTCTATGAAACTGCATGTATTCTATAATGTCATTTCATGGGAAATAGTACACCATATACTTAGTTTATGCCCTAGGTTTGACACTCCAACCCCTTTACTTAAAGTTGGGAAAATAATATGATTAGATTCAGGACTAGGTTATGCTTAGCCTGGCTTAGATTCACTAGCTCACTAAATGGGTCATTCTCACTTAATATACCTCTCCTGGACATTTGTTCGGAGGATTAGAGATTCAGGTGAACCGGACTAATAACTAAAATATGGCAAATGGTGGGACGTGGGCGCTATGGTTTTGGTTAGCGGTGCCCATGGCAATTAAGGACCGGTTCACGGGACCCCTCGGGAGAATGACCGTGCAAACCACAAGCCAAAATGGGTAAGGTAGGTCCCGTAGTGTAGCCTCTCCTAGCTGACGAACCCATCGGCAAGGGTGAGCGGGATGGAGTTTCAGTCGGCCCCGGTATAAGGGTTGCTGGGCTGCCGGATTCACCGAGGCACTCGGGGGGGCTGCCCACATCCCAGGGTCCGGGAGTGGGGGTGAAACCTTGGTGGGGTTCGCTTGGTTAGTGGGGGGTTATATGAAAGGTCCTATTACAGTTTCCTTTCCGGGGTACCATGGTGGTATAACGGCGCACGGGATACCGTGTCGTGGGGCTGTGTCTTGTGGGTACAGTTGTACACCTCTTATCAGAGTAAAACTATTCGAATAGCCGTGCCCGCGGTAATGGGGCGATCAACCGAGCTCACCGTGATTAGTCTCACACGATTACACCCTAATTAATGGAACATGACTAGTATAGGTGGATGAGTTGGGCCTGTCACAACGTGTGGATAATGTTGGGCAGTGTTGGATTTCAAAATGCTTTAATTACTTAAATTACTGTTGTTTTGACTGTGTCCAAAATCTGTATTGCTTGGAAAACCCTTGTTGTTTGCGCAAAAGCAAACTTTAGCTAAACCCTTGTCTGCCCTGCATTCATATCTCTCCCCTTCCAGTGTGACTTGCTGAGTACGTGGAAGTACTCATCCTTGCCTCTTCACCAGAACTTGAGCATGAAGTTGAAGACGAAGACGAACTGGAGTAGGCTTTGTCCTACACTCTGGAAGTTGCCTGTGGAGTGGGTGAAGCCACGTGGCCCGCGTCAAGCTTAGGCTTAGGCCCCTTTTTCCTTTTTTCGCTGCTCTTTTGTAATCTTTTTGTAATGTTTCTAAGACATAGAACTGTAATATCAACAATTGTCGTATGTGTACCCTAGCTGGTCCTGGACAGAGATTTTAATACACATATAGCTTCGGAAATTAGGGTCTGAATTTCTAGGCGTGACATTAGATCACGAACATCAGGGGTGGACTTGTAGTGGGCCCATGTCCAGGTAGGCTCCATTTTACCCGTATGGTACACCAAGCCAGGGAAGTGTTCCTTGCATAAAAGCCGATGATGCCGTTGACGAGGCGTCATTGTAGATAAGTTCATTCCCCTCCTCCAATTTGCTGCATACCCATCAGGTAACATTAACGTTTGGAACCATTGCAGTACCTCCTTTCTTTGGGCCCTCGTCAGGACGAAATCTCCCTTAGGCTTCCTCAATGACTTGTCGCCGTTGGGAGACGCCATGTCCAGCTTGGGTCTATCGCACAACCTCTTCTGGTCCACTCTAGCCTTAACATTGTCCTTTGTCTTATCAGGATGTCCATGATTGTACAAAAGAGCGCCTCGATGACATTCTTTTCGGTGTGCATTACATCAATGTTATGTGGAAGAAGGAGGTGCTCAAAATAGGGGAGCTTCCATAGGCTTGACTTTTATGTCCATGCATGGTGCACACCGTATCCCGCAAAACCACCTTCTTCATTCACTACGAGAGCATCTAACTGAGCATGAACCTCGGCCCCTGTCATCATCTGCGGTGCAGTGTCTTCAACGACAACACCTTTTGTAAAGTTCTTGATGTCTCGCCTGAATGGGTGGTCAAGAGGGAGCAATTATCGATGTTTGTTGAACGAAGAATACTTTTCACCCTTTGTCAACCAAAAGAACTCCAGAGATTCCTTGCATACCGGGCATGGAAATATTCCGTGAACACACCAGCCACAGAATATCCCATAAGCCAGAAAGTCATGCAGGGAGGTATGGTACCAAACATGCATTTTGAAGTTAGTCTTCGTGGCTTGGTCGTACGTCAATACCCCTTCATCCCAAGCACGGAACAATTCATCAATCAAAGGCTCCATGTACACACTCATATTATCCCCCGGGTGTCCAGGAATTATCAACGACAAAAAAATATTCTGTCATTGAAAGACAACGCTGGGGAGGGAGATTGAGAGGGATGACGAATACGGGCCAACAAGTGTATGGCAACACCGACATTATGTAAGGATTGAACCCTTCTGTTGCCAGCGCAACACGTACATGACGAGCCTCTTTAGTTCTCCCATGATAAACCGCATCAAATTTTGCCCATGCTTCGCCGTCGGCTAGATGTACCATCATATCAGGATTGTATCGACGTCCATTTTTGTGCCATGTCATCTGCTTCGCGGATTCCTCGGTCATGTATAGTCGTTGGATCCTTGGTATGAACGGAAGGTACCTAAGGATCTTCTCACTGATTTGGAGTTGCCTCTTCTCACCATCACCAAAGTCTACCTCTATGTACCTAGAGGATTTACACTTTGGACAGTACTTATCTTCTGCATATTCTTTCCTAAATAAGATGCATCCCTTCGAACAAGCATGTATTTGCTCGTATGGCATCTTAAGTGCACGAAGGAGTTTTTGTGCGTCATACATGCTCTTAGGCAGAATGTGACCTTCCAGAAGCAGACCACCAAATATTGACACGATAGCATCGAAGCCGTCTCTACTCCAGCTAAACTGGGACTTCAGGGCCATTAGACGTGCAATGGTATCCAGTTGAGAAACCTTGGTATGCCAGTGAAGGGGTTGCTGTGCCGCCTGCAACATCTGGTAATATGCCTTTGTAGTTTCCTCTGGCTCATCCTCCATACACCCTTCATCATAGTCATGTAACATATCTCCTACCCTGGCATCAGAATCATATTCATCGATTCGTTGTCTCATGACCTCCTCTCTCGCACGATGGCGCTCACCATGTAAGGTCCACCGGGTATAGTTTGGCATAAATCCATTCTTCACAAGATGTTCACCCAACCGCTTCTTTGATTGTTGACACTTGTTTCGACAATCAGCGCATGGACACCAAGTAGTAGGCTTCCTATTAAGCCTGGCAAAAGCCCCCTCGATGAAAGCATTGGTCTTGTTAATCCATTCAAGGGTTATCCCAGACACATTTGGGCAACCCATGTACATCCACTCACGGTCATTCATCCTCTAACAAATCAGCGAATAATATAAGAATTGATTGAATCTACCGAGTGTCTATACTCTCTAATAGGTGAGGATAGGTCCTAATCCCACTCGAGAATGTGTAGACGGTGTTAGTTTTCATGCCCTACTCCGGTCCGAGATAGAATTTCGGCAGCATCTCCCTGCTGTTCTCCAATTACACATCCCGTTAGGGAGATTGTGTATCCAGAGAACAACAGGGAGGTGATGTCGAAACCCTGTCTCGGACTGGAGTAAGGCATGAAAACTAAATCGCTCTACACATCCTCGGACTGTCCAAAAAATATGGACAATTCAAAACAGATACGGTTTTAGATATGCAAAGATCTGCATATCTACTGTAACACCCTGGAAATTGAAGAATTTAAAAGCTGGAAATTAAAAATTGGAACTCACAAAAACTTTTGGCTTATTGCTTCTCATCGTGTTTATTGCTTCTTATTTGCCACCTTGTTGCATAAAATTTATAAAGAGAGTGATTCATTTTGATGTTTGAGAAAAACCAAATAATTTGAAATTCCAAAGGGGAGAAAAATTTCAAAGTATAGAGTTGGAAATTTTAATATAAAATAGAAAAGGGTGGTGGATTTACAAAAATATACTGTAAAAATATACTTTGGTTCAAAACATTATTTTGTGGTGGAGTAATATTAATTAGTGAGCAAAATGAGTGATAAAATATTTTTAAAGGATATATCTAAAGTTTAGAAAATTATTTTGAATCAAAGTCATATTTTCTTGAATTTAGAAAAAGAATTAAATTAAATATGTAAAATATATTTTTAAAATAATAATAAAAGTAGGTGAAAAGGTTGAAAACAAATTTTACACCTTAATTTTTGGTGTGTTAGATTTTAAATTTTAGAGGTGAAAGAAAAAAATGGGAAAATAGGAAATTAAATCGGGAAATTGGAAAATTGCACTGTTCATTGCGCTATACGTGTTCAACGCCGTACCGCCGTCTGCGCGCCCCTGCTCGCGCGACACGCGCCGCACCGCGCGCGCCACGCCCGGCCCCCCCCTCATGCCACGCGCCGCTCGCCGCGCCGGACCCCGCCGCCGCGCGCGCCTCGTGCTGGACCCCGTCCCTCCCGCGCCACGCGCGTCTGGCCCCGCCGCGCCATGCGCGCTGCGCTCGCCGCGTCGGCCACGCCGCGTGCCGCCCGCGCACGCACCCCGCGCGCCCTTGCGCCACGCTGCGCGCCGCCGGCCCCCACCCGCACAACGTCGCGCCGCGCCGCGCCTCACCCGGCCCCATCCCACGTGTCGCGCGCCGCGACGCCGCGCCGACCCCTCTCTTTCTCCTCGCCGGTCGACTATAAAATGGGGCGAGCCCTCCATTTTTCCCCCCACACTTCTCTGTTCCCTCTTCCCCTCGCCGCGCCGTCGCCTTGCCTTGCGCCGCCCGCGTCGCCGCCCTCGGGAGCCGCCGCGCGCTTCCTTCCGCATCGCGCCACTTTGCGTTGTCGTCGCCGCCGTCACCGTCGCATTGCCGGTGAGGCAACTCTCCTCTCTCTCTTGTCCTTCCCCTTGCGCTTCTTGCGCCGCCGGCGAAGCAGAGAGAGGGCGAGCGGAACAAAGGAAAGAAGAAAGGAGGAAGGAAAGGAAAGAAAAAAGAAAAGAAAAAGAAAGAAAAAGAAAAAGAAAAAGAAAGAAATAGAAAAAGAAAAAAAGAGAAAAATATGAAAAAATTAGGAAAAATCTAGAAAATTAGGAAAAACTTTTGGGAAATATTTAGGAAAATATTTGGGCAAAATATATAGTTTTCTCATATATTTTCTCGAGAAAATTCTGAATTCAAAAATAGGAATTTCGGAGATCTCGTTCTCGCGTCGTTTTTACTCGGAGTTTATCTATTTTCTTTTTGCCATTAAAAATATGTTCTTTTGGTATTCGGACCTTCAAAGATTTGAATACCAATTCTTTTTTATCAACGCCTTTTTAAGTTTATCACCTTAATCAATTAGATCGGTATTATGCGAAAACCCTAAAAAATTCCAAACTCGCTTTTTAAATCGAATTTCATCCCAAAACCCTCACCCAAACTCGATTAAAATTTTAGGCTAAATATTTGGAGTCGTGTTTTTGGTTGTTTTCGATATCTTTGTAATTTTATTTAATTCTGATCGAATTCAATTAATTTTTCGCACGTATGGATAGCAACCAAGAAAGCAGGCACTGACTACGGTGAATACCCCGTCCAACAAGCGTGCGAGCAAGGCAAGTCAACACTTCTCTTTGAACATATTGAACCTATTTTGTGGAATGATATGATTTAAACTTCAAACATGCATGCTATAAACAAATGAATACTTATGCTTGATGTACCATGCCTTGATATTGATTACCCTTAGTAATATTCCTTGTAACCCTCAATGTGATATAACCGGAGGTTATCTTCGGTAAAATGCTTAGCCATGCTTATATTAGATTCATGCATACTCATGATTTTACAAAGAAGCTTCATGCTTGGGCAACTATCTTAGGGAAGGTAGTTGGAATACGGCATGTGGAGACATGAGCACCACATTGCCTTGAACATGATGAAAATAGTTTTGATAGAAAAATGAAAGTACAAAACCAATGTTTTTAGACTGGGGCGGATGGATGAATTTGGGTAGATTCCGGTAAAGGCAAGAACCGTCCTTGGTCGATTAAGGACTGAGCCATGAGACTTATAACCTGGAACGAGCCAGTACAACCGTACTTCTCGAATGGGTATAGACCTAGCGGAGTAGATAGCCGAGCGGAGGCAGTATCCCTGCATAGTGGTTCTTGAGTGGAGAGGTGGTTCTGGTTATCGAGATAAGGCTTCGGCCTAAGTGTTGAGTAACGAATGAGAATTTTGTGAGTTTTCCCTTACCCCGGGAGCGCCAGAACTCCTCTCACTGCTAGAAAAGGACGGCTAGAGTGCAAGAGGATTTAAGTTCATGGAGCGGGTACTGCCAAAGTGAGGTTATCGAAAGGCTTTGCCGTGACCATCCTATATGAAGGGATGAAAGCTCATTCAATGAGTAGTTGCGGAGTACGGGTAAAGTGTACATCCATTGAAGTGTGAGTAAATCAATCTATTGGAATAGCCGTGCTCGCGGATAATGAGCGGCGTGACAAGTTTCTCCCGTGGCTAGACTCATAAATTTTAAAATGATGGGTGAAAATGCATAATGATTTTGTGTGCTGGTGGACTCAACTTCTCGAACTGCGAGAAGGGGTGGACTCCCCAGAAAACCATGACGAACCGGAGGCGGAAAGCCATCCTTGGAATCACGATGGATGGTAGACAGAACCGTCGCCGACTTAATATACTATGGAACAAAAACTTGATCTGGCTAGATGTTAGGTTTGTGAAATGATTTGTGAAAATTGGCTTTATGAAAATAAACCATAGCCATCCTTTGAATGACCCTATCATGTGCATCATTCTGTGTTGGCTGCTGAGTACTTTGGGTACTCACCCTTGCTATACGCACATACCTTTAGATGGTGGAAACGAAGAACTAGAGGACCCCTATACTTACTGCCAGGTGGGAGAAGAAGGAGAGGGCGTCTACTAGGTCTTAGTCCCCGGTCGTTGCCCGTGGCAATCGACATGCCGCAGCCTTCCGTCCGCTATCTTATCTAATCTCTGATTTTGGTTGTATCCGGACCAGTAGGTCCTACATGTAATGATACTGCCTTCGGGCCTATTATTGTAATACTTTTGATGTAGGACTATTCGTGCACTTTGCACCTGATAATTTAGTACTGTATTCGTGGGTACCAAACTACTCGATCCAGGGAAATGGTACTATGAACACGAATGATTCCCGTTCCAAAAATGGGGGTCCACATCTACTCCAATTGCATCTCTTTCGAACGGGAGACGACAAACTAGGTTACGTGATACACCTACATTATATCTAATTAATGTAAGTGTGCAAGAGAAGCCCAGGGTCTCTCACCTTGGTGCCTCTCGGGCTAGACGGACGACGGCGTCGGTGAAGGCAGCGAGGAAGCCGTGTAGTAGAAGGAGGCGGCGACGAACTCACTGTACACCCCTGGTATCGAAGCGGTCATGGCTACACAAGTCGAGGTAGGTGCAAAGGTCTGTACTGAAAATATATAATCATGTCAAATGAAAATTTCGACAGCACCTCCCCTGCACGGGGAGGTTTCCAAAACCTGCAACAAATAACATGACACGATGGCCGACAACCACATACACATATAACAAGACATATATGCACCCCATATATAAATTAGCTATAAACAATAAAATCACCACATATGTAGTACATCAACTTACTATATTTTCTTTTGTCGAATATCACAATACTTAGTCTATACTAAATAGTTACTCTATACTAAAATCTACTTTTGCTCCATTAAACACTTACATTAAACCCCAATGGTGGGTCGGGGGAGGACCGATGGTGGGTCGGGGAGGCCGGCCGATGGAGAGGCTCGCGCGTGGGGGACCGCGCCGCACGGCCGGGTGGCGACGGCGGGGAAGGGTGGCCGGGGGCGCGGTCGGGGCGGCGGGCCGAAGGCGTCGGCCGGGGCAGCATCGGTGGCGTGGCCGGGCGGCGGGCCGAGAGGACGGCGGCCGGGAGGGCGATGGGCGTGGCGGGGCGGCAGAGCCGGAGGGGACGGCGGACGGGAGGACGGCGGCGTTGTGTGTTGTGTTGTGTTGTGTGTGTTGTGTGCGGCCGGCCAAAATTTACTAAGTGTTGGACGAGTTTGCCGAGTGCCTTAGATCCGGCCCTCGGCAAAGGCTTTGCTCTGTATGCTGTGGTACTAGGCAAACTTAAATATTTTTTGTAAGTTTGCCGAGTGCCCCGGTGCGAGGCACTCCGCAAAGGCTTTGTCGAGTGCTTCCTGGAGGGGCACTCGACAAACTTAAATGATTTTTTTAGTTTCGCCGAGTGCGCTGTGCGAGGCACTCCGCAAAGGCTTTGCCGAGTGCCACTTGGAAGGGCCCTCGGCAAACTTAAATAATTATTTTAGGTTTGCTGAGTGTTTTATTTTGGGGCACTCGGCAAACAATTTTTTCCCCTGTAGGCTTGGGTAGAGGTCACGTGTATATCTTTGCCGAGTGCCCCCTAGGGTTGCACTCGACAAAGACTTCGTCGTGCTTTTCGTGGTGCACTCGGCAAAGTAATTACTTAGTACATGGAAAAAATAATTTAAAAATTTTAAATTTATTGAAAAAATCTCATAACTTGGCATGGTGCCATGTATGTTATATATTACATGCACAAGAAGTTTTATCGCCAATTTATAAATTTGATCATCATTATGCCTCTAAACATGTGAGATGAGTATAAACTCTAATATTCTTATTCGGAGATGTTTCGGTTTATAAGCGTTGTATGTGATAAAATGTACGAAACCTTTTCATTTTTTACCACAACCTCAATGTTTGATTTCATGATACTCGACAAATCTCGTGATTTTTCAGACTTTAATATTTTTAATAATTTAAAAACCGAGCGGACTTTATTTGACTCATGGTCTTCTGAATAAGATCTTTGAAATTACTTTATATTTTTATATTTCCTAGATACGGCCTCAAAATGGACTCAACAACATGAATATCATTTTTTAACACATTTTATTCCATTATTTGAATTACTTGTAGTTCAAATGTGGCACTATTAAAGAAATTCCTATATATACAAAAAATTATTTAAATATAGCAAACAATTAGAAAATATTTAACATATAGTAATTCATGTTGTATATGGGGCGAGAAAAAGTTTGGAGGGTGTTATACAACAAAATCTTAAAATTTTGCTGAGTGCATAGGCGAAGCACTCGACAAACAATAATATTTGCTGAGTGCATACGGTAGACACTCGGCAAATAGCACCTTTTGCCGAGTTCATCACAGCGATACTCGGCAAAAGTGAAGTTTTGCCGAGGGCCTTGGTAGAACACTCGGCAAAGGTTAAGTTTTGTCAAGGAGTGCCCCGGTTGTCGAGTGCCACACTCGGCAAACAAAGATGTTTGCCGAGTGTTCCATTTTGCTGAGAGGCACTCGACAAACACGTTGTTTGCTGAGTACCCGAGTGTATACACTCGGCAAATCTTTGGGCACTAGAAAAACGTCGGGATTCTAACCGTGATCGTCATGCAACTCATGAATTACCTTGTCTCACAGCTATTTTTTATTCCATCATCTTTCAGCTATGGACATGAATTTCAAATATCAAGGTAACACAAGGTTAGAGAAGAACGACCCTGAAAAGCTGTAACTTTTTGAAGACAAACACTATTATAATAGAATTTTTTATGGGGCAGTTCATCATATATGTTAATATGTAAAAAGCAAATATGTGATTACACCATCAGTACACTTAGCATTACATGACTTATATTTTCACTTTCTTTTTGTTCTGAAATGTGAGGTACACATGATCAGTGACATGAATAGAATGAGATTCTAATATCAATAGATTTTGATTGACTAAGTTGTGATATAAATCGCACGGGTGTACATAACCGTGTTTTTTCATAATAACATGTATGTGCTATGTTTCTTTGTCATTTGAAACCATGTATTATGTTTTTTTTACATGAACTCAGATTCATAAACTTATTGAGATGAGAATTTAATTATCTAAAGATTATTTCTGTAGTTATACATGAATGAATTATTAAGTGCATCAAGAATGAGATGGTTTTCGAGAGATAAAAAGGACTTGCGATGTTGTTTTAGTTTACACACGCAGCTATGTAATTAACAATATAATAATTATATGGTGTTCTTTTTTCATTGATCTCTGATATATCTCATTCTTGTAAGTATAAAATATGTATATTTTTTTATTGTTTGATTTGTATTATCTAATATCGTGATTGTTTGACTTGCATAAAATTTTCGCAGTGTTCGCATCAGCATATTACTAGCTAATTAAGTTGTATTGACTTAAGAGTGTGTTAAAAAACATTTCATATTCTTTTTAAATGTTAGTATCGAAACTCAGTTTCGGCAATAGAAAATTAGGGTGCAGTCAAGATCATCAAGCTCGATGGGTTAGATGAAAAACAAGGTTTAGACGAGTTCGAGCCCTCTCGTGAGGTAATACCCTACTCTGTTTCGGGGATTCGATCCGCCGAGTGTCTTTATTGATCTCGTGATCTCGTGTATCTAAAGCTGAAAGCTGATCTAACTTCTCATGAAGCATATGATCTAAAGCCGATATCTCTCAAGGGACGTCCCTTACCCCCTTATATAGTCTTAGGAGGTGGGCTTACAAATCGGAAACCCTATCTCCAGTCGGATAAGCTTGCCATGTGGATACCCGATTGCCATAATCTTCACAGTAGCCCCCGAGTCCTTTGCAGTCGATGAGATAACTCAGCCTCGAACCAAGAAAGTACTTAGCCAAACAATTCTTTGGCCGAATGCTTTTTGCGCCGAGTGATTCCATCACCTCTGCCTGAATCTCCCGAGTGGCTCCCAAGGCGTGAAGGGCTGGAAAATATCCAAAAATTCTCAAAAATAAATATCTAGGAGCATCTCCGATGCACCTAATTAGGTGTAGCCCCGACTATGTGGTTAGTCAAAATCAGACTAAACATATAGTGAAGAATTGTAAAAAATCATTCTCATATAAATGTTTAGCTCAAGCTAAAGCAATCATAAAAATCACATCACTTGGCAAGCTCGTGCTTATCCGAGTAGATTTGCCCGAGTCGTCTCGGAGCAAATAATTTATTTAGCCCTCATGGATAAGAAATCAATTCACTCGGCAAGCTCATGCTTATCCGAGTTGATCGCCCGAGTCATCTCGGAACAAATAGCTCAATCGACCCTCGTGGGTAAAAACACCTTGCAAGCTCATGCTTATCCGAGCTAATATACCCGAGTCATCCCGGAATAAATAATTTAATCACCCCTCACGGGTAAACAAATTTTTCAGTCATCTGAAAATACGACCAAAATATTAAATAGCTCCTGCCATAATATTGGTCTTAATCTAAAAAGATCTTCATCAAGGTGAAAAAATAGCATTGATATAATCATTTAATCAAATGCTTAAAAACCAAACAGTTCCTGTTATCAGGACAGCCATGAAAAGCTTAACTGTTTGTCACCTTTCAAATTGCATCGTGCCAACTTCTCATGAAGTTACGCAAACCGCGGTATGAAAGGTTTTTGAAGGTATTGGGCTATGTGACACGTGCATATTGCCAAGGTAAATCTGCTTAAGTTCATCCACTTAAGTCCCTAAGGACACGTGTCAAGCCACACCTTAGCTGGGTCGCAAGTCTCTCATGGGCTCGGCCCAATCGCGAGATGACTTAGCAAAGACCCTCAAGTCTTTTTACGAAGCCTCGAGGTCATCCCCGCCACTTCATCTTCCCAAAAATTTCCTCTTTCGCAATACTGTTCACCAGCTCTCTGCCTTTGTCCCGATTGCTCCCATCTTTCTCTTTGCAGGAGGCCTCAGAACATAGACCCCACTGGGCAGAGTGAAGACCCAAAATCATCTGCAGCGGCCGAAGCGACAAGGCCTGCAGAACAAGAATCCTGGGGCACTCTCCCGAGTGAGAAGCCCCCACCTCCCAGTGAGGATGTCCTAGCGAAAGAGCCCCCAACTGCCAATCAAAAGACCCCGCTGGAAACCAGTTGGCTGAAGAAGATCTCCCGACTGCCACCCAAGATGCCCCGACTGAGAGCCAGTCGGGCGTAAACCAAGAAGAAAGAGGCAGCCGGGAAGTACCAGCCAAGGGTTCGACCATTGATGCTGGTAAGCTTTGAAGCGGTCTTCTGACTTTAGTCTTCAATCTGTCTTTTCTTTGTCTTCATTTATCTTCTTTAAATCGATCAACAAAAGAGGAGGAGATCCCCAGGCTGCAATCTTCAGAGGCCTGGATCTCAATGACTTTGTGAATGTTGCTTGTAAACTCTGATGTGAACTTGTAAATATCAATCTTATTTATGTTAATGCCTTGACCCGAGTTTTCATAGAAAATTTCTTAAGTAATTTTTGTCCGACTGTCACCAAGCCTAAGCTTGATTAGGTCATCAAAAAATTCTCAGTCCTTATCTATTGAAGTCGAATCAAAACATAAACAATGATAAACCAAATATAAACAAGTTATCAAAGAAAACCATGCTTTGTTGATACGTATGCAGCCCCCGACTGCTAACTCAAGAAGTCGTCTTGCTTGAGGTTGGCAGTCAAGAATAACATGAAACTTGAGGCAATTTAGGCATAGAATCGTCGAAGATGCTCGATGTTCCAGGAATTCTCCACCATAGATCCGTCTTCTCGCTTTAATCGGTATGCACTGGCCGAGTCACCTCGGCGATTATGTATGGTCATTCCCATAAGGGGGATAATTTGTGGCGGTCCTTGGTGGTCTAAACCTTGCGTAGAACCAAATCGCCAACGATAAAACCTCATGCTCGAACATTGTGACTGTGGTATCGTCGAGCCCTTAAAGATATTTCGCCGATGGATAAGGGTGCCTCTCGGGCCTCTTCCGGTCGGGTGAGGTCATCCACTCGGTGCAGGTCGTAGCATTCATCGTTGAAGCGGCGGACTCGGAGGGATTCATACTCCATCTCGTTTGGCAACATGGCTTCTGCGCCATAGACCAAAAAGAAAGGAGTTTGGCCGGTGGCCCGACTAGGTGTGGTCCGCAGGGACCATAGAACCGAGGGGAGCTCTTGAACCCACTTGCCTGCATAAGGATTTAGGCGATCGAACACGCGGGCCTTGATGCCTTGAAGGACCATGCCGTTGGCACGCTCGACTTGTTCGTTGCTTTTGGGGTGGGCAACTGACGCATAGCAAATCTTGATTCCGAAGTCTTCGCAGAATTCCTTTAAGATGCCTCCTGTGAATTGAGTCCCGTTGTCGGTTATGATTCTGTTTGGGATGCCGAAGCGGTGCACGATGTTGAGGATGAAGTCCCGTGCTTTGTCGGCAGTAATTGTGGCGATCGGCTTAGCTTCAATCCACTTGGAGAACTTGTCGATTGCGACGAATAAGTGTGTGAATCCTCCTGGAGTCTTCTTGAAAGGGCCGACCATGTCTAAGCCCCATACCGCAAACGGCCAGGATAATGGGATTATTTGTAGCTCTTGAGCTGGGACATGGCTCTGTCGGGCGAAAAATTGGTAGCCTTCACAGGTTCGTACTACTTTGTCCGCGTCGGAGACCGCGGTAAGCCAAAAAAAACCCTGTCTGTAGGCTTTGCCCACCAAGGTGCGTGCTGCCGCGTGGCTTCCGCATATGCCCGAGTGGATGTCTTGGAGCAGCTGTCGTCCTTCCTCGGGTGTGATGCATCTCATCAGGACTCCGGAGGGGCTTCTCTTGTATAAGTCAGAGTCAACCATGACATAGGCTTGGCAACGACGTCGGACATGTTCTGCCTCATCCCGGTCTTCCGGCAGCTCTTGCTGTGTTAAAAATTTGATGAGTGGTGTCCTCCAGTCGGCGTCAATCATGGCGACTTCGTTTGCAGATTGTTTGTCGGGAGTTGGCTTTGCCATAATGGTTGGCTCATAGAGGTGCTCGACAAAAACGTCTGTTGGGGCGGCTTCACGTTTGGACCCGAATTGTGCCAACTCGTCAGCTGCTTCGTTGTTGTGTCTTAGGACGTGTGATAGCTCGAGTCCGTCAAACTTGTCTTCAAGTTTGCGAACCTCCTGTCGGTAGGCCTCCATGGTGTCATTTAGACAGGACCAGTCTTTCATGACTTGGTTCACGACCAGCTGGGAATCCCCTTTCACGATGAGCCGACGTATCCCGAGTGAAACTGCGAGCCGCAGTCCATGTAGCAGGGCTTCGTACTCGGCGACGTTATGTGAGGCAGAGAAGTGGAGGTGGAGGACGTATCTTAGCTTTTCCCCGGTCGGGGAGATCAGCACAACTCCTGCTCCCAAGCCGGTGATCCTCTTGGATCCGTCGAAGTGCATGGTCCAGTGTTGGAGGTCTTACCGAGGTACGTCTTCTTGTTGTTCGGTCCACTCGGCCAAGAAATCCGCCAGGGCTTGTGACTTTACGGACGTCCTCGCCTTAAAAGTCAAGTCCAGTGGCATCGCTCCAAAGCCCACTTAGCAATGCGCCCGGTTGCCTCCCGGTTGTGGATGACATCGTCGAGTGGAAAGGAAGTGACGACGGTGACCGAGTGATCCTGAAAATAGTATGCCAATTTTCACGCGGTTATCGAACACCATATAGCAATTTTTGTACTGAGGGTAGCGAATTTTGGCTCCCGCCAATACTTCGCTAACAAAGTAGATCGACCTCGAATCTTTCGGACCCGCCCTTCTTCTTCGCGCTCGACCACGAGGACCGTACTAACCACTTGGTGGGTGGCTGATATGTACAGCAGCAGGGGCTCCTGGGGCTGGGGTGAGGCTAGGACGGGTGGCGTCGTAAGGAATTCTTTAAAATCTTCAAAGGCCTTGTGGGCTTCCGTGGTCCATTGGAAGTCGTCCGTTTTCTTTAGCAATCTGAAGAAGGGCATGCCTCGTTCGCCGAGTCGGGAGATGAAACGGCTTAGCGCCACCATGCAGCCAGTGAGCTTCTGGACATCCTTCGGGGGCTTCATGTTCAAGATAGCATTGATCTTCTTTGGATTGGCTTCAATGCCGCGATGTGACACCATGAAGCCGAGCAGTTTGCCTGATGGGACGCCAAAAGTGCACTTCTCTGGGTTCAACTTCATTCTGAAGGCCCGGATATTCGCGAAAGTTTCTTCTAGGTCAGCGATCAGGTCTTCTTTCTGCTTGGTCTTGATGACGACATCGTCAACATAAGCTTCCACGTTCTTGCCGATCTGCGTCTGGAAACATCTCTGGATCATGCGTTGGTATGTGGCGCCGGCGTTCTTCAGGCCGAAAGGCATGGTGATGTAGCAAGAGGCCCCAAACGGAGTGATGAACGATGTCTTCAGGCGTCGGATTCTTTCGAACCGATCTGGTGGTAGCCCGAGTAACAGTCCAAAAAGCTCAGGAGTTGGCAGCCGGCTGTTGAATCTATGACTTGGTCGATGCGAGGCAGCCCGAAAGGATCTTTGGGGCAGGCTTTGTTGAGGTCGGTATAGTCAACGCACATGCGCCATTGCCCCGTCTTCTTGCGGACCAGAACTGGGTTGGCTAACCAGTCGGTGTGTAGGACTTCTTTGATAAAGCCGACAGCCAAGAGCTTTGTGAGCTCTTCCTTGATGGCATCTTTTTGATCCTGCGCGAATCTGCGTAATCGTTGTTTTATCGGCTTTGCGTCATCTTTGACGTGCAAAGAGTGCTCGATCACCTCCCTAGGAATTCCAGGCATATCAGATGGTTTCCAAGCAAAAACATCTTTATTATTTTGGAGGAAGGTGACGAGCGCGCTTTCCTATTTGGGATCTAGTTCAGCGCCGATTACAGCAGTTTTCGAGGGATCCGATGGATCAAGGGAGATCTTCTTGGTCTTGGCGTCGCCGGATCCTGATTTGGCTATCTTCTTCGCGGGGATTTCACCCTCTGCCGAAGTCGATGCAACCAATCGGATTTCTTGCTGGCCACGTGATCTCTCGCGAGATTGGGCCATGTCGCAGCTCTCCTTGTCGCAGGTGAAGGCTTACTTCACGTCGCTGCGTAGAGTGATGACGCCGTTGGGACCCGACATCTTCATGCAGAGGTAGGTGTAATGGGGTATCGCCATGAATTTGGCGAGCGCATGCCTTCCGATGATGGCGTGGTAGGCCGTTTCGAAGTCGGCCACCTCGAAGGTGACGTTCTCCGTCCGGAAGTTTTCTCGAACTCCGAAGGTGACCGGGAGGGCGATGTGCCCGAGTGGTGTAGATGACAGCCTCGGGATAACTCCATGGAAGGGGGCTGAGCTTGCCTTCAGTTCGGCTCTCGGGATCTGCATCTCGTCCATGGTCTTGGCGAACAAAATGTTGAGGGCGCTGCCTCCATCGATGAGGACACGCTTAAGCTTGATGTTGCGGACCACCGGGTCCAAGACGAGTGGATAGCGCCCCGGGTGAACCACTCGGTCGGGGTGATCCGAGCGGTCAAAAGTGATGGCCACCTCCGACCATAGTAGGTACTGTGGAACCTCGGGTTGCGCCGCATTGACCTCTCGGTCGGTTAGCTTCTGTTTCCTCTTGGATTCATAGGCTAGCGGTCCCCCGAAGATGTGATTGAGCTTGCCCACGGGGTCTTGAAAGGGCTCGGCGTTCTCAGCCGCATTGTTCTTCTTGGCGCCCGATGGACCGGCTTCCTTAGCTGGCTTCTTATTGAGCTGTGCCGCATACTGCTCGGCGAACTGTTTATAGATAAAGCAGTCCTTAACCGCGTGCTTGTGATTGGGATGATGCGTGCACTAGGCATTCATGATGGCGTCGTAGGCCGTGACTCGGGGGCGGCGTTGGGAGTTGGAAGTTGCGGCGACTAGATCTTCGGATCGGCGCTTGCGGTCTTTTTGGCCCTGATTGTTGTTGCCGTTATCCTTCTTAGGATTCCGGCTTCCTCCCGTCTGCTTGTCATCGCTCTGTCGGGCCGGTCTTGGCACGCCGCTTTAATGGCATCATTGGATTTGGCGTAAGAGTTTGCCGTTTCAAACATCGCTTCACCGTCTTTGGTGGCTTGTGCCCGAACTTCCCGATTAACAGCTCATCACGGACTCCCTTCTGGAAGGCGGCGATCATGATGTCATCGGTGATGTTGGGGATCTTGTTGCGCTTTTCAGAGAAGCGCCGAATGTAGTCCTTCAGAGGTTCGTCCGGCTTCTGAATGACGTTGTACAAGTCAAAGTGGGTCCCGGGCCTCTCGAAGGTGCCCTGAAAGTTGGAGATAAAGTGGTCCCTCAGCTCACTCCACGAGCTGATTGAGCCTCTTGGCAGGCTCGTAAGCCAGTTCCTGGCTGAGTTGGCGAGGGCCACGGGAAGGTAATTGGCCATAGCCTTGTTGTCGCCGCCTGCTGCGCGGATGGCGAGAGTGTACATGGTAAGCCATGACTCGGGGTCAGTCTTGCCGTCATATTTCTCGATTCCGGTTGGCTTGAATCCATTCGGCCAGTGCACTCGGCGAAGCTCCCGAGTGAAAGCTAGTACTCCATCGTCATTGCTATCGGGTGATCCCCTCCGATCATCCCGAGTGCATTGATCTCGCTCTTGGTAGCGGCGATCGAGGACTTCCCGCAGATCACTCAGCAGGGTCCTCGGTAGGCTGGTTCGGTAGCTGGAGCTGTTGTTGCGGCGGACACGGTGGTGGACGGGTGGACGTCCATGTCGCTTCTCGCGGGAGTCGGCCGTTTGCTCCTGATGCTTCTGCGTGGACTCGCGGTGTGGGCCTCTTGGCCTAGTTGTCGACCGGTCTGGCTCAGGCCTCTTGTAGTCTCCTGACCTTAGCGGCGGGAGCCGGCTTTTGTCGGGCGTTTCAGCCACAGACTCAGTCGGCCTTCGTGCTGAGGTGGAGGGATGACCGTTGGCTGTAGCTACAACGATGGTCTTGATCTTGTCTAGTATTGGAGTCACGTCGGGGGGGCGCCGTCTCGATGACGATGTCCAGGAGTGTGAGGGCAGCAACAGCGTTCTGCTGTGGTGTCTGGAAGATATTGGTGTTGTGGACTCGCGTTTGAAGTATGGCCTCCTGAGCGGATCGTCCAGCTGCCCTCAGATCCTGCTTTCTTCTGTCGGCATCTTCCCTGCGTTTCTTCTCCTCCTCAGCCAGCTTGCACTCTTGCTCGATCTTGGCTCGCTCTTCCTCTGCAAGCCTGCGGGCCATGGTTGAGTCGGACTCGGCCGGCCCAGCCATGAGGACATCGAAGCACTTTGGCTCGTAGTCCTTGTGGCAGTCGAATTCGTCGGCTTCGTCTGAGGGGATGCCATAGAGGTCGTCAAAGCCTGCGGAGATGAGGTATTCGTTGAGCTCCGAAGATGAGTATGAGCGGAACGGCGGAGGATGACGGCGACCTCCCTCGACCACAGGTAGCTGCAGTCCGGATCGTTCCCGAGTCGAGCTTGGGACGCGGGCTCCTCCGAGTGGGTCGACCTCGACTCGGGAGAGGAGTTTGCCGTAGATCTCAGCGGCGTTTGGTAATCGGAACGGCGCCGAGAGGTCTTCTTCCGAGTATATCGTCTCCGTTGGGGAGACGAGAAGATCGGTGTAGATCGGCGGCGTTCGGTAGTCGAACGGTGCCGAGTGAATTCCTTCGTCGGAGAGGGTGGACCGCATCTTGGACTCCAAGATGTTGTCGAAGATCTTGGCGCTATTCGGGAGCCCGAACGGCGCCGAGTGGGTCTCTCCTTCCGACGGTTCGAATCCGAGTCGAAAGAGGAGTGCTTGTCGAAGTTGTCAGCGGCGAAGTCGTCGAATCCTGAAGAAGATCCCATCACGCTTGTCGGCGAGATCGTTGAAGAAGTCTTGACGCGCGGGCCCCTACTGGCGCGCCAACCTGCCGAAACTCGGTTTCGGCAATAGAAAATTAGGGGTGCAGTCAAGATCGCCAAGCTCGATGGGTTAGATGAAAAACAAGGTTTAGACAGGTTCAGGCCCTCTCGTGAGGTAATACCCTACTCCTGTTTCGGGGGTTCGATTCGCCGAGTGTCTTTATTGATCTCGTGATCTCGTGTATCTAAAGCTAAAAGCTGATCTAACTTCTCATGAAGCATATGATCTAAAGCCGATATCCCTTAAGGGACGTCCTTTACCCCCCTTATATAGTCTTGGGAGGTGGGCTTAGAAATCGAAAACCCTATCTTCAGTCGGATAAGCTTGCCATGTGGATACCCGATTGCCATAATCTCTACAGGTAGGAATAGAGATTTTAGTGAGAAACTATCCTCCAACAACCTTTTTAAATGATCATCCAAATATAATCATTTTTTATTTTGGTTTTTTACTAACAAAAAATAGATGATTCTGTAGAATACGCATGAGATATAAAAAACTATTGAAAAGTGAAAAGTTATAGAATATAATTTTTATACAAATGACTTTTTAAATTTAGAAAAACTTAGATGCTCTTAATTTTCTAAATCTAATCCCGTGACGATCTCTCTTTCCATTTCGCCTGGCCCGCAGCTCATGATTTGCATCTTAACGAGAGCTGCCAGCTGGCTCGCTGCCGGTCGCCGCCATCTCTCTCAATTTAACAATGGTAACTGCCTAGCTTGCCGCATCAAAAATACTTATTAGAGCCTGGACTTTGCGTGCAAGCATGAAAGAATGAACAGGCATGCATGCAACCTTGTTGTTTAATTTGTGGATTAATTACAGATCATAGACTGTACATGCTTGTGCAAAATCCTGTTCAATCGAATAGGGAAGAAGGAGAAGAAAGAAAGAATTAAGCTGCTCTTCATGCAACGCTACCTGTCGTGGAATAATTTGGATAGGGATATCTCCTCTCCAAATAAGCAAAAAATAATGAAGAGAATTAAGCCAAGAAGAGTGTGGATTATGCGCAACTGACGTCCAAGTAAAACGGGAGATTACGCTAAAATTCATTCGATTATTTGAAGAAATACTTATTTAGCATTTTTTTTTCCAAATATACCACTTCATCAATTCTACTGCATGTATTATCAGGCGTATATAGTAAAACGAATTTTGACACGTTGGATCAAATTAAATGGGGGTCTATATATCTATCAAGGACACCTTAAAAAAACTCATATAAATAGATTAATAAAACTAATCGAAATATGAGCCGGAGCCTAGTGAATGACTAAATTAATATCTAAATTTATTTCTTCCTATTAATGTAAATTTATCTCCTTCCATTTTATTTGTCAAACAAGCGAAGTCGTTGATCGTCTTCAGGTCATGGCCAAGCGAAGTCATCACTAGGAGTAGACAGAATACTCGTGGCTCGCTAGCTCGTTCGGCTCGTAGTCAGCTCGGCTTAGCTCGTTTGGAAAAGGTAACGAGCCGAGCCAAGACTTTAGCTCGTTAGCTATAACGAGCCGGCTCATGAGTGGCTCGCGAGCTGAATGAGCCAATCCATGGCCGATGGCCCAACAAAAGCCCGGCCCAATTAGAAACCCTAAAATTGCTAGCACATGGAGTTTCTCATACTTTCTTTCCTCTTTGGTATCTGCTTCTCTCCACGGCTCCACCACCACCCGCCCACGCGCGCCGAAATCCCACCACCGCCCACGCCGCGTGCGATCCGCCGCCCGTCCGTCGACGCCGCCCAGTCCGCCGGCGTCCCGCTGCCTACCCGCCGACGCCTGTCTCGCATCTGCGCGCAGCGTCGGCGCCACCCCATCTCGTATCACTCTCGGCTCCCTTCCTTCCTCGCCGCGTCAGGACAGGAGAAATCATTTGTTGTTCTCACTATTGTTGTTTGTTGATAAGAGATCAATGGGTAGCCTAGCCTTGCATAGATTGATAGATGTTTGTGTTTCTGAAGGAAGTTTGCTCGTAGGTTTGCACTTTGTGCCAAAACAGAAATGTAGAGATCAATGAAAGGATGAAATTATGTTGTTAGTTGTCACAATCCTGATGAAAATGCAGAATAGGACACAATCCTGATGAAATGGCTCGCGAGCCAAACGAGCTGGCTTGAGCCGGCTCACGAGCCGAGCCGAGCCGGGCTCCTGGCTCGCTTCTATAACGAGCCGAGCCGAGCCAGCTCGTTTGGCTAACAAGCTAGACCGAGCCGAGCCAAGCCGGCTTGGTATCCACCCCTAGTGATCACACTCGCGTTCTCAAGCGAAGTCATCACACTCGCGTTCTCAACGGTGCGAACTCGTTCGCAAGTTATCTATATATATCTTCTTGGAAGTGAATTCTAATCCCTCAAGGAGATTCCTCTCGTATATATTTTTCTTCCAAATTTAATATAAATAATGGTGAATTTATCTTTTTATATACTTGACTTGTGAGACATAAGATTTTATGAAATTTTATGGAGTTATATATACACGTTTGTATGAGTGTTGTCAGATTTTATTTTTTATAACCGTTTGATTTTTAAGTAAAGGGAAATACCTTCAAATATATCTTGCTAGTATTAATTGTTATGAGCTAGTTCGATCGATCGACATATATATTTGCAGGTATCAATCGATCTGTCTTGATTGGTGTCGACCTAGCTACCCGATATATCTATAACTATCTATAAAGCAAATAGTATTTTCACCCAAAATTTTTGTCCACCTGGCTATTTTGCAGAAAATCCCTTGAGTGTTTATAAAATTAACCCGCAGTCGCAATGCTGAAAAGAAAGGGAGGGCTTGATAGAAAAAAAGACCTCATGCGCCCCTCCCTCCCTGCGCCCCTCCCTCCCGTCTCCATCCGCGCCGCGCCCCGCGCCCCTCCCTCCCGTCCCCATCCGCATCGCGCCCTTCGCTCCTGTCGCCGCTCGGAGCTCCCGCGCCGGCGCTCGGACCTTCCCCCTCCGCCTGCTTTCCTCCATGTGTCGTCGTCCCTACTGTGGGCTCGCCGCTCGGTCGACCTAGAGGTGGATGTGCCTGGGTCAGTGAAGACATAAAGAAAAATATAAATTAAAATTATATGATACTTCAACTTTAGAATAATTATGATAAAATAAAATGACGCCCGTTGCAATGTACGGACATATTTACTAGTGTATATATATACACACACACTAGTAAATATGCCCGTGCGTTGCAACGGGAGTCAATCTAAGGCGGCGGCGTGGGAGCTCCGAGCGGCGACGGGGAGGAGAGGCACGGTGCGGATTAATTTTATATGCCCATATGTTACAACGGGCGTTATTTTATTTTATCATAATTATTCAAAAGTTGAAGTCTCATGTAATTCCAATTTATATCTTTTTTCTTTATGTCTTCATCCGAGGCCTATTTCAAGCATTGGGACTGCGGGTTAATTTTATAAACACTCAAGGTTTTTTTGCAATATAGCCAGGCTGAATAAAATTTTAGGTGGAAACACTACTTTATTTATAAATAGTTATATATATATACACACACATACACGACGGGCTAAAATGCACCTAGGTGGATTTTATCCCTACGTTGCACAGGAGTCAAGCGACCCAACCAGGAGAGACCACGTGTGCAGACCGAGTCACGACGCGGCACGGCGTGATGTAGACCGAGTCGCGCGCGGCACGACAAAAATCGAGACGTGCGCGGTGACGCAAAAATGGAAATCCCGACAGCGCAAAACGCATCACAAATCCCAACCCACCCTCGACACCTCGCAGATCGCGCGAATATTTTTCCCCCACCCCCGATAGCTCCGTGGATCGCGCCGCCGTCCACCATCTCCATCCCGGCAGATCGCCTCTCGTCCTCCACCACCTCCATCCCCGGCGGATCGCGTTGTCGTCCTCCACCACCTCCATCCCCCGCGGATCGCGCCGCCTTCCTCCCCACCGCCACCCCCCCGCACGGATCGTGCCGCACATAGTCCCCACATTTGTTGCTATAACATGGTGAAGTTACAACTGGTGTTTTATTTTAGTTGCAACTAGCATGCAGCCCCACATTTGCTACTGTAACAACTAGAGTTGCAACTGGTGTTTAGATGACGTTGCAACCAGTGGATATAGTTGATTGCAACTAGTGTATCAAAGAGAATTGCAAAAAACTTATCTGTGATGCAACTCTGTTTTTTTTTGCTATTACTCCAGAATTCATACGTATTTACCACCGCGTAATTTTCTGCAGGATCCAAACGTACTTGATGTGTTTATCCAAAGAGTGAGGCAGACATTTGATACAAAGAAACAAGCTTACTTGTTCTATTGTGATTATGCGAAAATGGCAGGATTCAGTGTGAGAGTGAAAAGAACTAGCAAACACACTGCGCATTGGGTTTGCAACTGAGAGGGGTTTCATCAACCATGTAGTGGGTTGTCCTGCATATGTTAAGGTCAAGGAAGATGAAAAAAATAGACAATGGTACTTTGACCATGTTGTGGAAATACACAACCACGTGCTGCAACCATCGCCGAGGATGGTGCGATACATTAATGCCCAGAAGCAAAGAGAATCAGCAATACATGACTTATTTGCTATCATGACAAGAAATGGTGTAGCACACCAAGCTGCAATGAATGTGATGTCTGAACTATTTGCTGGACGTCAAAACTGGTCATTCACAGAGAAGGATGTAAAGAACATGTAAGTAACACTGCTCTCAGTTTGCAAATTGTATCTTGCATAGTTGCAATCATGATTTGCTTGATAATTTTTATGTCCCGGGATGGCGGAGCAAACAAGGGAAGAAAAGGATAGTGATCTGGGCAAGCTTTTTCAGCTTTTTAGAGAATGCAAGGCAAGCAACGAGTACTTCTATTGGGATGTAGATTTTGATCCAAAAATAAATGTGCTCAGAAGCATATTCTAGAGTCACGCAAGCCAAAGAGCTGAATACAAAGATTTCGGTGATGTGATAACATTCGACACGACACACAAAACAAACAGAAAAAACATGCCACTGGCCATGTTTGTTGGGGCAAACAACAACCTTAAGAATGTAAGTTTTGGGCAATCACTGCTTCGGGATGAAACAACTGAAACATTCAATTGGTTGTTTGAAACTTTCAAGAACTGCATGAGCGGACGCTAGCCCTATGTGATCCTGACAGGTATGACTTTGATATGGTTTCAATGTGTTGATTGCATCTTCGTATTATAATTGCAATTATTTACTGAAGTTGATTGCAACTAATAACTATGATGTGATTGCAACTCTATCTGTACCTGTAGTTTGATGCAACTTCTTGTACAGTAATTACAACTTCACATGAGGTTGATTACAAAAAAATTTGATTTAATACAAAGTGGGTTTTGCTTCTTTTGATATGGTTTCTTTTGCAACTGTTGTTTTGACATATTTGCAACAGATGAAGATGCAGCAATGAGAGAAGCAATAAAAATTGTGTTTGACAAATCACAACATAGGAACTGCAGATGGCATATAACAAGGCCCTGGGAATATGAACTCAGCCAACTGTACAAACAGCACAAAGATAAAAACCTCCAGGAAAGGCTAAAATCTCTTATAAATTATCCACTCGGACCTACACAGTTTGAGGAGGAGTGGAAGAAGCTGATAGATGAGTGTGGAATCACAGATAACCCCGTGATAAACGCATTGTGGGAAAAAAGAAAAGGCTGGATTGCAACATACTTCAAGGGAATGTACTGCGGGAGAATGACATCCACACAAAGATCAGAAAGCCAAAACAGGGTGCTGAAGGATAGTTATGTCAACAATAGTACAACTCTCCACACGTTTGCAAAAAGGGTGCTTGACTCACTTTAGCACACAAACCACATGAATGCGGGTGAGACACACTACTCGCAGGTAATTTCATATCATAATTGCAACTTGAAATGTGCTGCTGATTGTAACTTCGTATTATAATTGCAATTGTTTCTATAAGTTGATTGCAACTAATACTACACTGTGATTGCAACTCTATCTGTACATGTAGTTTGATGTAACTTCACATAAGGTTGATTGCAAAAAAGGGTTGATTTAATGCAAAAAATACAACTAGTTGACATACAGTGATTGCAAAAAAAACTCTATCTAGTTGCATCCTAATAAAAAAATTGTGCAGGCTGAAGTTGTCCGAGCTTGTAAATCAAGGTTCGATGAGCAGCTCAGTAGGGTATACACAAGAGCTGTGTACCAGGAATAAAAAAACAATATAATAACAGCACAACATTTCTCATAGAGCCTAATCCTGATCTAGAAGTGAAGAATGACTACTTAGTGAGACATGAGAAAGGGACGGGAAGCTTCTGCTGGGCGCAACATGCCTTTAGGGTGGTAGCAGACAAAAGAAGCAGGCATGTATCAATGTGAAGGCAAGCATTGGGAGCACACAGGTACGCTGGTTGCAACACTGTGACATCTCCCATTACACATCGTAGACCCCCCGATTATTTCTCGTATATTAAAACAAACTAAAAAACTGCAGGTATGTTCTACATGCACATCATAAAGGCATTCACACACCTCCAGGTGCAGAGCATACCAAAAAATACATTCTGAAATGATACACACGTGATGCAAGATCTGCGGTTCCATGGGACAGACATGACATTGTGTAGGTTAGCCCCTTAGGGGACACAAAACAATCGCTGCTATCAAAACTACTACCTAAGTTAATGAAGCTCGACAGAGCAGGCAACAAAACAGATCGAGCTTACGCTGAAACAGTGAGGCAAATAGATAGAATCACTCCAGTGATTGAGCTTCTCGAATGCCCAGAAGTTGTTTCTTCTATGCACCCATCCAATCCATCGAGCAGTACTAGTTGCAAGCTGCAAGTTGATTCAATTTCAACTCAGAATATTGGTGATGCTGCATCAACGCCAGATGGCAGTACACCTGATGTGCAGTACAGTGATTCTGAACCAGGGTCAACCCTTGATCCAACCTCTGCAAACTATCTCGCTGGTATATCGCTGGCTAAACCACCAGTGTCGCGCACCAAAGGTAGGAAATCTTCCAGGGTGAACCAATCTGCTAAAAAGTGGAAACAAAGTTGCAATCCTTACAGCACATACACAGGGATCCACGGGAAGAAAGTGTGCCAAACATGCAATGTTAGAGGCCACTACAGCACAACTAGGGGTGGGCGTTCGGTATTACCGAACCGTTCGGTTCGGTTCTTCGGTTCCAAGAGAATTTTGGTTCCTCAATAAAATGGTCCCGATCGGTTCCTAAAAAAATTGGTACCAAGGTAATTCAGTTTCGATAAATTCGGTTCGGTTCCGGTATTTACCAAAAATACGAACAGAGCAACATCAGTGGAAAAATTCAATTTTGACAGGAAATGGAAACAACAAATTCTAGCTTCATATTTCTAGTAACAAGGGCAATTGCTAGTAACAAGATCAGAGCGCGCTCATCCTTGCTCGGTCCCTGATTCAAAGATAGCTTCGGCTTCGGGAAGGGGAAATGAGAAGAAATGGAAGAAAGATGACTTACCTTGCAGTCACAGGAAGCAATGGAAGTAGCCGTCTTGCTGCCTCGCCGCTTGTCCTAGTAGTAGCTAGCCACACCGACGAGACGTGCCGTCGGGCCGAGCGGAGGACGACGATGCGACGGGCGCCGACCAATGGCGACGGCGCGCGGGCGGCGGCGGTGGGGACGACGCTGTGCGGCGGCGAGGGCGCGGTGTGGGCGAGGGCACGGTGTGGGCGACGACGGCGCCGTGGCGACTAGCGATTGCGTAGTGTGGGCGACGACGCTAGGCGACAGGTGGTGGCAAGGCGATGGGCGACGTCGCTGGGCGACGGGCGGTGGCTAGGACGCGATGGGCGACGGCGTGCTGTGGTGACCCCTATCCCTAGTGGCGACGACGCGCGTTGTGGAGAACCGACGGTGCGGTGGGAGTCGCCGAGTCGAAGAGGTGGAGAATCAGAACCACGCTGTTGCCTGTGCTTGCTACAAGTTGCTACTTGCTAGGGTTTCTAGGGTTGCTGGGCTTTGCTGGGCCAATGGGCGACCGACGGCTGATAAGTCTAATTTCAGTACCTCTCGATTATTTCGGTTTATCGAGGTATAGAACCGAATTTACCTCGGTAAATTTGGTTCTTCAGAACCACCAACCGAACAAGAACTGAATTTTTTGGTTTTGGTATTTTTCGGTTTGGTTCTCGGTATTTTCGGTTTGGTTCTCGGTAATTGGTGCCCACCCCTAAGCACAACATGCCTGCTGAACCCAAACAGGAGCAGAGCAGCAGAGAATAGAGCAAAAAAGAGGGGTGCCAAAACACAAGCTGGGGCTCATCGGAAGAGAGGTCGCCCAAGAATACATGAACAACATGGTGGGAATGATGAGCCATCTGACCGAGGTGATTGCCTAGAAGGCAGTGATGACAACATCTATGAATCTGAATGAAAACATTATGATAATTAGGTTGCAACTGATTTCTATGAATCTGATTTACTACTATTCTGCTAGTTTGATGGTTGGCCAATTGCAAAGTATGATGCTTGGCATTTGCAAATTAATATGCAGTTCAGTATTGTACCCATTAGTACGCCAATTGCAAACTCTTTTTTCCTAGCTCTATGCTGATGCATCTTAATTTATACACAAAAAAATCATATACCATAGTTAGTTGCAACTCTGCTGGTGGGCTAGTTGCTACAAAAGACCAATTGCAAGTCTGATTGTTGCCAGTTGCAATTCATCTAATGTTCATTATATTGTAATTTATTTTGTTTTCTTGACGATAATTAAAAAAACATGTTGCAACTGATTTCTCTAAATCCATTTAATGCTATTATGCTAGTTTGATAATTGGCCAGTTGCAATTCATCTACTGCTCAGGTTGCACCCCCTTATATAGGACAGTTACAACTCTTGTTTTGCAAACCCACAACCAAATTGCAAAGTGTGATTGTTGTCAGTTGCAAATTAATATTGTATTTCAGTTTTGCAACCCATTTCTACACTAGTTGCAACTCTTGTTTCCTAGCTTCTCTGCTGGTGCATCTTAATTTACACACACAAAAATATATACCATAGTCGATTACACAGCTTGCAACGCTTGTTTACAAGCTCTCTGTTGGTTGCCCGGTTGCTACTATAGTGGTAGAACGGATGGTAAAAATAATGCACGGATCTATGTTAACAATTGAAAAAAGAAATAGTATACTAAACACTGCAAAAAAATATAAAAAATTGCATCACAAGAACAAGTTGTACAAATATGATAAAAAAATACATTAGATACCAAATTGCAAACTCTAGTATTAAAAACCAGTAGCCACACAACTATTACAATGATTACAACCTTGTCTAAGCATTGGTTGCAACTCCAAAAAAGTTCAGCTAAAAAGCGGTTTCTACACAACAACTAAAACACTTTTCGACAAAAACATTCACACAGGCATAGACATTTAGTTCGCATGAAAATAAAACGGACATTTAGTTCCTCTGACTGTTGCCATTGTTCCAATCAACCCGACGTCCCCCCACTCTAAACTTGTCCAGTGATTCAGGTAGATCAACTTGGTTGAGTGGATGGAATAGCTCGTAGTGCATTAGCTCACACCTGTATATCGTCCCCCTTGAACTGCATGAGCAAGAACACCAAAAAAACAGATGAGTTTGTGATGTACAGATCGTTAAGCACGAAAAAAATTGCTCATCGGGTTGATCTGCTTAGTTAGCAACTCCCCATCATAATATTCCATATATTTCCAAGAAAAAAAAGAAATAATTTGGTCCCCCCTGCTTCGGCACATCAACAAAAGGTCTCTTCCATCTGGTAACTCGAGGCAATTTCCTGTTCGAGACCTTCTGGAATGCAGCATCAATAATTGGGATCTTTGCAAACACATGCTGGTGACGTGCTACGTGGTTACTACACTTCAAGTAGTAGTCGTTCGAATCCAGTACGTCAATGCGCTTGTGGATGAAGTTGAAGCAGTATACAAAAAAATGGCATCCATCTCAAATTGGGATGAATATCTGCAATAACACACAAAAACAGAAACGAAAAAACATTAAAAAACGAGTTGCAAGTAGGTGCATATTATAATTGCAACTCTATGCATGTAGATTCCAACTTGCTACTCCAGATGCAATTCTGTGCATATGATAATTGCAAGTATATGCATATGATAATTGAAAGTATGTGCATATAGAATCTAAGTTGCTACAACAATTGCAAGTATGTGTATATAATAATTACAAGTCTGTGCACATATAGATTCCGGCTACTACTATAATGAAAAAACCAATAGCATGTGTAAAAATATATATATTACTAACCAATTTTGCCTTTAATAGATCATAATTTTCCAGCTCCATCGGCAAAGTTTTCCAAGCAAGAACAAAATCCTCCATCTCACTTTTGTCATCATTCAAGATTTTTCAGTTTGCAACATGGAACTATGTTTGCATTGAAAAAAACAAAACGTCATTCGAACACACAAACAAAAACACAAAAAAATGTAATATATATGAACAAACTCACATACGAAAAAACTCACATAGAAGGTAGTTGTGATGAGCAGCCGATATCCAACGGAATCGACCTTGTGAACAATGTCATCATGGCGAAGGCAATGCACAAAAAAATCTATAATGCCCGTCTCGCCTAATTCATTGTCAGCAAATGTTGTTAACAGCTCTTTGCCACTGAGGTTGCAAAGTAAACCAAACTGTAACAAAGTTTTACTGCAAAAAGTACAGCAAAAAAAAGTTGAGTGTCAGTTGCAAGTATAAAAGTCGAACAATATCCATGACCATACCTTTTCAATTCAGGATCTTCACTGATCTTCCTCCTCAGTGCAATCGCCTTTTCCAAAGAAACATGAGGCCAACTTCCTGTAACCTTGAAGGGAGAAACATACTTCCTAGGCCTCTTTAGAGCCTGTCGCCAAGCCGCTTGAAAATCATCCTTTGAAAATCGCTGAAATCTTCCAAGCCTTGGCTTAATTCCTCCTGTGAAAGTCTGACTGGAGGGGTCAAGTTATTGATGTCATCGTCAGACTCCGTTGGGAAATTGATTTCTTCATCATTTGAGCTCGGCCCTCCCTGCTGGTCAATTTTGGAGTTCAGCATTGCAATCTCTTCTTCAGCTTCATATCGGAGCGACTCCATACGTGACTCATACTCCTTGCACTTGCGATCATAATCCCTGCCAGCTTTAGCCGATTTTCCACCTTTCCCCAGCCTCCACTTCCCACTCCCCCCCTCTTTGCTGCTTGCATTGCACCCAAGCCTATACAACCTATCCATTTCACACAAATACAAAAAAAGGTATTAAAAAGCCTGGTTGCAAAACACTACACATAATTGCACGTGTATATGGTTATACTTACATAATCCGTCGTGTGTCGACTTGGATCAAGATCAACATGCATAATAGCTTCACCTTTTTCGCTCCCAGTTACATCTTGGTGCTCCACAGCAGTAATAACCTGTTTTTCCCACACACAAAATGCAAAACATAAAAAAGTTCTGTTAAAAAAGAATGTGAATTGCATGCTTGCATCATGTTCACTATAGGGGACATCGAAAAAATGAAACTAGTTGCATCATCAGTAACTGTGTGATTGCACACCAGTTGCAACTCAACTGCCATACACATTGCACCATAAAAAAATTAAAAAAAACACTAGTTGCAACATAAATGAATATGTAATTGCACATTAGTTACAAAAAAGTCGGTTTGCAACTCAGCGACCATACAGATTGCACATCAGTTCAAAATGCATTAGCATGTAACAAAACAAAAAAAAATTGGCAACAAATCCTTACCTCGTCATTTCTCTGTTCTTGGGAAGCAACAGTTGCAGAGATCTTCCTCTTGGCAACTACACGTCGTACTCTCTGCGTTCCAACCGGTGACCCCTCTCCAGACGAACCACATGGAGGACTCGACTGCCATACAAAATAGCACCAAATAAAAAATGTAAAAACACTAGTTGTAACATCAACAGATATCTACTTGCATATCAGTTACAACAAAAGGTCAGTTGCAACTCGACTACAATGCAGGTTGCACATCAGTTCGAATGACAATTGCATGTAAGAAAGTTTTTTTTGCAAAAAAACATATGCTTACCTCATAATTTCTCTGCTGCTGAGGAGTTGATAGGGTCTTCCTCGGGGTCTTGCTCTTGGAAAATACACGCCCTATTCTGCTTCTCGCAATAGGTGAATCCTCTCCAGACAAAGCACGCGGAGAATCAAGCATTTCAGATATTTCATCAACAGCCTTAGATTTGCCATGTAATGCAACTGGTGCTGCCAGAAAGCAAAAACTATAAGAAAAATTTGTCATGTAGAAAAAACATGAAAAAAAGTTAATGTGCGCAAAAATAGCCTTACTTTCCCAGTCTTCTTGCTGTTCTCCATGCAATTCATCATGTGTAGGCGGTAAATCACGATTCATGTCTGGGTTGGGTGTCCTCACAACTTCATCATAAATATCAGCCGCTTCCCCTTGTGGGCTTAGCGGCCGCTCTTCTGCTTCTCCTTGTGGGCTTGCGGTTGATGTTCTGCTTCTCCTTGTGGGCTTGGCAGCAGCTGTTCTGCTTCGCCTTGTGGGCTTGGCGGCAGCTGTTCTGCTTCTCCTTGTGGGCTTGGCGGCCGCTGTTCTTCTTCTCCTTGTGGGCTTGGCGGCCGCCGTTCGCTTCTCCTTGAACACTTTAAGGCGGTGCAGCATCCGTATGCCTCCGCAACCTCTGCGTATGTCACAAACAAACAATGTTTCCTTTCTCTTGAGACGTGCCGCTTATGCGTCGTATTCCTCCTACGAAGGTTCAGTGGCAGCTTCTCTGCTCGAGCGCCATCCAAAAGCCTCTTAATAGCAACAGAGCACTCATGATGAGCTTTTCCCATTAGCTCATCAGCGCTGTGCATCAACTCATGTGCCTTCCTCATCATAGCTTGCGCCTTTGAAGCACTGGAATCATAGTCCTTTAGTATTTTTGCAGCCTCGAGCCTTCTTCTCCCCACTAAGTCACACAAGTTTTTGCCAAAACTAGAGAAGAAGCTAGGGAATTAAACAAATTGCTACTAGCAGGGGCACAAGAATCCCCCGATATGTCGACATTGGGCGGTCCAGCAGCAGCTTCAAAGGCTGATGGGGCAGGGGGCAGGTGCAGGTGGCACACGCGCAGGTGCAGGTGGTGCAGCGTAGCAGGTAGTTGACAAACTCATCAACTAAAAACAAAACAAAACACATAAAAAATTGCATGTGTAAGAAGAAACAGTTGCAGAAAAATAAAATATGAGCATCTGAAAAAAAGAACAGAAAACAGCACCTTCAGTTTGTCGTATTCAACAACATCAGAAGAGACATCTTCCCTGCGATCCATAGATGCTATCTTCTCAATAGTCTTGTTATCAAAAAGAGCACATCGAGGTATTGACACATGGTTAATGTCTAGCATGTGCTACAAATGGTCAACATATAACATCTGCAAAAAACAATGTTCAAACAAACATAAGAAACCCCAGTTGCAACTATAAAAATACATCAGTTGCGCTGCGTAGAAACTAATTACACCCTATAATCTAAGTAATTGCAGCAATGTAGGTTATTCTGCTATAAAAGTAAAACCAGTTGCAACTATAAGCATAACCATTTGCAACTACACAGCTAACTATTTGCAAATCAATAAAAAAAATCACAAAAAACAGAAGAAAAAATAAAAATATACAGTAGCTACATACTAACATAACCATTTGCAACTAAAAAAACTAGCTGCAACCTACAATGAAAAGTGATTGCAACAATATAGATTATTCCCCTATAAAAAACAGAGTTAGATAACTCACAACAAGGAAAATACCGTAGCCTGTGATGGGTGAGTTGGCACCCTTTGACTTCTTATGGAGCCTGTACATCCTCCCAGCAACCCTTAGGTTGTCTACGACAGCTTTGCACCAGTTAATTCTGTCAATTGCATCCATATCCTCAATCCAAACCACGTCTTCAAGCCTAACATAATTGTCGGTGTTGGAGAATAGCAGAGTGCGTAAGGCGTGCATCGAAAACACCTCACTCCGAAATCTCCATCAATTGCACGTGCCTTGAGCTTCTCGTTATAAAATTTGCGTATCTTGGAGCCTTCCTCTCCATATAGCTGCATCCTAACAGCTTCGCGCATCTTCCGTGCTTCACTGTTTTCTTTAAATGGAGGGTCACCTCCTTCTTTGTTGAGCATGAACATGCACCACACGCTATGCTCGTCAATTAAAATCTCCTTGCCACCCCCAAGATCGATCTTCATTGATTCTGGATTGAATTTGTCCATGAGCCACGAAAGCAGCGACCTACTCAAAAGGGTTGCCTTCATCTCAAGCAACCCACCAAATCCAATGCCGCTCAGCCTGTCCTTGATATCATCACTGCATGCTTGAACAAGATCCACAAATTTTGAAGGAGAGCATCGAATGGCGACTGTCTTCTCCTTCTGCCAACAAAAAAAACAATGTTATTCATATACCAGTTGCAACTATTGTGGTAGACAATTACCTACTAATATGATTATATAGTTGCAATAATTAATGTTGGACCAAAAAGCAATTTCTCTACTTCAACGGGGGCAGGGCATGATACATCCTGTACAGGAGCCTTTCCATGCCGCCTCTTCCTGCTCGAGCCAACATCACCTGCTGCACTTCTGCTGGGTGGTGCAACAAAGTCATCATCATCATCGGTCCGCTCCGCATCACTTCGTGAGCGATGTGCAGAACCGGGAAGACGCAAGTTTTTCCTCCTAGGCGGCATCCTAAACACTATTTTGTAGACAATGTCAGTACTAATTGCACTAACATAACCAGTTGCAACTACAAAAATAAAGTAATTACAACTCAGATAGATAATAAATCACATGGATCTATTTGTATAAAAATTAAGTACTAATTTGCAATTACATAAATATGCTAATGGCAAACATAACCAGTTGCAACTACAAAAATATACTAATTACAACTAAGAAAAGATGATAATCACATGGATTTGTTTGTAAGAGAACTCAGTACTAATTTGCAATTGCATAAGCATACTAATTGCAAATGAAAAAAACAAAATGACTGTAAAAAAATACCTACATACTACTGCACACATACCAGTTGCAACTACAAAAAAACACTAGTTACAAAGTCACATCTATAACAAATCACATTGATGAACAAAAAAATGTGTGTGTTGCTAATCTGTGTATTTTAGGATATCAATTAGCAGGGTACAATTTGGGGCAAATACACATGCCAGACATACAATACAAAAACCCTAGTCTAGAACACATCACCAATTCAAACCAAAAAAATAGAACAAATCAACCATTCAAAAAACAGGGGAATATAATTGCAACTACAAAAAAACACTAATTACAAGTCAGATCTATAATAAATCGCATGGATGAACAAAACTGCAAGTGCTACTAATATGTCTGTGTATTTTAGGATATCAATAGCAGAGTACATTTGGGGGGCACACATATCAAAAAATACAGTACATCAGAAAACACATATCAGAAAAACCCTAACCCTAGAACACATCAAAATTAGAACAAAAATCACCATTCAAAAAGTAGGGGGAATACAATGCCTAAAAAGTTATTGAAAATACCTTACTAAATGCGCAGGGGAACAGGTGTGAATCCAATGACGAACTTCAAAGGCAGCTCTCAAAACGCACAACTAACCCGGCCACCGAGCACAAATGCAACCGCCAGTGACCCCCACGCCTCCTTCAACTACGGCTTCCCACAACAACCTCCTCTTCCCCCCACGCGACAAAAAATCACCGATGAGCGGATGGGATTCCCTTCACCCCCTGGCGACGAGAACGAAGCGATTCATCCCCGAGGCGAGAGGAAAAGTGGAAGAGATTGAGGAGAGAGTGCGGGGACAGGAGAAAGAGCAACAAATCGCAGTGATTTTGCCGACGAGCACGGAAAGTGGGAGAGATTGCAGAGAGGGCGACAACCGTGGGGATTTATCGGCGATGGCAGAGAGTGGGAGAGATTTTTGCGCAGTTGAATGAAGTGGGGAAGAAACCAAATCCATTTCGTGTGGTTTAACCCTAGAGAGCGCCCGTTGCCAACTCAAAATTGTGTCGCGCGGTCGCGTATCGGGCGCGGTCGTGTGCGCGCCCCGCGGGATCGGTTGTGCACCGCGTGGTCGGTTGCGCCCCGCGCGGTAGATGCACCCGTGTATAGTATATGTATACAGTATATATATATATATACATATATATATATATGTGTGTGTGTGTGTGTATGTATGTGTTGACCATATATCTATTATTTAAGAATCTGAAAATGAAAATATAATTAAGGTTACTAAGACCTATCATAAAAATATAACTAAGATTATGAAAGTCTATCATCATATCATTTTCTTCAAAATAAGACATTAAACAATTTGAGAAGAATATTCCAAAAGGTAATAATTACAAAAGAGCGTCGATTTTGTTAAGTATTCTCTCAAATAATCCAAACCACCATGAATGCAAAAGGCAACAAGTCACAATAATTCCAAGGTAAAATCCAAGCTCTCTAGAATAAACAGATGCATGTGATCAAAGCAAGACATATAATTCTCTGGAGAACTCGTATCTATAGTATGACAAAAATAAGAGTGAAGATTGAGCTCCCTCTCCGGCTTCTATAAAAGGGAAAGCTGGCGAAGCTAGAAGGACACAAAGACGCAGCAACCTTCAGCCAGAGTCCGAGAAGCCACTCTCTAACTCCAATAGTAATATGTTAATAGTATGCCTTGCTAGTATAGTAGAGCGAGGATTGTAATATAATTTGTATAAGGTAAGTGAACTCTGTTTGTATCATCCCTCAGGGTTCTCGAAAGGGAAAACCATATGTATGCTATTTTGTGGTAATGAAGTAGTTTTATTAAGCTTTTCCTGCTCAGCCCTTGTTCTATTTATGTGAGTTTAAGTTCTACACTAAGGACCCTATAGGAGAATCGCTCTTTGGTAAGTTCTTGTAGATCACCCTGTGTGTGGCTGGTAAAGAGAACCTTTATCCGTTGAGAAGTGTTCCCTTCGGGTGAAACTGCCTGGGGAGACGGTAGAACTTGTATCTCATATATATAGTCGCAAGGATAGGATTAGGGTAAAAGCTTAACCCGCTTCTTATGCAAAATAGTTAGACATATGGTGAGTACCGAGTAGGACTACGCATCTATCGTCACATACCCAGCTTCTCAGTGGTTTCGCTAACACGTCAAGATCCTAAAATTTTTTAAAATTAAATTAAAATAATTTTCTGTGTTTAATAAAACTAAATTAAAATAAATATATGTGTTTAATAAGTAATAAGCGTATTTGTTAAGCTGGTATCAGTCACCATTGAAAAGCTAAATCTAGAACCTAACACTAGAAAGGTAATAAGTACCAAAGATAATATCAATATAAGGTGTAGACTAAGTCATACAGAAGATCATAGTTGGAATTCTAATAACAGTCAATTAAACTTAATTGTTGATTTGGTATATAACTTCTATATAAATTGAGGAAAAAGACAAGACGATTTGGAACAAAAATTTGAAGGTGTATATAAAGAACAAAAGCAAATTGAAGGAAAAAATTCTTTGCTTAATAATAAATTAGATTTTGCATTAAAACTACTAGAAGAACATAAAATAAGGCAAGCTAAAATTTCAATAGATAGTGATTACATCAAAGAATTATTAGACAAAATTAATTCTAGTCAAGGCAAAGAAATAGTTTTGGCTTCAACAGGTATAATTACATCCTCACAAGCTATAAATTCAAAAAAATGGAGTTATCTAGGAGTCTCTTCAGAAGAGTAATAAACAGGTCTCTGAGTATTACGGACAGGCAGCAGGGCAAATATGATGAAATAGATGATTTGGAAGGAGTTACAGAGTTAGATAAGCAACTTGAAAGATATCAAAGAGACACCTTAAGGGAAATTAAGCCTCAACAAATATATTGTATAGGAATATTTGAAAATAAGAATGGGTTACACATAATATCTAGAGAAGAAGAATTGAATGTTCTCACTAAACTAGTTGAATTAAAAATTGCAACCAAAGAATTTGAAAATGGATTAAAGTATGCAGGATATAAGTATATCCACCGAGGTATGTATATAATGGGAATTAAAGTTATGACAATAAATAAATTAGGAGCGAAAGTGTTAATTACCCTGTTAGATAAAAGATGGGACACAATAGATAAAGCAACATTAGGCTTTTTAGATGGTGATATGAACAAGAATAAACTAATAACATATATAGCACTAGATTTAATGATGCATATAAGAGAATTCATAGACAAAATGAGTTTTGGATTCCAGACAAAGGGATATTGTAACACCCGAAAATCGAAGGTTTAAAAATCAAAATCTAAAATTTAAAACTTACAAAAACTTTTGGATTTTTGCATCTTGTTGTGCTATTTGGCTCTTATTTGCAAGTTTAACTGCGTGTTATAAATAATGAAATATTTAATAAAAGTCGGAAAAGTCGAAAAGGGTTTCGCAAACCCTAAAAGGAAAAGAAATTACAAAATAAATAATAGAAATAAAATAAAAATTATAAATATACAATTGGAAAAGTTGAGGTTGATAAAAGTTTATGTTGGGGTCAAAATTTTATTTTTGGGAAAATATAAAACAATTATTTAATTATAAATAAAGAAAGAAAGATATATAAATAATAACAATAATAAAGTTGGGTCAAAGATTAAAAATTTAGAATTTAATTTACATTTATGATTGGGACCAAAATTTTATTTTTTTAAAAAAATTATTGGTGAGATGCTAAAGGAAAAAATAAATAAAGAAAGAAAAGAAAAATTGAAAAAAGAAAAAGGCTAGAGTTCACCGGCGCCAAGTGTTCGACCGGTGCGGGCTCCGTTCCCCACGGCCGCGCGTGACGCACGTCGCGCCCGCGCGCTGCGCCGCGCCCATCCTCTACTGCGCGCTGCCACTGCCGCGCCGCACCCACGCGCACATCGCGTGCACGACGCCCACGCCGCCATGCACAGTGCCGCGCCCGGCCGTCCCCACGCACGCGCCCGCGTTGCAGCACGTGCCGCCACCCGCGCGCGCCTCCCGGCGCTCTCTCCTCCTCGCCGTCGCGTCACGCCCGCACCCACGCCGTCGTACCAGCGCACGTCGCCGCGCCCATGCCGTCGTACCGCCACTCCCATGCCGCCGTCGTCACCCACGCAGCCACGCCCACACCACCGCCGCCTATAAAGAGGCCCGGCCTCTTTCCCTCTCCTCCTCACCGCGCCGTAGTCGCCCGAGCTCATCGCAGCTCCACCGCCATCGCCACACCACCCGCCGCGCGCGGCCAAGCACCGCCACCGGTCCCGCCGCCTTGCGCGCGTCGCCGCCCATGCCGCCTCGCCGATGAGCCCCTCTCCTCCTTACCCCTCCTAGCCGACCGCCCCGCGCCCTGCTGCGTTGGCTCGACCGATCCGGAAAGAAGAGAGAGAGATGAAAACATAGCGGGAAGAAGAAAACAGGGGAGGGAGTAAAAAAGAGAGAGAAAAGAAAAAGGAAAGAAAGAGAAGAAAAAGAAGAAGAAGAAAAATATAATAATATAAAATAAAAATAAAAATGGTAAAATAAGAAAATATTTTGGAAAATATTTGGGGAAATTTTGAGTAAAAATATATGTCCTTTTCTTGGATAAAATCGTTTATTTTTGGAATTAATTAAAAACTAAAATATTAATTATCGCATAAATTGATTTATTTAATTATCATATTAGGAATTTAATTATAATTTAGTTTGTTATTCAATATTAATTTTATCATAGGAATTTTCTAAAATCTAAAATTTTAAATTATTAAATATAATATTAAGCCTTAGGGTTGATTATTTTTGGATTCGACTATTTTAATTCTAGAGTTTGTCGGTCGATTTGCCAACAAGTGTTGACGAGAAATCTCTACTTACCGGCTCGGGAGATCCGCTTGACTCCGTGCGAGTCCTTCTTAGCCGCCTACAATGTGTAGAGCGTGCGATTGATTTGATCGCAATCAACAAGAAAGAAGACAAGGAAGTGTTCGTTAAGCGTTAGGTCGAGTCCCTGCGGGATCGGCCAAGGGAATCCATGAACGTGTATATGTTATTTCGGACTATATTTGGGCCAAACGACCAAAGCGCATCAACCATACCGAGACGATCATCGGTCGTCCGATCCAAATATAACGAAGAATAATAAATATACAGATCAACGGACCAACCGATACCGGGAAACCAACATCAAGTCGGCTGGTGTTCCCATGAATCTCGTGCAGACGTAATATTCTTAGATCAAAGATATAAGCAAACTCAATCCAAGTATAAAAGATAATCCCATTACGGATCTGATAACAATTATGTAAAAAGAAATACATTAGGGTGAATAAGGTCGGCTGAAACCCCGACGCTATCTTCAGATAATGTAAGTCCAAAAGAATAGATTACCGATGATTCTAAAGACGACTCAATAGTTCAGTCTTGATGCAGCATTAAGTATCAAAAGAAACATCCAATCTATTACTTTCGACTTACACTCCGTAAGATGGTAGATATTACATACGAACCAATCAGCCCTTAAACCTAGCTTTATTGACCACATACTCCCAACAAGATGAATCAACTACAAGATAGATCTAAGCACCGAATTGGTTCATATGCACTATATGGTATATGTCACAGTAAAACTATTGAATCCAATGTATCATTGCGATGGAAGCATCAGAAACAAGTAATCTCACCACTAACGACAAACATTTACCCGAGTTTGGGGATCGAGACGATGCGGCCCAAAGCCAAACAGGGTGTTCGTCCAAAAGGAAAGGGATGGCGATGCGCCGAAGATTAGATTTGTTTTTTTTCGTTCAATACAGAGGGTTTCAGGTCCTATTTATACCCAAGATACAAATATTTGTAACAACCTCAAACTCTATCTAAACTACTTTTTAAAAACATCCTATCATCCCTAGCGGGATCCATAATGTATTACAATTAACGATTTAATAAACTCCTAAATTACAGATACAATTGCCGTTACTAGACTCTATCCATGAGTGGCAATATCTTTAAACGCGCAATTAACAACCGAATCTCCACTTATCTTCAAGTTTCTGCGTTGGACACAGTTTCATCTCTTCTGAACTTGGAATCGGCTGTCGGCTGTTCCATTCAATCCATCCTCAGCCGACCAGCCCTGCAGCCGATCACTCTTTTAGCTGATACGACTTCTGCCTTCAACCGATCCGATTCCACTTTGCTTTCTTAGGACTTAGGAACCCCATTATCAAATTCCAGTGTTAACACATGCCCCCCAAGTCCGTGACATAAAGTGTTGCGGATTTGTTCACCTATTCAAACTCTCACTCCCTTCTTGGCCCGAATCGTCTCGGCTTCTCCCCAAGGGTTCTTTAAATATCCACCTTCCTCGGCCGAACCACCCACGTCCTCATCATGCGCTCGGCTTCCTTCTCAAACAAATTTCTTGCCCTTCTCTCTCTCCTCCGGCACTCCATCGGCGTTCGACGCCTTTCCACGCTCTCCGAACCCCATCTTCGTCTCTGAACTTCCCGATGGCCTCCGCTGCAACTTCAAGCACCTCCAACTCGCCGGCAACCATCATCGCGCCCCGGCGCGACCGCAACACCACTGTCGCGTCAACGGAACTGCTCCATAGCCACAACAAACGAATTCCCCGGTATTCTCTTTTGCTCTATAATTTTTACTCTCAACTCGCTCCTCCAAACACCCCTATACCAATAATCCGTTCGGTAATTTTCAGTAGTATTTTATCCTGTATTCTTACTAATCAATACTTTTCTCATTCCAAACTATAAAACACCATCATCTCGATTAGCGTTTCTCTCCTTCTTCAAACCGTAGCACCTTTCTCACCAAGTGCTCATCCCCAATCCGACACAAGAGGGAAAATACTTCCTTGGGCCTATCGGCGATACAGACCCAACTGATGTAATTGTAGCTGAAACCAACCGCATGCCCTTCAACACTACCAAACCATCTCTTTCCCATTGGAACGGGACATTCAAGGCTTGGCCGTCTCGATGCACTGGACCGAATGGTATAAGAGGATACAATCGGCCAAGTACACCCAATGGGAAGAAAGAAAACTTGCCCAATGCTTGGAACTGTCCATCGCCAGCATGGAAAAAGACGAACCACTCCTATCGGCCGCAACCTACTTTTGGAACGACAGTTTCAATGCTTTCCTCTTCAGGCAGGGGCTGATGACCATCACACTAGCCTATGTACATATGACAACCGGTGGACATCGAATCATCGCTAATCCATGTGTCTTGAACCGAAAAGGCCAACATCAATTCAAAACCAAAGCTATCGGTGGATGGAGCGGTTTCATTGCCCAAAACATGAAAGATGGCACGGTCAGCCACCAGGAATACACCGCCTTTCTGATGATGTGGCTGGAAAAATTTGTATTCTGTGGATCGAGCTGTGGGCCGACCGCTAATTGACAAATCATGGCCGAAATCTTAGCCGACGGAACAGAGTTTGCATTGGGAAAATATCTCCTCGGCTACACATATCAAATGCTACATCAAGCCGCCACGAAAATAGCCGCCAATGCCCCAGTCAACACCAGTGGCCCCTGGTGGTTCCTCCAAATCTGGCTGGTATTAACCACCCAAAACGTAGCCGGTCGGCCCCGCCTGGCAGACGTCGGGTTCCCAAGGTTAGAGCCAATCGAAGATAAAGAAGGCGATCAGATCACCACCAGGCGATGCACGAACTATGGAGAAGCAGCCGCCGCCCATACAGGTTCAAGGCAATCGGCTGAGCTGTTGGCTGATTGGTTCACAGCTTTTTACGACGGTCTATCCCGTGACAACCGTACCTGGTATTTCTACCCTGACCAAGAATCTTTTGAGCTGCCGATCGACTTCAAATGGAATGACCTCAACTCAGCCAACAGTCCAAGGTGTAGAAGGTTGTTCTTCGCCTCTTTATCTCCCTGCATTCTACCGATCGGGGTTCACCAAGGCCGATCAATAGCCCGAGTTATGAATTCTACTACCGGTATCGGCGGCGAGACAGTTCGGTCTCGGACAACTTCCCATCGGCTCCTTTTACGCCGATAAGATCGAGACCAGAGGAGCAAGCGGCCAAGATCGATGATGAACTGCGCCGAACATAGCCGGTCCCACCTTCGGTGATGCCAACGGAATCATCCTGTCGACGAGGAGAAGCGCTACTTATGACCGATGGTGGTCCGAACTAAAACGCCACATTTTTCACCAACGGCCGTCCTGCTACATCGACTTGCTTCTGCCGGATGAGATCCCCTCGGTATATCTCTACTCTCAGCCGATTGTTCCTTCCCTATGACTCATTCATCGGCCGCATCAGCCGATTTAACATTCGTGCTTCGACTTTGCAGGAAATAGAAACGGAGCGACCGACGGTAAGCGACTCTGGACGCCCCATCAAGTACAAACCAGGCGTTTTGGATGTGGGGGCCTTGCTCCGTCGGCCATCTGTGGGGGCGCCCAAACTTTCATCTTTATTGTGAGGGTAGGTGCGCCATCCGATCGTGCCAAAAAGGAAAATGGCACCACCACCGCGTTCGTTAGCTGCGCCTGCCCCCAAAAGGGTGAAAAAGATAGAACTGATCGCCTCGGCCGACAGCCTTCCTCCCTTAGATCCGGCCATCGAGCAATTCCTCGACGCTGCTGTCGATGAAGAAGTGCCTGCAGCTGTCCAGGCGACGGTCGAGACCGGGGCTTCGAGTCCCGAATCGGTAAATGCCCCAACTGACGCTCCGCCAGCCCCAAGTCCGCCGACAAAACGTCCTCCCGTAAGTTTTTTCCTCGTTGATCCCGATTTCGCGACGTTCACCCGTACCTGATTTGTCTGTCCCTCACAGTTCAAGAAATTGGCCGGTCGCGTCCCTCGCCCCTCCGCCGTAATCGATTCTCACCCCTTTGCCTGTGATAATCGGCTAGTTCGTCTGTTAATCCCTTTTCCTTTTTACGCTCCGCGATCTCCACGCCGCTCCCCAGCGTCGGGCGAATGTGTCGCGCCTGTTGGGGGTGGCGACGATAAAGCCGGCAAAGAAAGCCGACGGCCGTGGGGAATGATCCACCGAACCAATAGTCCCGACGACGGCACCGACGGTAAGTCGACCGGTCCCACCGTTGGTTTTGCCGTGCCCTTGATCCTTTCTTTTTCTTGCGCGCGTGGCTGATCTCCTCAACTTCGACTTGTCGGAGTTCGAGGAACCCGTGATGCCGGCGAGGAAGCGCTTGCGGCGTCGGCCGAGAACCCGAGGGCCACCCCGGCGATATCGAACCGGCCGGAAGCCTCATTAGATGCGTTGGTGGTCGATTGCGGCTCGATATGTGCACGGTTCGAGATATCCAAGACCACCGCCGGATGCCGTAGCTGAAGCCATCGTGCCGGCGACCTTCATGGAAGCCTACCAGTTAAAATACGAACGAGCCCGGCAGCGAGTTATTGACCGGCGTGAGAGTCAGGCGTGGTCGGCTGCCATCCAATCGACCAAAGATGCCATTGAAGCCCGGAAGGCCGCCTTCGACCTCCTAAAAACAGAGCCGGCAGCCAAGCTCGAACAACTCCGTGCCCGCCGGATCAACCGGTAGCCGACCTTGTTCGGGATTACGAACGAAATCAACGTCCATGAGGAGTATATGGCCGATCTCGCCGGCCGGGGTTGAAGCCGAGCGTCAAAGTATCGTGGCGGCCGTTGCGCATTTGCGGGGCTTGGTGCGAGTACTCGATCGGTGGCAGGGTCCGAGGCTGACGACCTCAGGGCAATCGGCGAAGTCGACCAAGTTAGACTGACAGCTCTATCGGCGATAGCCGATTTTCTAAAGAAATGAAGATTGTAAAATGTCCGACCCTGCGAGATCGGCTTGCGTTTCTGCAACATGTGTTTTGTGATGTAACCGGATAGCCTGTATTAATCGTGCTTGTAGATACCATCGGCTACGTTTGTACGTAGGACTGACCCTCGATCGTGTGCGACGTCTTGACTCGTTTAGTTCGAAATCGCTCAAAAGCGACGCCCTAACCTTCCACGTCTATCTTTCGGTCATTCGACTCTCTAGCCATCGGCCGGCAATATCCGATTACGTCGTCGACTGTCTTCGTAGGCCGACCTCCTTGAATCTGTACTCCGGGAGCCCGTGAGTCCTGGGCGATAGGTATCCAGACTTGCGCTCGCTGGCTTTTTCAACGATTCCCGACGCTCATAATGATGATCTCTTTGACTCCCGGTTTGGCAGCGACCTTTCACATCTAAGAACCGTATCATTTCTTTCTATAAATGGGCTTCCTCGGCTCTTCCGAATAACTCACGGCCGAAGGCGACGAACTTTCAATAGTAGAACACCTAATCCTTTAAGTCTTCGGCTAGTCTTCTCATGGCATCTTCGAGTTCGTCAGTGAACCAGGTGGTTTCTCAACCCTTCTACTCTCACCGATTTCTGTCTTTGAAAACTCAGGGACGGAATTCGTTGCAGCCGCCTCACCCGCTTCGGGTGATCCTGGGAATCATGGAGACGTCGTACGAGCTATCGGTCAGCCAGGACCGACGAGTGAGGGCGCACCTAAAGCGCTTCAGGGAGCTGGAGGCTCGTCACCCGGTGGCCAGGCCGCCTTTCCATCTCGGTGGCATTCCGACTGCTGCCCCCATGGCGTACCCGACGCTTGCGCGCCTCGACCGGCTGGAGGGTAGGCAGGCCCAACTTGCCAACGAGTTACTAATCACCACCACCGACATAAGGGTCACTCGGTTGGAGCATCTGATCCTGGATGCTCTAGAGATGGAGACTGCGGAGCCCTTCGAACGAGCCCTGGCGGCCATTAGGGAGTACCTGGCAAACATGTAATCCAAGACGGCTTTGCGCCGATTCTGAATAAAACTCGGTTTAATGTTCCTGGGTTCTGTCTGGCTTGAGGTTTCTTCAACTCCCCGGCTTGATTAGTGAAAAGTTGGATCTGAATGTTGGTCTTTTCGACTATGTGTATGGTCTGACTGTCTCGCTATGTGTATGCCCCCAAGTTTTGTTGATAGCTGTGATGTCGACAAAATTTGCGAGTCCGGTGCGATCAGAGCTCTGCCGGGGAGGGGGAAGCGAATGCCTAAAGGCGATGCCTTATAAGGCATCGGCTGTCGTGGATCGGCCTATTGTGACGATAGCCGACTCACGCATTGATCCACACGCTCGGGTAGTATTTCTTTAGATATTTTCCGTTGAGGGCCCTTCCGAATACCTCCCCATCCAGTCCTTTTAGCATATAGGCTCCTTTGGAGACGCATTTGTGGATCTTGAAAGGCCCCTCCCAATTCGGTGACCATTTGCCGAATTTGCTATCTCTGGATCCGATTGGGAGTATGAGCTTCCAAACGAGTTCGCGTTCCTTAAATGATTTAGGGACGACCTTTTTATTGTAATGCCTGGCTATCCGTTCCTTATCTTTTGTCACCTTTTCTAAAGCTCTCATTCTGGATAAGGCGAGATCCTTCGATTCGTCCATCATGAGGTTATAATAGTCGTCGGCTGTGAGTTGGTCTTGTAACTGAATGCGTCTTGAGCCGATTATACTTTCCCATGGAAGTACTGCTTCGTGTCCATAGACCAGTTTGTATGGAGGAACTTGGATGGACCCATGACATGCCATCCGATACGCCCACAATGCTTCGGCCAATCGGGTGTGCCATTGCTTAGGATGCTCAGATATCTTTCTTTTGATTAGTTTGATTAAGCTTTTGTTTGAAGCTTCGGCCTGACCGTTGGCTTGCGCGTAATACGGCGAAGAGTTAAGCAGCTTGATCCCCATGCCGTCGGCAAACTGAATGAATTCGTCTGAAATAAAGATGGACCCTTGGTCGGTCGTTATCGTTTGCGAAATGCCGAATCGGTAGATGATGTGTTCTTTGACGAACTCGATTGCATCTTTAGAATCCACTTTTCGAAGGGGAATCGCTTCCACCCATTTTGTGAAATAACTGTGGCCACTAGTATAAACTTGTGCCCCTTGCTTGAAGGTGGATTGATCTCGGCCGATCATGTCAATGCCCCATCCTCCGAAAGGCCATGGCTTAACGATTGGGTTCATGGTCGACGGGGCTCGTTGTACCGTGCCGAACTTTTGCGCCTTGGCATCCTTTATAGTATTTAAAACAATCTTCTAGCATTGTCGGCCGAAATACCGGCTCGACGAAGTAGCCACTTCATTTTGTGTGCCGACCGATGGGTGCCGCAGATTCCTTCGTGTACCTCCCCGATGGCCACTGTGGCTTGATCGGCGCCCAAACACTTGAGCAGTATGCCATCGATTGTCCGATAGTATAAATCTTCGTCGAGCAATACGTACTGCAGTGCCTTGTATTGTAGTTTCCTTGTGGCCGATTGAGAAGGGTTTTTGAGGTAATTGTAGACGTCGAATCTCCAGTCGTCGGTTGTGATGGTGGCGACGCCTATGTCGATGTCTCTTAGCATCGGCCGGTAGCCTGATGCCCTTTGAGCCAAATCATTGGCCTCCGTGTTCTGCTTCCTGGGAATATGCTTCAAAGTGACTAGCCGAAAGCCTTCCATTAACTCCCGGCACCGTTGATGATAGATCATCAGTGCATCGTTTTTGCACTCATATTCTCCTGATAATTGACTGATGACGAGCAACGAGTCTCCCATTATCTCGACCGCGTCAGCCTCCATCTCCCTGAGTAGAATTAGCCCTTTGAGAATGGCTTCATACTCGGCTTGGTTATTCGTGACATGGGGGTCGATGGCGAAAGCGAACTCGAAGCTTGCCCACTTGGGTGAGATAAGAACTAAGCCGATTCCACAGCCGTTGGTGCATACTGAGCCATCGAAGGTCAGGGTCCAAGGCGTGATTTCTACAGAGCCGATTGAGTCATTTCTATGTTCCACAATGAGATCGGCTAGGGCCTGTCCTTTTACTGCTCTTGGAGCCTGATACCTCAGATCGAACTCGGTCAGCGCGAATATCCACTTTCCGATCCTCCCTTTGAGCACTGGAGCCGATAGCATGTACTTGACTACATCGGCTTTGCAAGTTACAGTGCATTCATTGGACAGCAGATAGTGCCTTAACTTTGTGCATGAGAAATAGAGGCACGTACATAATTTTTCGACGGGTGAATACCTAGTCTCGCATCTAGTAGCCGCCGGCTAAGATAGAAAATGGCTTTTTCCTTGTCATCGACTTCTTGGATCGAACGGAGCCGATTGACTTGTCGTCGGTGGATAGGTACAGCTTGAATGGCATTCCTTTTTGTGGGGACATTAGAACCGAAGGGGAGCTTAGATAATTTTTTATGTCGTCTAACGCCTTCGTTGCTCGCCCCCCGTGAATATCTGATCGGCCTTAAGCCGAAGCAATGGTGTGAACGGCTCCATTTTTTCTGAGAGGTTAGCTATGAACCGTCTGATGAAGTTTATCTTTCCGATCAATGACTGGAGTTGTCTTTTATCCCTAGGGGGTTGAATTGTTTTAATGGCATTAATGCTCCTTGGTGTTACTTCAATTCCTCTTTCATGAATGAGGAACCCTAAGAATTGCCCGCCGATACACCGAATGCACATTTAAGCGGATTCATCTTCAATCCATATTTCCTTGTCCGCTCAAGCACGTGCCTCGATCTGCAATGTGGCTTTCTATCTCTCTCGACTTGACGACGACATCGTCGATGTATATCTCTACTAGTGCGCCGATCATGTCGTGAAAAATGTAATTCATCGCCCTTTGATATGTTGCCCCGGCGTTTTTTAAGCCGAACGTCATCACCACCCACTCGTAGAGGCCGATCGCACCCGGGCATCGAAAAGCTGTCTTGTGGACATCCTCTTTGGCCATGAATATCTGGTTGTACCCTGCATTGCCGTCCATGAAGCCGATGATTTTGTGGCTGCGGCGCGTCGACAAGAGTTGGCTATTGGCATCGGGTACTCGTCTTTTGGGGTCACCTTGTTGAGGTCTCTGAAGTCGATGCATACCCGAAGTTTGCCATTCTTCTTAAATACTGGGACGATATTAGAGACCCATTCGGCGTATCGGCAAGGCCGAATGAATCTTGCGTCGTATAGCCAAGTGATTTCGGCTTTAATTGCGTCGTACATGTCGGTTTTGAACCTCCTGGGAGGTTGTTTGAATGGCCGATATCCTGCCTTGATTGGCAGCTGATGGACCACTATCGATCGGCTTAGACCGGACATTTCGAAGTATTCCCAAGCGAAGCAATCTTTATATTCTTTTAATAATTCAATAAGTTGGGATCTACAAAGAGGAGATAAATTTTTACTAATGTACGTCGGCCTTGGCTTGTCGCCGATCCGATGTCGATCTCTTCTAATTCGTTGGCCGACGTGAAGCCTTGTCCTAACTTGCCATCGTCTTCGTCCGCGGTGGCTACGCCGAGCACGCCGGAGCCCTCCACCATGTCTTGTTCAAAGCAAGTGTGGCTCGTCGCTTCCGATGGGCTGTATTGTTGAATTGGACACGTTTAGAAAATCGGCTTGCCGATTTTCCCGGATAAACATTCGATGCCTTCGATTTCCCAAAGTGGCAAATCGGCACGACGATGCTAACCGACTGCGGCGGCACGATCTCGATCCTGTTGCCGTCCCACCGGATGAGGCTCGGTGCATTGTAGAAGGGATGCAGCAGTTAGCGTGGATCCAGTCCCTTCCGAGCAGCAGGCTGTAAGACCCCTTCCTGTCGATGACAAAAAATGTTGTGGGCACAGTTTTGTTGCCGATGGTCAGTTCCACGTTGCGAACGCCCTTGGTTTCCGATGGGTTGCCGCCGAAGTCCTTGAGTACCATGTTGGTCTTTATCAGGTCGTCGGCCCCTTTTCCAAGCTTTCTGAAAGTTGCGTAAGGCATGAGGTTGACTGTCGCTCCCCCATCGACCAGCATTTTGGAAATTGGCTTGCCGTTGACAAACCCTTTAACGTATAACGGTTTCAGATGCCGATTTTTGGTCCCGTCCGGTTTGTCGAAGATGGCCTGGTCTGGCGAGATCATTAGTTTTGTCGGGTCATCTTTGATAGTATCTGCGTCGGCTTCGGGGGCACTGAATTCGGCGGGCAATACGAAGACCATGTTAACCGATGCGGTAGCTTTACTTTTCCCTTTGGCTGCCCTTCTGGCTCGGTCAGCTAGGCTTTCCTCACCTTGTTCTTCGGCGGCCGTAGCGTTCTCCTGCTTGGGTACCCACCGTCTCTTGATCTTGCCCAGCCGACGGCGTCGTTCGTATATCATTTGTCTCACCTCGTCCTCTCTTCCTTCACACTTGAGCCGCTGAATTCTCCTCTTCTGGGTCTTCGTGAATAGATCGGACGGGCACCATTGGGGGTTGGCCGACCCCTCATCATCGGCTTCCTCGTCGCCACGATTGTCCCCATCCTGATTCTCATCGACGAAGAAGTCTTGATGGATCGGACCGAGCCGATCGTGGACAGGTCGCCGTCTTTGGTTTAGTTGGACGGCTCTGGGGATGAACCGGTCTGGGCTTGCAGACGACGACCTCCCGCGTTCATCGTGGTTATGATGATCATTACATGCCGGCAGCTTCCAAGTGTTGGTAGTCCATGCCGGATTCCCAGCAATGCCTGAAGAAGCCGCAATGCCAATGTGGGTCATCATGGCCCGCTATGTCCCGTCGGCTTTGGACTCTTGGCTCGTGTCAACGAGGTGCTTCGTCGTAAATTTCTTCACACCGAGACCGATATTGATGGTGGTATCGGCTTCGTTCGCGGATCGGTGGCATCGACCGGCCAGCGATGTGATGGCGCACCATGTTAATCTGCGCGGTGTGGTTTCCAATCTGGTCCTCTCTGTTTCGGCCTCGATCACGCACCGACTAAGCCGTACGCCATTTCGTCCCGTCGATCCGCTCGCCCGAGGTCGGCATGGACTGTGTTGACCGGGAACGGATTGTCGTCTACTTTCATGGGCCGATTTGAGTTGGCGAACTTTAACTTCCCGGCCTCGATGGCCGACTGGATTTGCTGCCTGAAGACTTTGCAATCATTCGTGGCGTGAGACGTGGAGTTGTGCCACTTGCAGTACTTCTTCTTTTTCAATTCTTCGACCGACGGGATCACATGACTTTCGGGCAACTGAATCTATTTCTCTTTGAGCAGTAAATCAAAGATCTTATCGGCTTTAATGATGTCAAAATCATATTTTTCTTCTTTAGCCGTCTTCAGCAGCCACTGGCAGACGATGGCTTTCTTGTTCTTACAATTTCGGCTGCCGCCACTTCTGTTTCATCGTCGTCGGACCCGTAATCTGAATCAACGTCGACTTGCGTTACGGTTTTGACGGCCTTCCTGGTTTCTTGGAAACGTTGTTCATGGGCCGTTACCTTCTGCGCCAGGTGGGCTAGACTATCGAAGTCCTGCGCAGAGAATCTTTCCCTGATCGGCGCGATCAAACCGTGGAAGGCTAAATCGGCCAGCTAGGCGTCTGATAGCACCAGGCTATAGCACCGGTTTCTCATTTCTCTGAAGCGTTGGATGTAGTCCTGGACCGATTCATTATGCTTTTGCCTGATGCTGGTGAGGTCCGACAACTTCATTTCATGGTTGCCGGAATAAAAATAGCTGTGAAACTGCTTCTCAAGATCGGCCCAACTTTGAATTGAGTTGTAAGGCAACGAGGAGAACCAAGTGAAGGCCGATCCCGAAAGAGAGAGGGGAAATAGCCGAACTCTCAAGGGGTCAGTAGCCGATGCTTCACCACATTGTGCCAAGAATCGGCTGATATGCTCATAGGTAGAGACATTGTCTTGTCCTGAGAATTTGGAGAAGTCCGGGATTTTGTATCGGTTGGGCAGTGGGATCCTTTCGAAATGTTCCGGATAGGGGTACCGATACATATTTCCTGAATCTTTTGGCTTGAGGCCGAACTGATCCCGCATAACGTCTGCAATTAGTTTGGCCCAGACCCTATTATCTCGCTGTATCGGCTCACATGGGTCATACGGTATGTGTTCCTGCCGATACATCTGTGGCGGTGTCTGACGACCTCCTTGGTACTGGTAGCGATGATCAGCGGGCGGCAGCCGAGGTTCCTGTGGTGGTGTTGGCGGGTCTAGGAACATGTGTCGGCCCCGACACTCGCCGTCTGCCATGATCAATCGGCTCGCTGCCGATTATGATGGGACATGTCGAGTTGACCTTGAGGCGCGGGCGTTGTCGGTTTAAAATAGTGACTGCGGTCTCAAGGCCGTCCCGCTTGGACTCAAGTGGCCGACTCCTCCCGGTGGGTTGGGTGTGCTATTAGTGGGAGCGGCCGATCTTGGGTGATTAGTGTCCAATCGAACGGCCATCCGTGAAATATGTGGGGCCCCGTTGCACTGTTCGGCCACCTTGGCATCAACCACGTGAGAAATCATATTATTGAGGGTGTTGACCGGATCTGCTCGGTTGACCCGGCGCGTGATGGGAGCGCGAGTCGATCCGATCTTGCAAAGAGTACACGGCTTGATCATCCTGCACTTGAGTCGGCTCTTCCACTTTCTGTTTGCCCTTCGCATCACCTGACGAAGATGCTATGGTATCGTTGAGGCTGAACTTGTACTTTTGGTGCACAGTTCCAGACCTCGTTTGGGTGAAGGATTGAAGATAAATATTCTAGAGTTCCTCCACCATCTTCTTATACTCGGCTTGCTGTTCAGCCGATAGTTGATCCATCTTTACAGGTACGACATTGTCCTGTGTGATGCCACTTCGTCCGAGTCGAGCCAACAAAGACAGTCCCACGGGCGTGCACAGAAGCGTGTTGACGAGAAATCTCTCTTACGCACTAGCCTGGGAGATCTGCTTGACTCCAGTGCAGGTCCTTCTTAGCTACCTACAATGTGTAGAGCGTGCCAGTTGATTTGATCTGCCAATCAACAAGAAAGAAGACAAGGAAGTGTTCGTTAAGCGTTAGGTCGAGTCCCTGCGGGATCGGCCAAGGGAATCCATGAACGTGTATATGTTATTCCAGACTATATTTGGGCCGAACGACCAAAGCGCATCGGCCATACTGAGACGATCATCGGTCGTCCGATCCAAATATAACGAAGAATAATAAATATACGGATCAACGGACCAACCGATACCGGGAAACCAACATCAAGTCGGCTGGTGTTCCCATGAATCTCGTGCAGACGTAATATTCTTATATCAAAGATATAAGCAAACACAATCCAGGTATAAAAGATAACCCCATTACGGATCTGATAACAATTATGTAAAAAGAAATACATTAGGGTGAATAAGGTCGGCTGAAACCCCGACGCTATCTTCAGATAATGTAAGTCCAAAAGAATAGATTACCGACGATTCTAAAGACGACTCAATAGTTCAGTCTTGATGCAACATTAAGTATCAAAAGAAACATCCAATCTATTACTTTCGACTTACACTCCATAACATGGTATATATTACATACGAACCAATCAACCCTTAAACCTAGCTTTATTGACCACATACTCCCAACAAGATGAATCAACTACAAGATAGATCTAAGCACCGAATTGGTTCATATGCACTATATGGTATATGTCGCAGTAAAACTATTGAATCCAATGTATCATTGCGATGGAAGCATCAGAAACAAGTAATCTCACCACTAACGACAAACATTTACCTGAGTTTGGGGATCGAGACGATGCAGCCCAAAGCCAAACAGGGTGTTCGTCCAAAAGGAAAGGGATGGCGATGCTCTGAAGATTAGATTTGTTTTTTTTCGTTCAATACAGAGGGTTTCGGGTCCTATTTATACCCAAGATACAAATATTTGTAACAACCTCAAACTCTATCTAAACTACTTTTTAGAAACATCCTATCATCCCTAGCGGGATCCATAATTTATTACAACTAACGATTTAATAAACTCCTAAATTACAGATACAATTGCCGTTACTAGACTCTATCCATGAGTGGCAATATCTTTAAACGCGCAATTAACAACCGAATCTCCACTTATCTTCAAGTTTCTGCTCTTCGAACTCGGAATCGGTGTTCATGTTGTTCCATTCAATCCATCCTCGGCCGACCAGCCACTGCCCGATCACTCTTTTAGCGATACGACTTCGCCTTCAACCGATCCGATTCCACTTTGCTTTCTTAGGACTTAGGAACCCCATTACCAAATTCCAGTGTTAACATACAGTTAGAGTTAATCATTTCTTTTTGGTATAATATTTCTGAATCATCGATCATAATATTTCTAAAAAAGTAAAGTAACTTGGAATACTGTCACCGTATAATAAATTAAATCGGTAAATCGCGAAACTTCAAATCGTAGTATCTCGCTCGTTTGAGCTTGGATTTCGTCGAAACTTGAACCTAAATTCATCTATAATCATAGATTAGTTACAGGAGCCACTTTTGTGACTTATTTGGCTTTTGGTGATTTTTATTTGGATTCTGATCGAATTCAATCGTATCTTTCACACGTACGTGTAGTGTCCGAAGGAGCGGTTGATTGCGCCGAAGACCCCGGTCAACAAGGGTGCGAGTAAGGCAAGTCATCACTTCCTTTGAGCATGTTGAATCCTTTTTGCGAACTTATGTTTGTTCAAAAATCAAATATGCATGCTATACAAATATGGACTCCTCTACTTGTGATATGCCATGCCTTTGACGTTGATTACCTGTATATATTCTTTCTAACCTACGACATGATGTGTCCGAAGGAAATCTTCGGTATTGCTTAGCCATGCTAAACTAGATTCTAGCATAATCATATTTAACAAAGGTTATATGCTTAGGCAACTACCTTGGGGAAGGTGGTTGATATTCGACATGTGGAGACATGAGCGCCACATTGCCATGCCAATGATGAAATGATTCTTCGATGAAAAACTAAAACCAACAAATGTTTTAGACTGGGGCGGCTGGACGATTTGGGTGGACTCCGGAAAAGGCAAGTGTCGTCCCTGGTCAATTAAGGACCGAGCCCTGAGACTATAACATGAAACGAGCCAGTACAACCGTACTTTTCGAATGGGTATAGACCTAGCCAGTGTTTTCCTAAACAGGTTTTGCTAAATAGTCGATGACCTAGAGTTTAGCGTTTAAACGGTTTACACAAATTTAAATGGTGTTTAGACGGGCTAAACGGTTTGCTACTGTAGCATGATTTTACATATATAAATAGCAAAATTGAACTTCTGATATTTGATCTTAGCTCATATCATACCAATTTGAACAATCCTTTCTGTGTTCAAACTGCAAACAACAAAAATTCCAACAGCTAGCAATCATTCAAACATTCATAGAGACATAATTAAAACATACACATAAAGCAATTCTGGTTCGCGGGCGACGACGCGGCGGAGGTCGCGGGCGGCGGCGCGGCGGAGGTGTTGCGGCAGCGGCGGCATGTGTTCTCTTTGAGTTGTGAGGACTCGTGAGCGGCGTGTTGTTTAGGTTTTACCCGCTCGTCGGCTTCATTTTTTGGTTTTTCCCACGCTGTCATGAGCAATATCTCCTAAACGGTGGATTAAACCGGTTCAAATCGCCTAAAAACCACCTTGTTTAAGTTTTGTAAACCATTTTTTTCGTCTCGAACCGATTAGACGGGTCAACCATTTAGGAAACCGAATAGGTGCAAAACAAGACAGATAACCTCCGTTTGTCATTTAAAACCATTTATACGGCCGTTTAATTCCGTTTAGGATAACACTGGACCTAGCGGATTAGATAGCCGAGCGGAGGCAGTATCCCTGCGTAGTGGTTCTAGTGATGAGATGTGATTTGTGTTGTTGAGATGAGGCTGCGGCCTAAGTGTTGAAGTGATGAATCGAAATCGGAAATTAATTATAACTTAAAGATTGAGTGAGTTTTCCCTTACCCTGGGAGCGCCAGAACTCCTCACACTGCTAGGAAAGGACGGCTAGAGCGCAAGAGGATCTAAGTTCTTGGAGCGAGTACGCCAAAGTGAGGTTATCGAAAAGCTTTGCCGTGACCGTCTCATGTCTTGGGACGTAGGCTCATTCGTTGGGCGATCACGGAGTACGGATAAAGTGTACATCCACTGCAGTGTGAGTAAATCAATCTATTCGAATAGTCGTGCTCGTGGATATAGAGCGGCGTGACAAGTTTCTCTCTTGGCTAGACTCTAAATTTTAAAATGATGGAATGGGTTTGAATAATAATTTTTATGTGCTGGAGGATCAACTTCTCGAAATGCGAGAAGAGGTAGACTCCCAGAAAATCATAACGATCCGGTGGTGGGAAGCTATCCTTGGAATCACAATGGATGTTGGACAGAACCGTCGCTGATTTAATGAACCATGAAAATAAAACTTGATCAGGCTAGATATTAGGTTTGTGAAAAGAATTAGAAAACTGGCTTTGTGCAAATGAACCCCAGTCATTCCTTGGATATCCCCCTAGCATATGCATCCTTGCTGTGATGTCTTGTTGAGTACGGTTGGTACTCACCCTTGCTATACGCACAAACATTCAGATGTGGGTGATGAAGACCCTGAAGACCCGTACGCGTACTACCAGGAGGATGTGGAAGATGAGGGCGTCCAGTAGGTCTTAGCTCCGGTCGTTGCCTGTGGCAATGGCGTGCCGCTGCCTTCTTTCCGCTGCCTTATCTAGACTCTGTTTTTGATTGTATTCCGGACCGTTTGGTCCTATGTGCTAGACATTGTCTTCGGGCCTATATTGTAATATGTTGTGTAAGACAATTCGTGCACGCGCACGTGATAATTCAGTACTATATTTCGTAGGTACCAAACTACTTGATCCAGGAAAATGGTACTATGAACACGAATGATTCCCGTTACAAAAACAGGGGTCCACAGAGCTGGTATCAGAGCCTGCGACTGTAGGATAAGACCAATGGCGCCCCACCCCCTTTATAGCTGGCTAAAGGGAGAAATCCCCACCTAGGATTATTTTAAAAATATAAACATTATGGCTATAAAACAAAACATGTTTTCCCTTATACTCTTATCTCCTTATATCCTTGTAAAATTTGTTTTGCTCTCACTTCCCCTTGACTCGAAATCCTTGCAAACTAATTTACCAAATTTCTCTCTTTTCCTCCCCAACTCTCTAGTTGCTAAGCTTGGAGCACCATCTGGAAGCCAAGTCAAGTCCAAGCTTCAAGCAAGGCGATCAAGCCAAGCAGCCCCGAGTCACCGCTTCCTGAGGATCAAGCAAGTTTTCTCAAAGCTCACCTAAAACCCAATCTTCTCCCGGAAGAGTAGCATCGATAATTCCTAGGCCGTGTGTTGGTTGCTGTGTGCAGGTGTATGGTTTACATCAGTATTGGGGATGTGACCATACTAGGTTGTTTGTTTAATCAACTGGAACGATAAAAGTATACTCACATCAGATCAGTAGTAAGCAGATTAAGGTCTCATCTTTAGTTAACCTCTTCTTTCCCCTCTCCTGTCTTCTCCAGCAACAAATGGGTAAAACCAAGGGCACCGTCGCAAGTCAAGACCTCACCAACCCCATGGACTAACTCAAAACAACCCTGTGAACACTTTACCTCCTTTCCCCGTGAACCCGACCCTAGCCCATGTAGTGGCTAATCGACGTAGTTATTGACCATGATGATGCAACAGATGCAACGACACTTTCAACAGCAACCGATGCAAGCTCAGGGTTAGTACCCAGAGCAACGTCAGTATGTTTCGACGCAAGCCCTGATAACTCTCGCAAGTATGTTGTCAAGTCCACTGGAGACGATAGCACCAACCCTGCCATTGGGTTGGAGGAAAACACTTGACACCTGCTATGGGTTCATTGAGCAAGGTCATGGCGTAAGGAACAGTTCATGGTACAAGTATCCCAGGACCTCGACCGAAGAAGAGATGCAGTGCGCAAGAAAGAATAAAGATTTTGGTCGAATAATCAGCCAAGATTTTGGTTCGCCACCATCCAACTCCAAGAAGAGAAAGTCACCAAAATGGAATACAGGTTGTGGTAGCAAGATGATCGTCACAGGCACTGTGTTTACTCCCGAAGATGCGGGGAAAATTCCCCGACGCTTGCGGAAGAATACCTTTCGTGGTGCACGTCAGTTAACCCGACATCTCCAGCTTTATGGTCCGCCCAAACCAAAAGATAATGAATCAAAAGAGATGTCCTCTGGTGATGATGATGAAGCAAATTTGGAAAGTGATAGTGAAGCAGGAATGGAGCTCAAAGCATGTACTCATTGTGGAGAAGTTGGACACACTGCAAGCATGTGCAACCACATCTGTCACTGCAGTAAGGACACCCATATGCCGAAAGAATGCCCCATGAGAGCCATCACATGTTTCTTGTGTGAAGGAACAGATCATGTACCTAAGGACTGTCAACTGAATTTGATCTTAGATAAGGAAAAGAAAGACCAAAGGGTATCCCGACGGTCCGACAACCAACTCATGGTTGGTACCACCAACGGAGAAGAGGTTTCTGATCCTGAACCAGCCCCAACCCTAGTAAAGACCACCAGTGATAGCAAAGGCATGCTACAGACCCAGAAGAGAGCACCTCGTGACAAGTCGGGTCTGATTTGTTATAACAGTCATAAGCCGGGACACTATCGCAAGAAATGCCCCCTTCCAAGACTAGTAAAGGAAGCCACTACATCTGGATGGAAGCTAACCGTCGTGGCAACCAGTCGTCCTACTACACCCAGCAATGTCAGCAGGCTGACTACGACCTAATCCCGCACTCTGACACCGACTCTAGCCGCTCCTGGAAGGAAGAATATGAACTGCTTCAACTGTGAAGAGTTTGGGCACTTTGCCAACCACTGCCCCAAGCCACACAGCACCCCTCTTCGTACTGGTGCCAATGCAACGGCTGTATGTGGAACTACTACCACTGTTGCTGGACGCGTTTTGTTCAAGACACCGCAACCCAATGAATCTGCTACCAGATCATGTCATGGACAAGTGAATCATGTGCACGCCAAAGAGGCACAGGAAGATCAGAGAATGCTAATGGGTATGCTTTCTATCAACTTCGCCTAGTTAAAGTCTTATTCTGGAGCATCGCATTCGTCCATATCAGCAAAAATAAGCAAACAACCTAACCTACACCAGGTGGGACTTAAGAGACCCATGTTAGTACATTCACCCAGGGAAGATATAACCGTACCCCATATCTGCATCAATGTGCCCATTCGAATTAGATACGTAGTGTTTCTTTCAAACATCATGGTACTATCGCCACAAACCCTCGATGTCATTCTCGGGATGGACTAGTTAACTAAGAACAAGGGAGTTATGGACTTGGCCGAAGGAGAAGTCACCCTGTCCACCCCATGGACTTCACCGACAAGCATAACCATGGACCGAAACTTGATGTTGTGTGAGCGAGATGCGGGAATAATCACCCTACTACCATGACCGGTATGCCAGTAAGTTCAGGATTACTCGGACGTATTTCCTAAGGATTTACTGATAATGCCTAAAGCAAAGCTTAAAATTTATTTAAGGGGGGTAGAGCGACATGACCATGGATCCTTAAATTGTGCACCATATTGTAGCCAGATAAAACAAAACCTTCTTCTGATGGTATCCCATCAAACACAAAGTCCCTAGATCACAATCATACCATATAGGGTAACTATCCATCTATGAAATAAAGGTCTCTAAAATTTCGAAATAGCAAGTCTATTATACAATTTAAGAAAAGCTTAACATTAGACATACTAAATCTTGTATGTTTGAAGGATCGTTCTTTAGATGGGCACCGGCACCACCTGTTAGTCAATTAGACATTATGCCCTGTTCTCAGCAGAACAAGGTGTAGATAGATCTGAGTTTCCTCAAAACATAATTAGTTTCCTGTGCTTTACAAGGGATACTAGTTGGGATGCAAGTCGCAATCCTAACAATCAATGCCATCCAACCACACTTCTGACGAGCAAAAACCCAACAACAACCTAAACCACCCGAGCACTAGCTTAAACCCAAAAATCCAATGTGCTCCTGATATAAAAGCAAAAGAGAGATTCAGGCAGTGGCCGCCAGATTCATACATAAGGGGACAAATTCTATGGACCATCCATTGGCTACCTAATTTATTAGTAATCCCAGAAAAGAGAGAAAGACAATAGGTGCCAACGACGAGAAGACAAACCGCCTCACAAAAGAAATCCTGGTAACCGTCCTCTGTCGCATCCCGCCACAGCCTCCAAACAAAAACCAGTGGGTATAGCACCCAATCCAGTAAAGTACTAATAGCCATTCTGACATACCACACTTTTGCCCACACCCATCACCAAGCAGCAACCCCTTTCGCCAGAATGTAGCCTCCGCGACCGAAGAACCTCGACACCACTATCCTCCGAGCATCGTCTCCGGCAACGAATCCACCCATTGCCTTAACCGATGAGGAAAGATCTCCTTCCATTCTGGACCCCGCAAGCGCAAGCCCTAACCGCCGACGAAGTCCTCCTCGCCAGAACCCATCGCTCTACTTTGCCTTCGTCATGTGACCCTCGCTCCATCCTTCTTTGCTCGAGCTACTACGCCTCCACTCACTCTCCAATATGCTAGCCGGGACAAATGTGAAAGTGTTAACACTAAAATTTGGTAATCGAATCCCTAAGTTTGCGAAGGCGAAGCAGAATCAGATCGGTTGGGGACAGGGGTCGCATTGGCTGAGGAAGTGATCGGCTGAGAGGCCAATCGGCTAAGGTTGGATCGGACAGGGGCAGCCGATAGCCGATTCCAAGTCCGGAAGAGATGAAATCATTTCTGATGCAGTGGTTTGAAGATAAATAGAAGATTCGGTTGTTAATTGCACGTTAAACGATATTGCCATTTATGGATAGAGTCCTGTAACAGCAATTGTATCTGTAATTTAGGGGTTTGTTTAAATTGTTAGTCGTAACACGGCGTGAATCCCGTTCGGGATAATGTTGTGTTTTAAATAGTAGTTTAGATAGACTCTGAGGTTTGTACATATAAGACCCCCTATAAAGAAAAAAATCACAAACAATCAAACCTTCGGCGCATCGCCAACCTTTTTTCTTCAAAAAAAATCACAATCAATCAAACCTTCGGCGCATCGCCAACCTTTTTTCTTCAGACGAGCACTTTGTTTGGCTACGGGCTGCATCATTTCGACCCCCAGATCTAGATAAATGCTTGTCATTAGTGGTATGATCTACTGTTTCTAGTGCTTCCATCGTAATGACACATTAGATTCAGGAGCTTGTATTGCGTTATTTATCATATAGCGCATATAAATTAGATCAAATGTTTGGATCTATCCTGTCATTGGCTAGTTCTAGCAAGAACTTGTAGCCAATAGGGCTAGATCTAAAGGTTGGTGGTTTATATGCGGTATCCACCGTCTCGAGAGATATAAATCGGGTACAACAGATCGGGTTTTTCTTTTTATACTTAATGATGCATCGGATTCGAACTATTAAGTCATTTTTAGAACTATCAATGATCTATTCGGTTTAGATTTATATTGTTTAGAGACAATGGGGGTTTCAGTGGCCTTATCTCGCTCGATATGTTTCTTTTAATATATTTATTATTAGATTTATATTAGGATTGCCTCTTATGTTAAGATCGCATTCTTGTTGGACGCCGCCAGCCGAAATCGGCCTATCATCGACAACCGATGGCCGATTTCCGGGCTATGCATGTTTCAAGAATGATATCTTCTTATAAGATTCATCGGAGTACTAGCCGATTCATTGTTAGCTTTCCAGTATCGGCTAGGTTATCGATTCATATATTTATTATTCTTTACTGTATTTGGGTTAAACGGTTGATGCTGTCTTGGTATAGCCGATCCATTCCAGTCCCTTGGCTTAAATATAGTTTAGAATAGCATATATATGTTTATGGGTTCCCTCAGCCGATCCAGTGGGGATCTAACCTAACACTTAACGCATATTCCCTCGTTTTTCTTGTTGATTAACAGGTCAAATCAACTGGCACGCCCTGCACAGCGTAGGCAGCCGAGAAGGACCTGCACTAGAGTTAAGCAGATCTCCTAGGCCAGCGCGTGAGAGAAATTTCTCATCAACAGAAAGACAAGCCACCTCTCTCTCTCTCTCTCCTTTCCTTTATAAATGAAGCAAAGACACACATCAAAAGATTCCTTGTGAAAATATTAGATTAATAGGACCACTAAGTCTAGAGTACCTAGAAAGGTTTTAAAAAAATGGATAACATAGTTATCTGAAACAAAGAATCGCAAAGACACAGTAGGGATCACCTTAAGAACTCCGTGATAGATTTTCGTCTCATCATAAACAAATATCCTATCCATCATTTGTTGAGATGAAGTCCTAAATAGATCAGTCCTATATGAACCAATAGACTTTCAACCACAACCCAACCCAAAACTCGGGGATGAGATTTATTTTAAGGGGTAGGTTTGTAACACCGAAAATCGGAGGTTCAAAAATCGAAATCTAAAATTTAAAACTTACAAAAACTTTTAAATTTTTTTGCATCTTGTCGTGCTATTTGGCTCTTATTTGCAAGTTTTACTATGTGTTATAAATAATGAAATATTTAATAAAAGTCGAAAAGTCGAAAAGGGTTTCGAAAACCCTAAAAGGAAAAGAAATTGCAAAATAAATAATAGAAATAAAATAAAAATTATAAATATACAATTGGAAAAGCTGAGGTTGATAAAAGTTTATGTTGAGGTCAAAATTTTATTTTTGGGAAATATAAAACAATTATTTAATTATAAATAAAGAAAGAAAATATATAAATAATGACAATAATAAAGTTGGGTAAAAGACTAAAAATTTAGAATTTAATTTACATTTATGATTGGGACCAATATTTTATTTTTTAAAAAAAATTATTGGTGAGTGCTAAAGGTAAAAAATAAATAAAGAAAGAAAAGAAAATTTGAAAAAAAAAAAAAAAGGCTAGAGTTCAGGGCGCCGGTGTTCGACCCCGCGCCCGGCCCCGTTCCCTCGGCCGCGCACGACGCGCGTCGTGCCCACGCGCCTGCCCGCCGCACCGTGCCCGCGCGTACGTCGCGTGCACAACGACCACACCGCCACGCGCCGAGCCGCGCCCGCGTCCCCACGCGCGTGCTCGCGTTGCACCGCGTGCCGCCACCCACGCCCATGCCTCCTCGGCCCCCTCACCGCCGCATCACGTCCGCTCTCACGCCGTCGTACGGCACACGTTGTTGCGCCCATGCCGCCGTCGCCACCCACGCGCGCGCCCACACCACCGGCCGCCTATAAAGAGGTTCGGCCTCTTCCCCTCTCCTCCTCACCGCGCCGCAGCCGCCCGAGCTCGCGGAAGCTCCACCGCCGCGCCACACCACCACGGCGCCGGGCCGGCGTCGCCGCCGGTCCCACCGCCTTGCACCACGTCGCCGCTTGCCGCCTCGCCGTGAGCACCTCTCCTTCTTACCCGTCCTCCTAGCCGACCGCCCGCGCCCTTGCTGCGCCGGCTCGGCCGATCCAAAAAGAAGAGAGAGAGAGATGAAAACAGAGGAGAGAAGAAGAAAACAGGGGAGGGAGTAAAAAGAGAAAGAAAAGAAAGAAAAGAAAAAGGAAAGAAAGAGAAGAAAAAGAAGAAGAAGAAAAAAAAGTATAATAATATAAAATAAAAATAAAAATGATAAAATAAGAAAATATTTTGGAAAATATTTAGGGAAATTTTGAGTAAAAATATATGTCCTTTTCTTGGATAAAATCATTTATTTTTGGAATTAATTAAGAACTAAAATATTAATTATCGCATAAATTGATTTATTTAATTATTATTTTAGGAATTTAATTATAATTTAGTTTGTTATTCAATATTAATTTTATCATAGGAATTTTCTAAAATCTAAAATTTAAATTATTAAATATAATATTAATCCTTAGGGTGATTATTTTCAGATTCGACTATTTTAATTCTAGAGTTTGTAGGTGCGATAAAATTTGGTAGTACAATTAGAGTTAATCATTTATTTTCGGTATAATATTTTTGAACCATCGATCATAATATTTCCAAAAAGTAAAGTAACTTCGAATATTGTCACCGTATAATAAATTAAATCGGTAAATCGTGAAACTTCAAATCGTAGTATCTCGCTCGTTTTAGCTTGGATTTTGTCGAAATTTGAACCTAAATTCATCTATAATCGTAGATTAGTTACAGGAGCAACTTTTGCGACTTATTTGGCTTTTGGTGATTTGTATTTGAATTCTGATCAAATTCAATCGTATCTTTCGCACATACGTGTAGTGTCCAAAGGAACGGTTGGTTGCGCCGAAGACCTCGGTCAACAAAGGTGCGAGTAAGGCAAGTCATCACTTCCTTTGAGCATGTTGAACCCTTTTTGTGAACTTATGTTTGTTTAAAATCAAATATGCATGCTATACAAATATGGACTCCTCTACATGTGATATGCCATGCCTTTGACGTTGATTACCAGTATATATTCTTTGTAACCTACGACATGATGTGTTCGAAGGAAATCTTCGGTATTGCTTAGCCAAGCTAAACTATATTCTTTTATAATCATATTTAACAAAGGCTATATGCTTGGGCAACTACCTTGGGGAAGGTGGTTGATATTCGACATGTGGAGACATGAGCGCCACATTGCCATGCCAATGATGAAATGATTCTTCGATGAAAAACAAAAACCAACAAATGTTTTAGACTGGAGCGGCTGGACGATTTGGGTGGATTCCGAAAAAGGCAAGTGTCGTCCCTAGTCAATTAAGGACCAAGCCCTGAGACTATAACATGAAACGAGCTAGTACAACCGTACTTCTCGAATGGGTATAGACCTAGCGGATTAGATAACCGAGTGGAGGTAGTATCCCTGTGTAGTGGTTCCAGTGATGAGATGTGATTTGTGTTGTTGAGATGGGGCTGTGGCCTAAGTGTTGAAGTGATGAATCAAAATTGGAAATTAATTATAACTTAAAGATTGAGTGAGTTTTCCCTTAACCCGGGAGCGCCAGAACTCCTCACACTGCTAGGAAAGGATGACTAGAGTGCAAGAGGATCTAAGTTCATGGAGCAGGTATTGCCAAAGTGAGGTTATCGAAAAGCTTTGTCGTGACAGTCTCATGTGTTGGGACGTAGGCTCATTCATTGGGCAGTCACGGAGTACGGGTAAAGTGTACATCCACTGCAGTGTGAGTAAATCAATTTATTCGAATAGTCGTGCTCGTGGATATAGAGCGGCGTGACAAGTTTCTCTCTTGGCTAGACTCTAAATTTTAAAATGATGGGATGGGTTTGAATAATAATTTTTATGTGCTGGAGGATCAACTTCTCGAAATGCGAGAAGAGGTAGACTCCCCAGAAAATCATAACGATCCGGTGGCGGGAAGCTATCCTTGGAATCACAATGGATGGTGGACAGAACCGTCGCCGATTTAATGAACCATGGAAATAAAACTTGATCAGGCTAGATATTAGGTTTGTGAAAAGAATTAGAAAACTGGCTTTGTGCAAATGAACCCCAGTCATTCCTTGGATATCCCCCTAGCATATCCATCCTTGCTGTGATGTCTTATTGAGTACGTTTGGTACTCAACCTTGCTATACGTACAAACATTCAGATGTGGGTGATGAAGACCCGTACGCGTACTACCAGGAGGATGTGGAAGATGAGGGCGTCCAGTAGGTCTTAGCTCCGGTCGTTGCCTGTGGCAATGGCGTGCCGCTGCCTTCTTTCCGCTGCCTTATCTAGACTCTGTTTTTGATTGTATTCCGAACCGTTTAGTCCTATGTGTTAGACATTGCCTTCGGGCCTATATTGTAATATGTTGTGTAAGACAATTCGTGCACGCGCACGTGATAATTCAGTACTGTATTTCGTGGGTACCAAACTACTCGATCCAGAAAAATGGTACTATGAACACGAATGATTCCCGTTACAAAAACGGGGATCCACTGATATGAAGGCTTTAATGAAACAAATTTGCTAGTAAGCATAGAGTTCATAGGAAGACTAACTAAATATAAAATAAATGTAAATGATGTGATCCAAAGTATGCAATCTAAAGGCATAACATTCATGAGCCCTTTACAAATAAGTTCTGAAGAAAGAGCAGGAAAAGTGTGGAATATTAGTGAGCTAATAGAGAGTAAAACCCTAAGTCAACCCGAAAATTATGTTAGCTACCAAAATAGTAAAGGGAATATCAACATCAGGTTTATAAATTATAAATCTAAATCTGCAAATGATCTAGATGCAGGGTAGATAAAAAAAGACATAGTATCTCTAAATTCATAGAAAAATCAAATCAAGAAAGTGAAATAAGATATTATGAGGATAAACTAAAAGAAATATCTATAAAAGATAACAGTTCTATAAATAGTGAGTGGCCTAAAATAAGAGATAAGGAACTTTATTTCTATATAGAATTATCTAGGTTAAAGAAATTAATAAAAGAATAAAGATATGGTTATAGAAACTTCCAAAGATGAAAGTAAGATAGAGCGATCAAGTTTAAGGAAAAGGTTAACATAGAACTTAGTGAAGACGAACAATAAGAAGAGAATGAGAAATTCCTTCTAGAAAGTAGTTATAGAGAAGAGAAAAGTTATAAAGCTATTGGGTGATTGGAAGGAGAGACCTTAAAATTGCCTCCTTCTCTTCTTTTCTGTATATCAAGATGGTGTATACCTTAATGTGATTCGAGTGGCTTTTTAAAGCGAGAGATGTTGTCCTACGGAATATTTAGACGGCACACGGCTATGTGAGTCCGATTGCAGTCACGTCTATCGATTTGGGTGATCTCTAGATACTCATGAGAAGGAGAGGATGCTAACGACAGCCTAATATCAGTTAAGGAATTGAGTAAAGCCTAACTACAAAAGACTGGCAATTCAAGGCTTTGTCCATTGTTGAGTTGTGATCAGGTTTCTAGGTGAAAGCTCAACAGTCTCCATCGATTGAAAGCTCAACAGTCTCCATCGAAACACTAGTATAATAAATAGGTTTAAAACTGAGAACATTCCCTGTGAGCTCTAAAATTTGGTGGAGATTATTGGATTAAATGGGCTTGGCCCAATTTATTCTCAATAAATTCAGGCCCATATTTAATGCTAAAAGATAAATACCACCTTAAAAATCAATGTGTAGAGATTTTAACTTAAGCTGATATTGGAACACCCGTTGAGTGATTGAGACAATGGTAAAACTGCCACACGTGCACCCGTGCCGAGCCGGGTCGGCTGGCGGGCCAGGACGGGGCATGGCTGGCTGCTGTTCTCTCTCAAATGTTTTTTCAACATACGAGAATTAAATCACATTAATTCGGCTAATTAATTATTCGGCTAATTAATTATATAATGGGTGAATGGATTAATTATGTAACCGGCACCGATGATTTTTTTTCGTAAGTGTTGCCTGAGGGGTGCCGGCTGAATGCTGGATTTCCCAACCGAAACCGATGTGCTTTTTTTCTGTAGTAGTGTTCGCGTGGCGCTAGGTGTATGTAGAAATGCCGATTAGCGCAGGCGGGCACTGCAACAAAATGGAAAAACTTATCACATAAGGGCATGTTAAGACAACGACATGCAAAATCATTTTGGCAAATTCCAAATAAAAAGTTACAGAAACCCTAGCCCCAATCCCGCTACTCCGTCACGGCTGCCGCTCCAGTGGCCGTCAGCAGCGGACCCGCTCGTCCTAGAGCCGCCTTCGCCGGACCTAGCCATCGTGGGGCTGCCATCGATGGAGGAGGAGCAGAAGGAGTGGAGGTCATGGGCCCGCCTCCATCGGATATCCGACCGTCTCGGGGCTGTCGGTGATGGAGGAGCCGAGGAAGAGGCCGTCGCGGGGCCGTTGGCGGTGGAGGAGGAGGAGCAGAGGGAGAGGATGTCGTGGGGCCGCCAGCGCCGGATCTGGCCATCACGAGGATGTCGGCGGTGGAAGAGAAGGAGCCAAGGCACGCGTCGGGCCCTCCGTCGGCACCGCTCCCATCGTTGAGCGACTGGGTGAGAGTTGATAGGGTGGAAGGACATGAGGGAGATAGGAAGGGTGAAATGGGGAGAGGTGGTGGGGGAGTGGAGATGGGTAAGAGAGGACTGAGGAGAGGGATAACATCAGTTCAGGACTTAACAATAAGAGGAAGGAGAGAAAAGGAGATGAAGAGGATGTCCCCTTTTCTAACGCAGACTAAAATGTACCGACCGCAAAAATAGAATTTTTATATATGGGTCTCTTAGCAAGCCTGTCTATGAAAGTAAACTTATTTTTTACATACGGACCAATTAAGTCTTCTGTTTGTAAAAATTGATTTTCACATACGGCGAAATTAAGTCTTCTTTGTGAAAATTGATTTTCACATTCGGCGGATCTTTTACTGGACACCTCTAAATCTTATATACGGTTTCATTTGTAAAAATAAAGAAGGATGCCTGTATAAATCAATTCTGTAGTAGTTAAATAAAGAAAATTATACTTAATTATAATCTACATTGCTACTTTGTTTGTCAAACAAGCGAAGTTGTTAATTGTCAATGCTTGTGGCAAAGCAAAGTCGTCACCGCTCGCATTCTGGCGGTGTGGACTCATGGACGAGTTCGCTTCAGCAACCCACAAACTCATTCGCGTAGGGCCTCACCTCGCATTCGCATAACTCGCCTCGCCTTCGCCAGCCGCCGTGGCGAACTAACTCGCCTACTATAGCGACGACCTCATGTAACTTTGCCGCAACGTCATATTTATGCAAATTCGAAAAAAGAAAGGTAGATTTTCAATTTTGTTGGGACAGTAGAGCTTCTACCACCTTATCGTCTGGATACCACTGTACAGCTCATAAGACCTTTCGTCGCTTTCATGAGCAAACACACAAGTTCCCGTCAAGCTCCGTCATCGTTGTTGTTATCTCTGAATCCACCAGCGGTGCAGCCTGTTCCTACCACCACCACCAAGCTACCACACCAAACACCCCTCTGCATAAGGGTCATTGACACTCAGTCGCTAGCCGCCATCACTTGTCATGGTCGTCGTTGACCACTACCAACTACTGCCCCCGTTGCCGGAGCTCCTAGTCGTCGTGTCATCTTTTTCATGGCCCAACCAAGGCAATGAGTGACGTCAGCCAAGAGAGGGAGGGTTTCATCGAATATGGCATGGAGGTGTCAGGTCCAGTCACCACTCTTCTAGTCGACAACCTGGAAAGTCGCCGTCGACGCCGACCTTCACCACCATGGCCGTCAAGTTGGATCTAGTCGAGGGGTCACTAGATCTGGCACAGAGGCGGCATATCTAACCACCCACCCACCCCACTGGCGACACGGAAGGTCACTGTCGACGCATCAGGCTCCACCGCCAGGGCTGCCATCGCACCCGAGTCCACGTAGTTAGCTCTGGCGCGACTTGTCTCTATCTCCGCCATGAGCACTAGAGAAACAATGCAGGGAGAAGAAAAAGGACCAACCCACCCCCTCCCACCCTCACCACCCCTCCCCCTGCAGCCGCCATCCTTGCGGCCGCACGGAACCAGCTGTGGCCTGCTCAGTCGGCGGCGAGGCGGGGGGATGAATGGGAAGATTTCAGCAGTGTGGTTGTGCAGCCCGATTTTTGTTGCCCGAGCCACCTCTAGGAGAAGAGACGGGGGCCATCTAAATTTGCAAATAATAGTCGGAATGAAAATCGGACTATTTGAGAAGCTAGAGGTTCAAGTAATAGCTCTAGCTGTTAGAAGCTCCTCATAAGGCCTTAGGTTTATAAACATGCATCAAACTCAAACTATTCTTAGTCATACAAAACGAGGAGTAAAAAGTAGGGAACTATCAACTCGCAATTAATCTAATTATAGCAAAAACTCCTAGTGTATTTCAATTAGAGTAAATTGCACCTGTAGTCCTTAAACTAGTAAACAGGTTTCATCTAGGTTCACGAACTTGCAAAGCGTGCATCGAGATCTTTAAACTTGGTTTATCGTACCATCCCAATCCAAAGCATCGTTTGACTGTGGTCTTGCTTGCGTGACATGCCACGTGAACGATGACATGTCATATTTCTAACTCTAACTGGCTCACATATGGGGGCCCATGGGAAAAAATCTTTTCTTTTTGATATTTTGTCTTATCCTTCCTCTCTCCTTTTCCTTCCTATCTCACGAGCAGTTGCCATTGAACTTCCTACAAGCGCCGGCAAAGAAGTCAATGAGGTCTAGCGCTAGCTCAGGCGACAGCAACAGCGGCTGGAGACGGCGCACCTTGGGATCATGGAGATGGCGGGATTCCGACAAGCTTTGACTTTGGGGAATATGCAGCGGCGATGGAGAGAGAGGGAGAGCACGGCCAGCGCCATCAGTGGTGTTAGCCCTAGGGTAGAGCAGCCGGATTAGGCCGACGACGGCTGCCTCCAATTTGTCCTCTTTGCGTCACCACCATTCGAAAGTCATCCTCCTTGTGCCGCCGCTGCCATTTGATCGTTGTCCACACACTGTCTCCACACCGTCCTCACGCCATAAGGCCACAGGACCTTGAGCTCCATCGAGTCGATGGTGGTGAGAAATCGAGCGTCGCAGTTGTGGGGAGCTCAACGGCGGCAACAACAAGTGAGGCTGAGTGGGAGCATCTAGCGGTGGGGCGTTTTATGGCAGAGGTGTTCGATGCGGTCTTTGGCGGGCACCGTGTGTACTCTAAGCTCTAGGGACAGGCCTCCTTCCATCGCAATACCATGCCAGCAGCACTGCCTTGGCTCGGTGAGGGTTTGCCCTCAACCTTCTATTGATGAGAAATTTGTCGTTTCACACGAAGGCCTCGGAGCTTTGTTTATCTCCAGTGCACGTCCTATCAATCGGGTTTATGAAATGACAGTTAATTTGATCATGCAATTAATAAGATAGATAGATCGTATAATAGCTTTCCGTTGCCTTCTTCTTAACTTTATGTGCCCAGGAAAAATTATCAAGAATCCAATCGGCCAATAAGTCTTGTGATGTAGCAAGATCAGCCGATGTTGATAGGATTTTGAACAGTCGGCTATGGATCCAATGTAGAATCAAACAATCAGGTAAACACTCTTATAAAGATGATAGAAACAATTTGGTCAATAAACCAATCAGCCGATATTGATATAGTATAGTAGATGCACAGGTCCAATGGTTACAGCATACATCGGTTGAAAATCCAATGTAGATCTGATGTAGCCGATATCTATCAAAGCACTTATACATCGGCTAGAAAACCAATGCTAGTATGATGCATGCAGGTAAAGATAAATAATGATATCAGTTCTATCCAGATTTTTCAATGGACAAAACCTACTAGCTATCAATTTTTATTATGTTAAAACCAACCTTAATAGATCAGTCCGAACCGAGACAGTATAAGGTTGACGTTAATATAACTAGACCGATAGAAAATAGATTAATTGTACTATTATTGTAGATCGGTTGGATGTAATGTAAAGATAACTTATCGGCTAATACTTTGATAAAATATAGCATAAAACCTATCGGCTTAATAAGACTTAAATTATCAGCAACAATCTAGAAGGTTGGACCTAACCGAGATAGTATGAGATTGTATTTGATAAAATAAACTAGATAAATCGATAGATTTCTATAGATGTGATGAATATATCTTGATCAGACTAAGAGGTCAAACCTAACCGATGTAACCTTAGCTAGAACAAATTATATCAGATAAGCCGATAGCCGATTAACTAGAATATCGGACTGAACCGACAAAGTCCTAGCCGATACAACTGCCGGGTTGACGAGACTTATCCTCCCGCTGGAGTTCGAACTTAACTAATGTAGCCCCTTGTGAGAAGCAAGACCTCTTCGAATTGAGAGTGGCAATGCGTCGAAAGTAATTGTATTGATCTGTGAAGATGTCTTACAAAGGCCCCGGGTGTACATATTTATATTCTCGGGTTGATACAAATCTTGATCGGACACGACACAGGTTTCCTAAAGACAAAAGAAAAGATACAAGTCCTGATCGGATACTAGATAAAACTTCCTAAAGATAAAAGTAAAGTTACTAAATACTGCCTAATTAATAAATAAAATTAAACTATCATGTCGTGGTCTTCACGATTTTTTCTTACACTCGGTCTCTTTTGGATAAACTTTTATCGGTTGATCGACTTCTTTCCTTAAACAAATCCACCAAAGAACCGTACCAAAATTTGGTATTAACAACTTCCACTTCCTCTTAACCATTGTGGAGGCTGCTATGGTCGTGTCTTCGCCAACTGTTGAGATCCACCTCCGTCGACCACTTACCCACCACCTCCGTCAACGAGTTCAAGAGAAACGGGGTCCCCCATCTTCTGGGACATGTGTTGATGTTCCTCGGCAGCCAAGATACCAACCGAAGCGCGCCGGCCGTCTTCCTCTATTCTCTAGGGCCATGCTTCTATCACACGCATTTCCACCGTTTCCATCATCTTTCGCATCGTCCACCGCCTCCTATGGGTGTGTACTGTCATGGGACGTGTCTTATATCCCCCGTCACTGTGAAAGCTGTAGTGGCAGGTGGAGACGCTCATGACGGATGTGTTCTACATGGTCTCTGACGTGCAGGGTCATCCGACGAAAGTCGAATGGATAACACGGCCGGGCAAACGAAGAAGCACTGTCGGATAGACGACGATGGTTGTGCCCAACGCAGCTCTGGCAGCGGCGGTGCCTAGCGATAGCGACGGTCGGGAATGACGAGCTTGACATGGCTCCAATGGAGGAAGAAGATAAAAGAACATAAAAAAAATGGGTGGAAAGGAAAAAATATGTCATGTCGTCGTCCACGTGACATGTCACACATACAAGAACTCAGTCAAACAAGACTTTGGATCGGGATGATAAAATAAACTAAGTGTAGAGATCTCGATGCATATGCTTTACAAATTTGTCGACCTAGATAAGATTTAAGGGCCGCCGGTGCAGTTTACTCTTTCTGATAAATTGTTGTGAAATTCATACCTTTGCGTTCGCCTTCAACCGAGGTACGGGAGGACCTTCAAGCAGATCAACGGCCAAGATCTCTTCCGGCCATTCCCTTCATGTTCCACCTCCGCCGTCGTCTCCTCTGCACCGCCGCGGCGGTGGCGGCTGCCGCCCGCGGTCCGCCGCCAATCCGCGTAGCCTTGACGGAGTCCTCCGGCCGAGGAATCTTCGCCACCCGCCCCATCGCCGCCGGCGAGGTCCTCCACTCCGCGCAGCCCCTCGTCTCCCACCCCTCCCCTTCCCTCCTCCATGAGGTGAGTGCTCCCCTCCACTCGCTTGTTGGCACCATCCCTGCTCGGCTACCTCCAGGACTCTAGGTTTTCTGCACGGATGGAGTGAAATGGTTCGGATTCATTGGGCTCCTCAGGTGTGCTACAGCTGCCTCAGGAGGAAGGCCGGGAGCGGCGGCGGCGACGACTCGAGCGGGAGCTGCTACTTCTGCAGCGATGCGTGCAGCGAGCACACCAAGGTGAGGGTCTTTGCGCCGTTGCTTTCCGTTTATTCAGCGGGTGTTAGTGTACTGTTCTTTGTCATTCGTGTAGTTCCGGATATTCACGATGCTGTATCGAGATTCAGTAATCAGTAGGTGTTTTGCAACGAAATGTGAATGGTATCCTGCCATGGTTAGAGCACATAAACTGTAGCATCGCTTGAACCCTTCCTTGAATGGTCAAAAGGCTTGCAATCTTCCACAAAAATGTTCCTTCAGAAAATTACAATATGTTTACTTTCTTCCCTTCAACAAGAAGATATCTCCGTAGGGCAACCGAGGATGGTGTTGTCTAACAAGGTGTGTGATTTTTGGCCAATTTAGGGATTCCATGGCGTCGACAAGAAAGCGGATTGGTCTTTATTTGATGACCACTGCAGGTATATCTCTGTGTCCTTATGTAGATGTGTGCTTCCTGACCTCCGCATTGCATCTATGCTCATGCTCTTGGGTTTACTTTTACTTGTTAACGCCAGGGCGATGCTATTTTATTAAGCACGCAATTGTCTTGGTGGCTTTTGACTTGAATTACACTTTGCTTTTCTTCCTGAAGTTCACGCGGTCTGAAGTACCCATACATGGCAAAGCGTCTAGCTTGCATGGTTATATCAGGAGCTGTTAGTGCAGACTGTCTTGACATACTTCAGCCAGCCCGTTTGCACCAGGGGACACTTGCTGAGGTAGCTGCTTTATTTTGGCTGTAGTTGCCTCCATTCTATGGTAACTATTGCTATTGTCAGAACATAATCTTATAGCATTCAACTCATTCATGTTCCGTAATGTTATTTGTCGGGTGCTTACTTGAACAATGTAATATTATAGATGGAGGAAGAGTTCGCCTTGTTGGATTCCACTTTTAGGAAGGCAGGGTTTCAGGAAGAAGTCACAGCTTGTATCCTTGATTTCTTCTCTCACTTCTGTTATTTATGGCCAACCAGTGTTGAGCACTAATACTGATAAAGATACGTAATAAAATGGATCGAATGCATATTTCAATGTTGCTCAACTTATCTTTTTCTCATCTAATTTTCTTTGACAAACTAGTTTTGACCAGAGAGTGGTACATCAATGTGCTGGCAAGGATACGCATAAATGCATTCCGCATTGAACTGGTTGCAAGTTCATATGAGGACCTTCTATCCTCAGCAGTAGCCTCAGTAGCTTGTGATGCAGCAGTTGGCAATGCTGTTTATATGCTTCCCTCTTTCTATAACCATGACTGTGGTATGTCCAAATATTCAAACAGTGTATTTTGGCATGAGATACAAGAATTTGTTATTGCCATTTTTGTTGTGTTGCAGTAAATGTTAACTGTGATTTCTGAATTTCTTCATTAGCATATGTTTATATCTATTGACTGATTTGTTTGCCGAAATTATCCTCATCGACTTAATATCATCGTGTTTTGTGGAACCTTTGGGGTATTAATCACTTTACAGAATTAGAAAAACAATGTTGTTTCATTCTGAGTTTTTTTGTTCTTGATTAATATTTACCGCTTTTATTTTTCTTTGAAATTACAGATCCAACCATTCACCATATTTTGCTATTAACTTTCAGATCCAAATACTCACATAGTTTGGCTGGCCAGCACAGACGCGAGACTGAAGGCCCTCCGCAACATCGAAGAAGGTATGTACATGTGCGGTGCACTGGCCCGGTTATTATACCACTAGCCATTGCACGCCGTTGAACAGAAAGACGAACACACCGATGGCTGCCAAAATTGTTGATACTGTGATGTTGCATCTGCTATATATAGGTGAAGAGCTGCGCATCTGCTACATTGACGCGAGCATGGACGTCGATGCCCGTCAGAGGATTCTCGCCGACGGATTTGGCTTCGAATGCCGCTGCCAACGGTGCTTGTTTGGAGATTAAAAAACCATCTGTTTCTCGTTGTGTTTTCCATCCTTTTGGCATGCACATTGAAGCCAACCGAGGTGCATTGCAATTGTAAACCTTTCAAAGATCAGTTGAAGCCAGGAGGCACAATGTAAACTGCCAGGTGCTCCTGTTTGGAAGACTTGTAACACCGTGTTTTTCTTTTTGTCGACAAGAGTACGAATACTGAACGTTGTTGATTTTTATTAAGCATTAGATTTTTGGACATTATTAAACATATGTTTTGACATATTACTGCCATTCTAATAATGTTGATGTTTACAGAATGTCTTGTTGTATGCTGCAACTTTAATAACATTATGGACAAGAGGGTATTTGTTCTATGTTCTTGATGCACTCTCAGTGTTGCAGTCCATCTATACTAGTACTGTACAACGCGTCATGCATAGATATCCAGTCCTGTCTATTTATAAACATTAAACATTAAAGATTACTGAGGTGCAACATTTCATGCCAAAATAACAAGCACATCTGGCACTCTAGAGCATCCACAAGAAAGCATGATATTGTGTCCATATGATTGTTCATGTTATTACCACTTAGCACTAGCTGTCAAATTAGAACGCGATACTGTCCACAATGTGTTTTGTCAGGTTTTGCATACGCGGAAGAATTAGCTTATATCAAGGCACTCACCTTATATTTGCAACCGAGAGATCAGCTTGTCTGTCATTAATGATAGAAGTTACAAGCACACCAGTCACAAAACCAGCCAATACATAACTCAAGCAGCTTATACCAAAATGGAATTTTGATATCTGTCAACACAATGCCTCCTAAACATGGCTTGGGATGGGTGGTAAGAGACTAACAGACTGAATTGTATGTAATGCGTTGCATCCTGGATGACAGCACCATTCTCAAAATGATCAACCTGGGGCATAAGTCTCACATTCTTTGGGGGCATCGGCATTCTCATGCTATTGCTGGCCAGTTTAGTTACCAAAGGAATCCAACAAAATTTTACTGACCAGCATTCACTATTGCGGTCTTAGAGAAACAAAAGAAACAAAACAATACAAATTACAACAGATAATTTAAAGGAAATAATCAGGTGTTCTCCGTGTCACATCTGGTTCACCTCTCCTAGGAGCTGGTTCAAACTGCAAGAATAATTCAAGTTGAATCCCAGGGAACAATTCTTACAGCATTTACAGTTACAGCACAGCAAAAGAAAACTGATCCAACCCCATTACTAATATGTTTTTAAATCAGTTGGTTAACTATTCCAGAAGTAAAACAAAACTTCGCATAATAGCAAATGGGAATCAGAAAGAATAAAGTGGTATGCACCTGAATAAATGTGTGATTCCTGCAGTCATCAACCTCCAGGATGGATGCCATGTTGCCACAGCGATAACAATAATTAGGTGCACTGAATATGGTCACGACCTTTTGTTCCTGCACATGCGTGGTGAAGAATAATAAGACAACGCTAGGTTGCTTGCTAAATCAAGGACAATCAAATCTAAGCAACTTACGTGCGCCCAGTTATACCCCTCCATAACTAATTGATGAGCCCGGGCTACAAGTTTGAGATTATTGGTATGGTTAAACTGTTCCGATATGTCCTGAAAAATGGAATGTGTAAGAAAAGATAGCCTATGAATTAAAAAAAGAAAATTAATGGAAGTAGACATTATTTAGTACTTGGCCAAAAGTGTATCCAGCACCACGAGGAGATATGCCCCAACCGCATCTATCATCTGGGTCAGACCATAGAAGATCACACATTGGTCCCTCATGAGGGACCTCTTGAACACGATCTAGGCTGCGAACACTATCAAGATTGTCGATCGATGGCGATAAACCACCATGGAGGCAGAAAATCTCCGATTCAACCTTCAACCAGGACAATAACTTAACATCAATAAAATTTCTGAACAAATAAAAAATGATTTCTAAACTTGTGAGAGAAAACAGAAACATCGACTGGTTACTAAGAGGAAGCCATGGAGCTACAAAATTGTAGATGACAACAATTGTGTCACAGATATATTAACACCAAACACCAAGTGAAAATTGTCCGTGCCAATCATCAGATAAAAAAGGAGAGATTAGGTCAAGTATTTCAAATGGTCTTGCACATATATTATCAACTCCAGGTAACAAAAGGAAATCAATATGAGTGCACTGAATCAACACTAGGTTGCCTACTGTTGTTACAGAAGTTTTGGTTTTCATGAAGAGGAAAATCTTAAACAGTAATCGAGTCAGTGACACAAGAGGAACGCCAGCATTATTGATCCCCTTGGAAACAAAATCATTCAGGAAACATTCCACAAATTATCTACACGTTTAGACTACTGAAGCCAGATTTTATTTTAGAGAGTATTGATTGCCTAAAGTTGACAAAGTAGCACATGCATGAATGATAATAAGTGGATTCCAACCGAGACTAACTTAATCTGGTATTGGCTTTAGATTTTGTTAGAAATCATTGAGCAATGTTCATACAGAATGTCAGTTTCAAAAGAACAATAGAGGAATAAACAGGGAAGGAAACAGATGGGGACAAGAAGTTGCGCACACACCAATGCTGTCAATGGAAAATAGTCAAAAAGATCAGTGAAGATCTTCCAGACATTTGCACTTCCATACCTGGTTAAAATAGTCAAAAAGCAACACAGGGTCAGTCAATAAGAAAACCAAGCTAGACCACTTTGCATTCACAAGTCAATACAACAAAAACCAACTCACTTTCGTAGGCATTCATCGTAGAATCCATACACTTGTGTTATCTGCAATTATTGAAGAGTTCACAGTTTAAACAAAAATGGAATGAAGAGCAAACATCATCTAGATGAGGGCAAATCAAAAAATGATTTAAGAAGAAAGATTGCATTTTAGAATGGGAAGGCTTCCATTTTAAATTTATTTAAGCACCGGGAAAAAAACAAACAATAGAATCATCTCATGGGCATGGTAAAATGTACATACCTGCCGACTCTCATGGTTTCCACGAAGGATTGTAATCCGTTGTGGGTAGCGCACCTTTAGTGCAACCAAAAGCTGGGCAATGGTACCATATCATGCCAAGTAACAAAAAAGAATTTAGGCTTCAATGCCATTAACTTAAACATAAATATTGCCAATAGGTCTGTAGGTTTGAAACAAAGAGCTGCCAAACCAAAGAGTTCATATAACTAGCACATTTTTGAGACAAAGACTGTTACAGTAATACTAGCACATATAACTAGCACATTTTTTTGACACTTTCTAGCTCATGGTAAAACATGGTAATAAACAAACAATACATAAGCGTATGGCATTGTTGAACATTAATTAAAATTTTCAGCAAACAAAAGCAAAACTCAGCAGACTTACTGTAACAGTCTCAACAGAATAGTAGCCACGATCTACATAATCTCCCATAAACAAATAATTTGTATCTGGACACTGGTAAACAATACAGAACAAATGTCAGCTTTTAAAGCACGAAAGAAAGACCAAAGAGAGCAGAAAGAAACAAAAGGAAAGCCAATATATTGAGTACCTTCCCACCAATCCGAAAAAGCTCTACTAGATCATGGAATTGCCCATGGATATCACCACAAATTGTGACTGGGCTCTTAACTGGCTGCATGTAAAGTACATGCATGGTTATAGTCATATCTTACATTTTTCTGGACCTTATAACATAAACATGTACCTACATGTTGACATTGGGTAAAATATTTGCTCCCCCTAAAACATGACAAGCATAATTACAAGTACAGAACATCACCATGCTTGTCTTAGTCCCGTATACATAAAACATTGTTCTTTTGGGTGCAAAAGCCAATGATGATTAAATACCAGAAATAAGTCACCCTTTTAGTTGTAGCTATACACATTTAAATTGCTAGAGATGAAAACAAAATGTGGGCTGTTACGCTATATCTGGACTGAAGTTATAAGCTTCTCTGCAATTTTAATAACTATATGAAAATTATCTTTTATGTAGGTTTGAAGCTCAGAGAAATCAAATGGTGAGTGACTACAGAAGGAAAACATCACAGTTTTGGGTATACGAGCATGCTGGAGGGACGGGTGAAACATATCCTTATTGAAAGACCCTAGAGTTGTCATGGGTTTCAGTCACTCACCCTAATTCCAGATTATCTAGCCAATATGAGTTAAGACACCCATAACTTCCCCTCATTTTTCACTAGATCTCTTCCCAATACCCACCAGCATACAGAATGTGCTGACGTAACAATCTATTCTACAGATGGAAGATACCATCATATCAATCCCACTCAGACAATAAATTAAAAAGGACAACTTCTTCCATGGGAAAAGCATGATACCGCAAAAAACCATTATTTTTCATGTCCATATCCAGTTAGATCCCTTCACAATAAAAACCGAAAAGAGCATGCCAACTACAAAGAGCATAGTCACCATATGGCTGATGTTACTCAGGCTGATTAAAGCCACACAGTCACCATTTTTCTCAGAAGCAACCAGCAATCTATACTTTTAGCGCAACATGCATACCATCATCATATCGCAGGGCATTGCATAATTGCAGGAGAGCTCCACCGTACCTGAACGTTGCTTTCTTCCATCAATATCTCCTTCGCCTTCTCGCACAACGTCTTGACCTGAAAGGGGTCTGGTTAGTTAGTACAGAGGCAAGACTCACGGATTTCAGTACATTTCCATTGGTCAACCAAGGCATGACGCATGTCAATGGAATCAAAAACAGAAGCATCGAATATCCAAAAACAAACAAAAAAAAAGCAAGCGGATTTAAGTGACAGGCGCATGTCTCCGCCCAAGAGTGATTCGGCATCTGATGCAAAAGCTGACATCCACGTATCCCGAATTCCCGATCCGGCCATTACGGGCGCTCATAAAGCTCCGTCATTTATTTCCCTCCTCGCCCCCCCCCCCCAATAATTCCTAGATTCCGCCTGAGATCTACCGAATCCGAACCGCAAAACCTCGAATTTTTTTCGGTGTGAACAAAACGAGATAACCCTACCATCCGCCTCCGCGGAGAAACCCACCCGACCTCGGTTCTCCCCAGAAATCCCGTTGGGCTGGCGGATCCGATATCAGAGAAACCTTGGGTGCGGCTGCTCACCTCCGGCTCGGAGAGCGGGCGGCACTCCATGAGCTGCTCGATCTGCGCGTCCAGGCCGCCACCGCCGCCGCCACGCGAGCCCACGGCCTCCTCCATCTTCCTCCCCACCTCCGCCTCCGCCGCAGACAGGTACGCCTGATCTAACCCTAGCCGAGAGCTCGTCGCCGGCGAGAAGGAGGCGAGCTCGAGAAAGAGAGAGAGAGAGAGAGAGTGATTGAGATGCGGTTCGGCCGCGAGGAGGGAGATGGCCAAGCCAACCAAATGCGGGGGAAAGCGGGGGAAGGATGGGCCCCACCTGTCAGTGGGGGGGGGCATGGGGCCCACCTGTCGGTGGGAGGGGATGGCCAGATGGCTGCTGCTGGCGGCGCGGGCGGTTGGGTTGGAACTGGAGAGGAGGAGAGAGCGTACGGCCGGAAAATTTTAGGTGGGTCCCATATGTCAGAGGCACACGAATAAAAAAAAAGGGAGCGAGCGAGGTCACTCGACACTCGGTCAATGGGGTCAAGCAAAGGCGGGCCACGGGCCCACGCCATGTCAGTGGCACATACTTGATCCTCCGTAACCATTTTAGCTTTCTGTTTGGGACTGCTTCACCAACTCTGCTCTACAAATTTTATCGTGGAGCAGCTCTATAAAAAATTAAAGTTTGTGGAGTATCTCTTTACGTGCTCTCACAACTCTCCCTTTTTTTCTGGAGCTGCGTGTGTGGAGCTGAACCCGTTTGGCTAAAAAAACATGGAGCAGAGTAAAAAAACAAAGAGCGGAGCAGTCCCAAACAGGCCCTTATTTACGGCTCATTTCGAATTAACAAGGGAAAGGAAAATAGAGTACTTTCAATATAAGAAGATTCCTCTAAGACAATTCCTATGGTATGGCAATGTTTTATCGGAATTTTGTAGAATTCATAGCATAAAGCTCGACCTCTTAGAAATTTTTCTCTCGTTTTTTTCTGTCTCTCTTTTTTCCAAATCTAATGATTTTCTTATGCTCCACCTAAATGGTTTTTTTGTAATATTTCCGTGTGTTTTTATTTCTTGTGGGATTCAAGGTGGCATGGCATTCTAATTCTGTTTTTCTTTTTACCTCATGTGTTTGAAGAACCGTGGGTTCCAAAGTAGCCCTTAACTATATTCTAAAAACGTAAACCTTGAATTATCGTGAATTATTGAACATGTGGGGGCGACATCGACAAATCCTAGTACTGCTATGCCAGAGCATTAGGGTTTAAATCCTTATGCATGAAATCATGTGTCTACAACTTCATGATTACACCAATGCTTTATCACGAACAAATATATCTAATAAAATTGTACAATTGATATTTACTTAGTTTGATGATTGATAGCGTTGAAAATTTAGTCATAATTCAGCATAGTTTAATCCAAAATATAACATAATAAACATGACATGTGAGACAAATAGTGATTATAGTGTGGTGTTAAACATGAATATGCTAACATAACACATAGCCTCTAACAACAAGTTTAGCACCAAGATTAGAATATTATATCCAGAGAGCTCTCCGTTATTGGATGAGGCAGTGTTGATGTTGATGCCTCTACTTCCATTGTCGTTCTCGCCTCCACCAGCACCATCATTGTTGTTCCCGCCTACACCGGCGCCACAGTTGTCGTTCTCGATCAACATGTCGATGTAGAGGAAAGAAGAACGTGACTAAGATGTTGCAGTGCTGAGAGCAGTCGCGCGAGAAGCGCTCCCCAAAACATGATCGCTCGTCTACCCTTGTAAGTACTCAAGCAAACAGAGTTCTGGAGGCCTGCTCGTTCCGAGGACCTGTGCACGCGGGTGCTCGAAATTGAGGAAGCAGTAGCGCAGCGCAAGAGCAGAAAGTAATGGGAGAGCGAACAAAGAACTCTGTATGTTGGAGGAAGAAGATGATTGCGCAAGAGAGACGTTTTAGGAAAGGATACGATTCATTGCTCCGTCTGTTATTGAAGTAATGTTGCCCATTGGTTACGCTTCAGTAACATCACCTGTCGGTTATGCTTTTGTTCATCAAAACAAAACGTAATGTTGGGAGAGAGAGAGGGGAACCTGTCCCGGCACGCACGCCCGCCCGCCTTGCCCTCCGCCACGACCCGGCGCACGCGCATATGGCACTCTCACCACCACCTCAACCGTTCAATAGGTGTTCTCATCTAGTAGCCTATTTAAGTTGAGGTCCCTCCACATTGGTTTTCAAGGTGGTATTAATCCCTTAACATTGACTGCGTGCCCGTGAAATTTAATAGGATTAAATTGGACCTAGCATATTTAATTCTAACAATCAAGGCTCATAGGAAATGTTCTCAGTTCTGCACCTGTTTGTTATATCAGTGTTTCGTGGAGACTCTTAAGTTGAATTTTCACTTAGAAAGGAGCTACACCTGACCACAATTGAACAATATACTATGCCTTGAATTGAAAGTCTTGTGCAATTAGACTTACTCAATTCCTTAACTGATACTAGGATGTCGTTAGCATCCCTTCTGTTTGGAGCGTTTAAGTCGTACTCCAAACCTTTTCATGAGTTTATAGAGATCATCCAAATCTCATAGACTATGACTAGCAGTCGGACTCATATAGATATGTTCCTCCTAAGATATTCTGTAGGACAACATCTCTGCTTTAAGAAAAGCCACTCGTATCACATTAAGGTATGCACCAACTTGCCATAAAGATAAGGAGAGAAGTACATCAGAAATGAGCCCTTTAAGGGTCTTTCCTCCCAGTCACTCAATAGCTTGTTTCGCCATCCTAATTCATAGGATCTCTGATCACATAGGACATGTTACCACTCTTGTGTAACTCAAGTGGGTCTCAAGCCCATCTCACTCGATGCATTGTCTATCACATTACGCGAAAGACCCTTCGTGAACTGATCTGCCAGATTTTTAGCAGTCTGGACATGTCCAATGCTATCACTCTGGAGTTTTTTACCTTTCTGACATATCTCAGTCTTCTCTTTACATGTCTAGATGACTTCATGTTGTCCTTCGAATTATTCACCTTAATAATTACCGTTTGATTATCACAGCTTATCAGGATAGATGGTACTAGTTTTTCAACCACCGGCAAATCCATCAGGAGCTCACGAAGCCACTCAGCCTCAACAGTGGTAGTGCCTAATGCTGTAAGTTATGCTTCCATTGTTGACCTCGTTAAGATGGTCTGCTTGCAAGACTTTCAGGAAACAGCACAACCTCCAAGTGTTAACACATATCCACTTGTGGCTTTTATCTCATCAGCATCTGATATCCAATTTGTATCACTATAGCCCTCCATTACTTTTGGGTATTCATCATATTGAATTTCATAGCTCGCAGTGCCTTTTAGATAGCGCATTACTCTTTCTAGAGCATGCCAGTGATCATCTCCTGGATTTGAAATAAACTGGCTCAATTTGCTCACAACAAATGAGATGTTAGGCCTCGTTGCACTAGCCAAATACATCAATGAACCAATGATCTGGAAGTATCTCAATTGACCCCTTGTTATTCTTCGGTTTTTCCTTAATAACACACTGGGATTATAAGGAGTAGAAGCTAGCTTACAGTTACTATAACCAAAGCGACTTAATACTTTGTCCACATAGTGAGATTGCAGGAGTGTAACCTCACCATCATCTCCTCTCAGTAGCTTAATGTTAAGAATAACATCAGCCACCCTTAAATCTTTCATTTCAAAGCTTTTGGACAGAAAGTCCTTGACCTCCTCAATCACATTGAAGTTGTTCTCAAAGATAAATATGTCATTGACATATAAACAAATGACATATAAGCATAAGATCACTCTCTCTGCCCCACCATAGCGATAGTACACGTATTTGTCAGATTCGTTTCACAACAAAGCCAACAGATGTTAGAGTTTTGTCAAACTTATCATGCCATTGCTTAGGTGCTTGCTTAAGACCATAAAAGGACTTCAACAACTTACACACCATTCTCTCTTGACCTTCTAATATATACCCGTCTGGTTGATCCATATAGATCTCCTCCTCTAACTCTCCATTATGGAAAGTTGCCTTAATGTCCATCTGATAAACAAGAAGATCATGAGAGGCTGCCAGAGCAAGTAGTACTCGAATTGTGGTCAAGCAGCAATTGATGAATAAATGTCGAAAAAATCCTCGCCTTCTTTTTGGGAATAACCCTTGGCCACAAGCTTTGACTTGTATTTTTCAATTGTACCATCAGGCTTAAGCTTTTTCTTGAAAAACCACTTTCATCCTACAGGTGACGATGTTCAACAACTTTCCAAGTACCATTAGACATGATTGAGTCCATCTCACTGCGTACAGCTTCCTTCCAATAGTCAGCGTCAGGAGATGAATATGCCTCTTCTATGGTTCTTGGAGCGTCATCCATAAGATATACAATATAGTCATCATCAAAAGACTTTGCAGTTCTTTGTCAACTACTCCTTCAAGTAGCTATATTGCTATCCTCCTCAGGATTTTTCACAGGCGTTTGTTCGTCGTGTTTTATCGGCACAAAGAACTCAGGAGATAGAATAGGTTCTTGATTAGAAGTGATAGATGCATCTTTAATGGGAAATTCATTCTCAAAAAAATGCAACATCTTTAGATTCAAAAAATGTACCAAATCGCATGTCAGGTACTCCAGAATTTACAATTAAGAATATATATCCCACACCGTGGATAGCATAACCAAGGAACACACGATCCACAGTTTTTGTCCAAATTTGCGCTTTTAGACTATAGGCACATTGACCTTAGCCAAACATTCTCATGTATGAAAGTATGAGAGATTTAATCTTTTCTTTTCCCATTTTCTCAAATGGTGTTACTTCTTTATTCTTAGTAGGAATTTTATTCAAGACATGACACAGAGTCAATATAGCCTCACCCCATAATTCCTTGGAAAGCCTCGCAGTGTCTAACATGGCATTCACCAACTCAATTAGAGTGTGATTCTTTATTTTGAGAACCTCATTTGATTGGGGTGAATAGGGAGGCGTCCTCTCATGAATAATTTTAGACTCTTCATAGAATTAAGTAACTTATTTGAAAACTACTCTCCACCTCGATCAGATCTTAACCGTTTGATTTTCCTTTCAAGTTGGTTTTCTACCTCAGTGTTAACTCCAGAATTTGGTAAGTCATGAATCAGATTTGGAATTAAGGCTGAAGTAGATTTGGAGCAGACTGTGATTCTCGGAAACAGAGTACGCACCAGTCGCAAGCCGAATCGGCTAAGGAGTTCATCGGCTGATACCGAATCTGCTAAGGTATTCAATCGGCTGATACCGATTCAGACAAGGTAAGCCGATGTAGCCGATTCTGGTAAGATAACATTGGGATCATTGTCGAATCGGGTTAATATGCTTCATGAGGATTACCACATATGGATAGGGTCCTAAAAAGGCCCGGAGTCCTCATCGGCCTAAGGTTCATATCAGCTCAAAGCTAGTATTGACTTAGAGTTCTGCATCGGCCGATAGGGGTTTTCTTTTATCAACATATCTGGCAATCGGATTCTTATTAGATTCGGTTTGGGAAGGTCTTATCCAGAAGAAACCGAGTTCAGGGAGGATACGGATTATATCTATTAATTAGGAAGAGTTTGTTAGCTTTCTATTCTATATATAGGGAATAGGAAAGTGTGTTAGTGTCCAATAAGGACTCGGTTTATTTCCTTTTATCTTTAGAAAAGTTTAGATTGGTATCTGTTAGGATCTTTGTTAGCCTATAGGTATAAATATGTAAGCCCGAGGTTCATGTAATTATCATCTCACGATCAATACAATTCGGCGCATCGCCACCTTTTATCTTTTCTACTTTATTTATCATCCAGTGGAACTTAGCACTTGACGCGGGGCTGCATCGGCTTCGATCTTCGACGAAGTGGTAAGTCCAACGTCCCGCCGGCCCAGGTAATTGTATTGGTTATGTCGGCGTCGTCCAAGGCTGCATCAGTATATTCGATCTCTTGGATTGCTCCGGTTTGGTTAACATATTTGCCTGCTTATTTATTATGTCTATGTGTGATCTAGTCCTCGTATCTCAATTTAGCTCTATCGGTTGTCTCTCGCTTTAGAGTTTCTGTCGGTACCGGCTAAATTGTTTACTAGATTAGATTAGCTTAGACATCTACCACCCTGAAAATCAGTCAAGGGCTTGATTGTCTAGATGTTGTGTTTCTTTTCATACTTAGTGTTGCATCAATTCAGTTTGACCTACTAAGTTATGATTAGAATCATAATCTCTAGCCTGCCTATTGGCTGCCACTAAGGGTTTCATTGGGGGTATTAGCACATTGTATCGGCTTGTAAGGATTGCACATGAGTTGATTTTTAGCCGATGACAACAGAGTATTCATCATTCATTGCTTATCTTTTGGATTTTATGCCATCGGACCTCCAGCCGATGTGTGCTTTAATATTCAGATCAATGTCTATTCAATCATGTGATTGGTTTGTATTACTATATCATCGTGTTATCGTTGGCTGATTGCCTTTATATAGATGTTTGCTCAGCACACGGTTGATGGTGTTGACGAGAAATCTCTCTCACGCGCCGGCCTGGAAGATGCGCTTGACTTCGGCGTGTGTCCTTCTACGCTATAACGTGTGGCGTGCGCTTGATTTGATCGTTAATCAACAAGACAAAACAAAGAATACGTGTTAAGTGTTAGGTTAGATCTCCACGGGATCGGCTAAGGAAATCCATGGATGTATATATGCTATTCTAGGCTATATTTAGGTCAAGTGATGGAATGAATCGGATACACCGAGACAACATCGCCACTTGATCCAAATATAGTGAAGAATAATAAATATACAGATTGACAACTTAGCCGATCTGGAAAACTAACAAAGAATTGGCTAATACTCTGATGAATCTTATGGAAAGATAATATTCCTGAACCAAACGTGCAACCCGGAAATCGGCCATCGGCTGCCCGGGAAAGGCCAATTTCAGTCGGCAACATCCGATAAAAACACGATCTTAACATAAGAAGCAGTCCTTAATAATAATAATATTAAAAGAAACATATTAGGGTAGGTAAGGCCGGCTGAAACCCCGGCACTGTCTCTAAATAATATAAATCTCAAATTAACAGATCATTGATAGTTCTAAATACGACTTAATAGTTTGAACCTGATGCAACATTAAGTATAAAAAGAAACATCCGATCTGTTACAGCCGATTTATACTCCTCGAGACGGTGGATACCGCATATAAACCAGCCAACCTTTAGATCTAGCCCTATTGGCTGCATGTTCTCCACAGAACTAGCCAATGACGGGATAGATCTAAACATTGACCTAATTTATGTGCACTATATGATAAATGGTGCAAGTATAAACCTCCGATTCTAATGTATCATTGCGATGGAAGCATTAGAAAGAGCGAACCATACCACTAACGACAAACATTTACCTGAATCTGGGGATCGAGACGATGCAGCCCAAAGCCAAGCAAAGTGCTCGTCTAAAGAAAAGGGTTGGCGATGCGCCGAAGGTTTGATTGATTGAAGTTTTTCGATACTGAGGTTCTCGAGTCCTATTTATACCCAAGATACAACTATCTGCAACAACCCTGTACTCTATCTAAACTACTATTTAAAACACCATATTATCCCTAGCGGGACCCATACCGTGTTACAACTAACAGTTTAACAAATCTCTAGATTACAGATACAATTGTCGTTATAGGACTCTATCCATAAGTGACAATATCTTTTAACGCGCAATTAGCAACCGAATCTTCTATTTATCTTCAAGTTTCTGCACTAGACACGGTTTCATCTCTTCCGGACCCAGAATCGGCTGTCGGCTGCTTCCGTTCGATCCATCCTCAGCCGATTAGCCCCACAACCGATTACTCTTTTAGCCGATACGATTCCGTCATCGCCGATCCGATTCCGCTTTGCCTTTGCTGGACTTAGGAACTTAATTACCAAATTTCGGTGTTAACACATGCCCCAAGTCTCGTAATACGAAGTGTTGCGGATTTGCTTGCCAATCCAAACTCTTGCTTCCTTCTTGACCTAAATCGCCTCGGCTTCTCCCCAAGTTCTCTTTAAATATCCACTTCCCTTGCCGAACCGCCTACGCCTCCAACGCGCACTCGACCTTCTTCACGAACAAGCCTCCCGCCCTCTCTCTCCCAGCAACTTCATCGGCGCTCGTCGACCTTCCTCACGTTCTTCGACTCATCTTCATCCCCGAGCACCCCGATGGCCTTTACCGCCGCATCAAGCACCTCCATCTCGCCGGCCACCGCCGTCACGCTGCCGCAACCACGCGCCGTCCGCCGCTGCCATTCCAGCCGCCACCGCAATCTTTAGCGCGCGCAACCGAGTTCCCGCAGGTACTCTCTTTCGATCCATAATTTTACTCCCAAATCTGCCTTTTCAAACATTCTTGCATCAACATTACGTTCGGTGATCTCTCAAGTAACATTTTACTTCACATTCTTATCAATTAGTACTTTTCCGTTTCCGAACCGTAATACGCAACAATTCTTGACTGGTGCCTTTCTCCCCTTTTCTGAACTGTAGCACCTGTCTCATCAAGTACTTATTCTCAATTCGACACAAGCAGAGAGGTACTTCCTCGGACCTATCGCCAACACCGATCCACCGATATCATCATAGCCGAAACCAACAAAGATCCCTTTTAACACCGCTAAGCCATCTCCCTCCCATTGAAACGGAACATTCAAAGCGTGGCCATCCACCGATGCGCCTGGACTCGAATGGTATAAAAGGGTACGATTGGCTAAGTATGCTCGTGGGAAGAGAGAAAACTTGCCCAATGCCCGGAATTGTCCATCGCCGGCATGGAGAAAGACGAGCCGCTCCTATCGGCCGCGACCTACTCGGAACGATAGTTTCAATGCCTTCATCTTCCTAGGCAAGGGCCGATGACCATCACATTGGCCGACGTATATATGACAACCGGATGGACATTGAGTCATCGGTCGACCCCAAGATCTTGAACCGAAAAGGCCAACATCGTTCAAAACCAAGGCCATTGGTGGGTGGAGCGGCTTCATCGCCCAAAACATGAAGGAAGGGACAGTCGGCCACAGGGAACATACCGTCTTCCTGATGATGTGGCTGGAGAAATTTGTATTCTGCGGATCAAGCTGTGGGCCGACTGCCAATTGGCAGATCATGGCCGAAATTCTGGCCGATGGGAGGGGATTTGCACTGGGAAATATCTCCTCGGCTACTTGTATCAAATGCTACATCAAGCTGCCGCGAAGATAGCCGCCGATGCCCCAGTCAGCACCGGTGGCCCCTGGTGGTTCCTCAAAATTTGGCTGGTGTTGGCAACCCAGAAGATAGCCGGTCGGCCCCGTCTGATAGAAGCCGGGTTCCCAAGGCTGGAGCCGATTGAAGACGATGAAGGCAACCATATTACCACCGGAGATGTATGAACTACGGAGAAGCGGCCGCCGCCCATGAAGGCTCAAAGCAATCGACCGAGCTGTTGGCCGAATGGTTCATAGCCCTTTACGACGGGCTGTCCCGCGACAACCGTACCTGGTACTTCTACCCGGACCGGCGAATGTTTGAGCCGCCTGGCCGATTTCAATTGGGACGATCTCAACTCAGCCGACAACCCAAGGTACGTGGAGTTGTTCATCGCTTCGTTGTCCCCCGCATCTTGCCGACCGGGTTCACCAAGGCCGATCGGTGTCCCTGAGCTACGAATTCTACTACCCAAGACGGCGGCGAGGCAGCTTGGTCTTGGGCAACTGCCCATCAACTTTTTCTACACCGATAAGATCAAAACTAGGGGGACGGTCGGCCAGGACTTGATTATGAATCGGCTGCTAAACATAGCCGGCCCTCCCCTTGGCGACGTCGGCGTGATAACATTGTCGATGAGGAGAAGCGCTGCTTACGACCGATGGTGGTCCGAACTTAAGCGCCATATCTTCCACCAACGGTCGTCTTGCTACATCGACCTGCTTCTGCCCAACGAGATCCCCTCGGTACATTTCTGCTTCAGACTCAAAACAATTTTCTTCTTCCAATTCATCGGCTGACACAGCCGATTAACGTTCATCTTTTGATTCCCCAGGAGACGGAGACAGAGCGGCCGACGGTAAGTGACTCCGGACGCCCCATCGAATACAACCCAGGCGTTCTAGATGAGGGCGGTCTTGCTCTGTCGGCCATCGGCTGGGAGGCGCCCAAACTGGCGTCGCTGCTACGAGGGCAAGTGCGTCAGCCGATTGCGCAGAAGAGAAAGGCGACACCACCACCACGGTTGTCGGCCGCGCCTGCCCCCAAGAGGGTGAAAAAGACGAAGCCAACAACGCCAGCCGATAGCCTCCTCCTCTGGATCCGGCCGTCGCACAATTCCTCGACACCATCACCGCGAGGAAGCACCGGCGGCGGCGGGCGCGCCGAAACGGGATTCCGAGTCCCGAGCGGTCAATGCCCTAGCCGACGTCCCGCCAGCCCCAAGTCCGCCAACGAAATATCAGCCGGTAAGCTTTTACTCCACCGGGCTTGGCCTCATGATGATCGCTCGCATCTGATCGAACCATTGCTCGTAGGTCAAGAGACTGGCCAGTCGCACTCCCCGTCCCGCGCCATCGGTAATTATCTTCTGCCACCTCACCCATAGTAGCCGATTGGCTTGTCTGTTAATTCTTTCTTCTCGCAGCCCCCGCGGTCTCCATCGGCTGCCCCTGTGCGTCCGGCGAGCGTATCGCGCCTATTGAGGACAAGTGAAAACGTCGGCGAAGAAGTCCCGACGGCCACGGCAACGATTCGCCGAACCAATAGCCCCGACCCCGACACCGACGGTAAGCCAACTAACTTCGATGGTCGGCTTTGTTGGCTTAGCATGTCCTTGATCATCTCTCTTTGCTACAGAACGTAGCCGACCTCCTCAACTTTGATTTGTCGGAGTTCGAGGAGCCTGGTGACACCAGCGAGGAGGCGCTTGCGATGCCGGCTGAGGACCTGAGGGCCACTTTAGCCGACATCGGCAATCGGCTGGAAGCCTCGCTAGACGCGCTGGTGGTCGACAGCGGCTCAATACGTGCGCGATTCAGAGACATCCAAGACCAGCTGCCGGAAGTCGTAGCCGAAAGCCATCGTGCCAGCGACCTTCATGAAAGCCTATCAATTTAAGTACGAACGGGCTCGGCAGCAAATAATCGATCGCCGCGAGAGTCAAGCGCGATCGGCCACTATCCAGTCGACCAAGGATGCCATTGAGAGCCGGAAGGCCGCCTTTGACCGCCCGAAGACCGAGCCGGCGGCCAAGCTTGAGCAACTCCGTGCCCGCCAGATCGGCTGATAGCCGATCTCGTTCGTACCATGAACGAGATCGATGTACATGAGAAGTACATGGCTGGCCTGCCGGCCAAGATTGATGCCGAGCGCCAAGGCATCAGGGCGGCTGTGGCGCACCTGCGTAACTTGGTGAGGAGCACCCGATCGGTGGCGGGGTCTAAGGCCGACGACGTTAGGGCCATCGGAGAAATCGACCAAATTAGGCGGACGGCGTTGTCGGCCATAGCCGATTTTCGAAAAATGAGATTGTAATTATCCGACCTTCCGAGATCGGCTAACATTTCGTACCATACTTGTCATGTTTCGTGATGTGATTGGATAGTCCGTCTTACTCGTGCTTATACTTGGCTTCGACTCGCGTGTCATAATTTATTGATTTTCTGCCACTGCGCTCGTAGATATGATCGGCTGTACTTGTAGATAAGCTTGTTCTTCGGCCGTGCGTGGCGCCCTGACTTGTTCACATCGAAATCGGCTTCAGCCGCTCGCATCGTTTAGCGTTGCCGACTCCGATACCACACCACAACCGTCAGTGTTAGCATTCGAACACCCGTCTCGTTGGCTATCGGTCGGTAATATCCGAGTGCATTGCCGATTTGGTTTCGCCGTCCGACTCATCCGAATCTGTACTTCAAGAACCCGTGAGTTCTGGACGATGAGTATCCAGCCCTGCACAGTCGCCAACCATTCAACGATTCCCAACACCTTTAATGATGACCTCTTCGACTCTTGCATCGGCTGTTACCTTTCACATCTGAAACCGCATCTTTTCTTTCTATAAATGGACTCCTTCGGGCCTTCCTGAAAAACTCACAGCCGAAGAAGACACTCTCCAGGCGTACAACATCCAGATCTCTAAGTTTTCGGTAGGGCTTCCCATGGCTTCCTCGAGCTCGTCGGTAAACCAGGTGATTCCCCAACTCATCTATTCTCGCCATTTCCTCCCCTTAAGTGCTTAGGAATGAACTTTCTCGCAGCCGCCTCATCCCCTTCGGGTGATCCTAGAGATCATGGACACGTCGTACGAACTGACGGTCAGCCAAGACCGACGAGTGAGGGCCAACTTGAAGCGCTTCAGGGAGTTGGAGGCTCGTCACCCGGCGGCCAGGCCTCCCATTAACCTTGGTAGCATTCCGGTCGCTGCCTCTATGGCGTCTTCGACGCTCACGCGCCTCGACCGGCTGGAGGGGAGGCAAACACAACTCGCCAACGAACTGTTGACCACGACCACTAACATAAGGGTCACCCGGCTAGAGTATCTGATCTTGGATGCTTTAGAGATGGAGACTGCGGAGCCTATCGAACGAGCCCTGGCGGCCATCAGGGATTATCTAGGGAATATGTAATCACAAACGGCTTTACGCCGATTATGAATAAAGATCGTTCAATGTTCTAGCCTGATTTTTGCGTTGCAATCGGCCCGATTTTTCGGTTGACTTGTGTGTGTATGCCCCCCAAGTTTTGTTGATAGCTTCGGTGTCAACAAAATTGTGAGTTCGAGTCGCTCACGCATTCTGGTCGTTCTTGTTGGGCAATCATGAGCCGATCGTACAACGCTTGGTAAAAAGTGGTGTGTGAAAATGCCTAAAGGCGATGCCTCGTAAGACATCGGCTATCGTAGATCGGCTCAAGTAACTAGGGCTGACTCACAAATTGATCCACACGCTCGGGTAATATTTCTTCAAATATTTTCCATTAAGGGCCCTTCCGAATATCTCTCCATCCAATCCTTTTAGCATGTAAGCTTCTTTAGAGACGCATTTGTGGATCTTGAAAGGCCCTTCCCAATTTGGTGACCATTTGCCGAACTTGTTGTCTTTAGATCCGATCGACAGTATAAGTTTCCAAACGAGGTTGCCTTCCTCAAAAGATTTAGGCACCACCTTTTTATTGTAATGTCTGGCTACTCGTTCTTTATCTTTTGTCACTTTTTCCAAGGCCCTCATCCTGGACAAAACGAGATCTTCCGACTCGTCTACCATTAGGTGATAATAGTCGTCGGCTGTGAGTTGATCCTGCAGCTGAATGCGCCTCGAGCCGACGACACTTTCCCATGGCAGCACTGCTTCATGTCCATAGACCAGTTTATATGGAGGAACTTGGATTGACCCGTGGCATGCCATCCGATATGCCCACAGTGACTCGGCTAATCGGGTGTGCCATTGCTTAGGGTACTTAGAGATCTTTCGTTTAATCAACTTGATCAAGCTTTTGTTTTAGGCCTCGGCTTGCCCGTTGGCTTGCGCGTAATACGACGAAGAGTTAAGTAGCTTGATCCCCATGCCATCGGCAAACTGAACAAATTCGTTTGACACAAAGATAGATCCCTGGTCGATCATTATTGTTTGTGGAACGCCGAATCGGTAGATGATGTGCTCTTTGACGAACTCAATTGCGTCCTTAGAATCCACTTTTCTGAGGGGGATCGCCTCCACCCATTTTGTGAAATAATCCGTGGCCACCAGGATAAATTCGTGTCCTTTACTTGAGGGTGGATTGATCTGGCCGATCATATCGATGCCCCATCCTCTAAACGGCCACGGCTTGATGATTGGGTTCATGGCCAATGCCGGTGCTCGTTGTATAGCGCCGAACTTTTGACAGTCCTGGCACCCCTTGTAGTATTTGAAACAATCCTCCAGCATTGTCGGCCAAAAGTACCTGGCTCGGCGAAGTAGCCATTTCATTTTGTGGGCCGATTGATGTGTGCCACAGATTCCTTCGTGAACCTCCCCGATGGCTACTGCAGCTTGATCGGCTCCCAAACACTTGAGTAGTATGCCGTCAATCGTCCGATAGTATAGGTCTTCGTCGAGCAACACGTATCGTAATGCCTTGTATCGTAGTTTCCTTGTGGCCGATTGAGAGGGGTTTTTGAGATAGTTGTAAACTTCAAACCTTCAATCGTCGGCCGTGACGGCGGCCACGTCTACGTCTACTTCCTTTAGCATTGGCTGATAGCCTGACGCCCCTTGAGCCAAGTCATTGGCCTCTGTGTTCTGCTCTCCGGGGATATGCTTTAAGGTGACTAGCCGAAAACCATTCATTAACTCCCGGCATTGCTGATAATAGAGCATAAGTGCGTCGTTTTTGCACTCATATTCTCCTGATAATTGGCTAATGACGAGCAACGAGTCTCCCATTACCTCGACTGCGTCGGCTTCTACTTCCTTGAGCAGAGTCAACCCTTTGAAAATGGCTTCGTACTCAGCTTGGTTATTTGTGGCGTGGGGGTTGATGGCGAAAGCAAACTCGAAGCTTGCCCCTCTGGGCGAAATAAGGACCAAGCCGATGTCGCAGCCGTTGGTGCATACCGAGCCATCGAACGTCACAGTCCAAGGCATGATTTCCACTAAGCCGATTGAGTCGTTTCTGTGTTCCACAATGAAGTCGGCTATGGCTTGCCCTTTGACTGCCCTTGGTGCCTGGTACCTCAGGTCGAACTCTATGAGTGCAAAGATACACTTCCCGATTCTTCTTTTAAGCACTAGAGCCGATAGCATATACTTAACTACATCAGTTTTGCAAATTACCGTGCACTCATTGGACAGCAGATAGTGCCTTAACTTTGTACATGAAAAATAGAAGCATAGGCATAACCTCTCCACAGGTGAATACCTTGTCTCTGCGTCTAGCAGCCGTTGGCTGAGATAGAAAATGGCTTTTTCTTTGCCGTCGACCTCTTGGATTAGGACGGAGCCGATTGACTTGTCGTCGGCCGACAGGTACAGCTTAAACGGTATTCCCTTTTGTGGAGGCATTAGAACTGGAGGAGAGCTTAGATAATCTTTTATGTTGTCTAACGCTTTCCGCTGCTCTGCCCCCCATGTGAAGGTCTGATCGGCTTTCAGCCGAAGCAATGGTGTGAACGGCTCCATCTTTTCTGAGAGATTAGCTATGAACCGTCTGATGAAGTTTATCTTTCCGATCAACGACTGAAGTTGCTTTTTATCTTTCGGGGGTTGAATTGTCTTGATAGCATTAATGCTCCTTGGTGTGACTTCAATCCCTCTTTGATGGACGAGAAATCCCAAGAATTGTCCGGCTGATACGCCGAACGTACACTTAAGCAGATTCATCTTTAAACCATATTTCCTCGTCCGTTCCAACACTTGTCTGAGATCGGCAATATGGCCTTCTATCTCTCTTGACTTGACAACCACGTCGTCAATGTATATCTCCACTAGTGAGCCGATCATATCGTGAAAGATGTAATTCATAGTCCGTTGATATGTTGCCCCAGTATTCTTCAAGCCGAACATCATTACTACCCACTCGTAAAGGCCGATTGCGCCAGGACAACGAAAAGCGGTCTTGTGGATATACCCTGCGTTGCCATCCATGAAACTGATAATCTTATGGCCTGAGGCAGCTCGACAAGCAGATCGGCTATTGGCATTTGATACTCGTCCTTCCGGGGTTGCCTTGTTTGGATCTCTCGAAATCGATGCACACCCGAAGTTTACCATTTTTCTTCAATACCGGGATGATGTTTGAGACCCACTCGGCGTATCGGCAAGGCCGAATGAATCCCGCGTCGTATAGCCGAGTGATTTCGGCTTTAATTGCGTCGTACATATCGGCCTTAAACCTCCTGGGAGGCTGTTTGAACGGCCGATAGCCTACCTTGATCGGCAGCTGATGGACCACTATCGATCGACTGAGATCGGGCATCTCGAAGTACTCCCAAGCAAAACAATCTTTATATTCTTTTAATAATTCAATAAGTTGAGATCTACAATGAGGAGACAAATTTTTGCTAATGTACGTCGGCCTCGGCTTATCACCGAGCCGATGTCAATTTCTTCTAGTTCATCGGCCGACGTGAAACTTTGCCCTAACTTGCCATCGTCTTCGTCCGCGGTGGCCATGCCAAGAACACTTGAGCCCTCCACCATGTCTTGTTCAAAGCAGTAGCTGCGGCTCATCGTTTCCGATGGGCTGTCGGCTGGCACGATCTCGATCTTGTCACCGTCCCACTGGATCAGGCTCTGGTGCATTGTAGAAGGGATGCAACAGTTGGCGTGTATTCAGTCCCTTCCGAGCAGCAGGCTGTAAGACCCCTTCCTGTCAATGACAAAGAACGTTGTGGGCACGGTTTTGTTGCCGATGGTCAGTTCAACGTTGAGGACGCCTTTGGTCTCCGATGGGTTGCCGCTGATGTCCTTGAGCACTATGTTGGTTTTTATCAGGTCTTCGGCCCCCTTTCCTAGTTTTCTGAAAGTTGCGTAGGGCATGAGGTTGACTGCAGCCTCCCCATCGACTAGCATTTTGGAGATCGGCTTGCCGTTGATGAATCCTTTAACGTACAACGGCTTCAAGTGCCGATTTTCGGTTCCTTCAGCTTGTCGAAGATGGCTTGGTTCGCGAGATTGCCGCCTTTGCCGGTCATCTTCGATAGTGTCCGCATCGGCCGGGCGCCGAACTCGGCGGCAACACGAAGACCATGTTAACCGATGCGAAACTTTGGCTTTCCCTTTGGCTGCCCTTCCGGCCTTATCGGCCGGTCTTTCTTCGGCTTGTTCTTCGTCGCTATTCGCAGCCTTTCCATTTGGGTACCCACGCCTTTTGATTTTGCCCAGCCCGACGGCGCGCTCGTGGATCATTTGTTGCACCTCGTCTTCTCTCCCTTCACGCTTGAGCCGTTGAACCCTCCTTTTCTATGTCTTTGTGAAGAGATCGGACAGCACCATTGGGGTTGGCCGATTCCACATCATCGGTCTCTTCGTCGTCGTGGTTGTCTCCCTCACGGTTCTTGCCGACGAAGAAGTCCTGATGGATCGGACCGAGCCGATCATGGACGGGTCGCCGCCTTTGGTTTAGCTGGACGGCTCTGGGAACGAGCCGAGCTGGATTTGCAGGCGACAAGCTTCCGTGTCCGTCGTCGCGGCGATCGTTACATGTTGGGCAATCATCCAATGTTGGTAGCCTCATGCCGGATTTCCAGCAGTACTTGAAAAAATCGCAATGCCAATGTGGATCGGCATTGTCATGGTTTACCTTGTATCGTCGGCTCTGAGTACTCGGTTCGTGCCGATGAAGTGCTTCATCGTAAATTTCTTCATGCCAAGACCGGTATTGATGACGGTGTCGGCTTCGTTCATGGATCGGCTGTCGGCCAGCCGATCTGATGACTGACCGTACCATATTAATTCGCGCGGTGTGGCATCCAGCCTGGTCGTCTTCGCCTTGGCCCCGATCGATGTATTGGCTAAGCCGTGCGCCATTCTATTCTGTCGATCAGCTCGCCCGGGGCCGGCCTGGACCGTGTTGACCGGGAAGGGATTGCCGTCTACTTCCATCGATCGATCTGAATCGGCGAACTTTAGCTTCCCGGCTTCGATTGCCGACTGGATTTGCTGTCGGAAGACTTTGCAGTCATTGGTGGCGTGAGATATGGAGTTGTGCCACTTGCAGTACTTCTTCTTTTTCAACTCTTCGACCGATGGGATCACATGATTTTCGGGTAATTGAATCTGTTTCTCCTTGAGCAGCAAATCAAAAATCTTGTCGGCCTTAGCGATGTCGAAGTCGTACTTTTCTTCCTTAGCCGTCTTCGCAGCCATTGCGTGACGATGGCCTTTTTGTTCATGGCCCATTCGGCTACCGCCACTTCGTTTCATCATCGTCAAACCCGTAATCTGAATCGACGATGACCGGGTTATATTCTTGACAGCCTTCCGAGTGTCTTGGAAACGCTGCTCGTGGGCCATCACCTTCTGCGCCAAGTGGCCAGGCTGTCGAAGTCCTGCGCAGAGAATCGCTCTCGGATTGGCACGATTAAGCCATGAAAGGCCAGATCGGCCAACTGGGCATCCGATAGCATCAGGCTATAACATCGGTTCCTCATCTCCCTAAAGCGTTGGATGTAGTCTTGGACCGATTCATTGTGTTTCTGCCTGACGCTGGTGAGGTCCGACAACTTCATCTCGTGGTTGCCGGAGTAGAAATAGCTGTGGAACTGTTTTTCAAGATCGGCCCAACTCTGAATCGAGTTGTAGGGCAATGAGGAGAACCAGGTAAAGGCCGATCCTGAAAGAGAAAGGGGGAACAGTCGAACTCTCAAGGGGTCCATAACCGATGCTTCACCGCATTGTGCCAAAAATCAGCTGACGTGCTCGTAAGTGGAAACGTTGTCTTGCCCTGAGAATTTCAAGAAGTCTAGGATCTTGTATCAGTTGGGTAGTGGGATCCGTTCGAAATGTTCTGGATAGGGATACCGATACATATTCCCCGAATCTTTTGGTTTGAGGCCGAACTGATCGCGCATGACATCTGCAATTAGATCGGCCCATGCTCGGTTGTTGTATCGGCTCATGTGGGTCATACGGCAGGGATGCTTGCCGATACAGTTGTGGTGGTGTCTGAGGTCTATAGTGGTGATCTTGACGGCCCCCTTGGTACTGGTAGCGATGGTCAGCGGGAGGTGGCCGAGGCGCCGGTTGTGGCATTGGTGGTTCTGGAAACAACTGTCGGCCACCGGCATTGTGCCACCTGTCTAGCTCAATCGGCTCTAGCTGCCGGTTGTCATTGAACATGCTGTCGAGTTGACCCTGAGGCAATGGCTGTTGTCGATTTAGTATAGTAATTGCTGGTCTTATAGCCGTCTCACCTGGATTCAGCTGACCGACTCCTCCTAGCGGGTTTGGTTGTGCTATCAGTGGAAGCGGCCGATCCTGCGTGACTAGCGTCCTGTAACCCGAAAATTGGCCATCTGCAAAGTACGTGGGCCCCCGTTGCAGCTGTTCGGCTACCTTGGTATCGACCACATTAGAGATCATATTATTGAGGGTATTGACCAAGATGCTACTTTGGTTGACCAGTGCGTGGTGAACAGCCGAGTCGATCCGATCTTGTAGAGAGTATACGGCCGGATCATCTTGCACCTGGACCGGCTCTTCCACCTTCTGTTTGCCTTTTGTGTCGCCCGAGGAAGATGCCTTGGTATCATTCAGGCTGAACTTGTACTTTTGGTGCACAGCTCCAGATCTCGTTTGGGTGAAAGATTGTAAATAGTTAGCCTGGAGCTCCTCCACCATCTTCTTATATTCGGCTTGCTGTTCAGCCGATAATTGTTCCATCTTTACGGGGACGATGTTGTCCTGCATGATGCCAGGGCTCTTGGAGTCGACCATCTTGTCGGCTGAGTCTATTCGTCCGAGTCGAGCCGACAGAGACAGTCCCACTAGGCGTGCCAAGAAGCGTGTTGATGAGAAATCTCTCTCACGCGCTAGCCTGGGAGATCTGCTTGACTCCAGTGCAGGTCCTTCTCGGCTGCCTACAACGTGCAGGGCGTGCCAGTTGATTTGATCTATTAATCAACAAGATAAAACAAAGAATACGCGTTAAGTGTTAGGTTAGATCCCCACGGGATCGGCTAAGGAAATCCATGGATGTATATATACTATTCTAGGCTATATTTAGGTCAAGTGACTGGAATGGATCGGATACACCGAGACAACATCAGCCACTTGATCCAAATACAGTGAAGAATAATAAATATACAGATTGACAACCTAGCCGATACTGGAAAACTAACAAAGAATCGGCTAATACTCCGATGAATCTTATGGAAAGATAATATTCCTGAACCAAACGTGCAACCCGGAAATCGGCCATCGGCTGCCCGGGAAAGGCCGATTTCAGTCGGCAACATCCGACAAAAACACGATCTTAACATAAGAAGCAGTCCTTAATAATAATAATATTAAAAGAAACATATTAGGGTAGGTAAGGCCGGCTGAAACCCCGGCACTGTCTCTAAATAATATAAATCTCAGATGAACAGATCATTGATAGTTCTAAATACGACTTAATAGTTCGAACATGATGCAGCATTAAGTATAAAAAAAACATCCGATCTGTTACAGCCGATTTATACTCCCCGAGACGGTGGATACCGCATATAAACCAGCCAACCTTTAGATCTAGCCCTATTGGCTGCATGTTCTCCACAGAACTAGCCAATGACGGGATAGATCTAAACATTGACCTAATTTATATGCACTATATGATAAATGGTGCAGTATAAACCTCTGATTCTAATGTATCATTGTGATGGAAGCATTAGAAACAGCGAACCATACCACTAACGACAAACATTTACCTGAATCTGGGGATCAAGACAATGTAGCCCAAAGCCAAGCAAAGTGCTCGTCTATAGAAAAGGGTTGGCGATGCGCCGAAGGTTTGATTGATTAAAGTTTTTCTGATACAGAGGGTCTCGAGTCCTATTTATACCCAAGATACAACTATCTGCAACAACCCTGGACTCTATCTAAACTACTATTTAAAACACCATATTATCCCTAGCGGGACCCATACCGTGTTACAACTAACAGTTTAACAAATCTCTAGATTACAGATACAATTGCTGTTATAGGACTCTATCCATAAGTGGCAATATCTTTTAACGCGCAATTAGCAACCGAATCTTCTATTTATCTTCAAGTTTCTGCACTAGACACGGTTTCATCTCTTCCAGACCCAGAATCGGCTGTCGGCTGCTCCCGTTCGATCCATCCTCAGCCGATTAGCCCCACAGTCGATCACTCTTTTAGCCGATACGATTCCTGTCTTCAGCCGATCCGATTCCGCTTTGCCTTTACAGTCTTAGGAACTCAATTACCAAATTTCAGTGTTAACAGATGGATTAAAACCCTAATTGCATCGGCTGACATCGGCATCGGCTAGAATCGCGCTATCGGCCTATCGGCCGATATGCTTTATGTTTTGCTGCTTTGTATATTTTGTCAGTGGCAGGATCAAACTGATTGGCACGCTCGCGCTTCTTTGATTTTAGGACCTGCACTGAAGCTGAGCAGATCTTCCAGGCCAGTGTGTTTTTCACATCAACACGCTTTTGGCATGCCCGGTGGGACCATGTTTTTGACAACAGATTTTTTACGTGGCTTGTGGGACCAATTGCAACGAGATGTCTGATAAAGAAGTCAAGGCCAAGGAAGAACGATCTCTCAAGCCGATGAATGAAGAAAAGGAGCAATCTTTTGAGCTGATAAATGATGAAACGCTTCAGGACAAGTTGATAAAATCGTTCATCGTGTTGTGTTCGATCAATCTGAGTTTTGACAAGTACATTACATGGTTTGATCGAGAAGATAGTTCCCAAGGTAATTGCTTAAGAAATCAACAATGGGGAGCAAATTGGTGAGCGATCTCAACATCATCGGCAACAACAATATTGGCTCGGGGTGCATGTTGATCAGTATTAGCATGGAGGGCCACAACAACAGTATCGGCTAGAGGAAACTCAAAGGTATCAGTCTGAAGAAGATTGAGCTGATATAATTGTGAAAGTAATGGAGGAACAGTTTGGAATTAAACCCAAAAATCAAACTTCGTGTATCGACCGCCATATCCCGAGTGGTTTGATAAGGTTCCACTTCTAAGCCGGTACAAGGTTCCAGATTTCTCCATGTTTTCAGGGCAGGATGGTGTATCTACAATGAAACATATCGATTGATTCTTAGCTCAATGTGGGGAGGCGTCGGCTAAAGAAGCTATGAAAGTTAGATTTTTTTCATTGTCTTTGAATGGATCGGCTTTCGCATAGTTTTCATCATTGCCACCAAACTCTATCAGAGGTAGGGCTGATCTTGAGAAGCAATTTCACCTGTACTTCTTTGCTGGAGTTGATGAGTTGAAGCTTACAGACATGATATTAGTTAAACAACAAGAAGGAGAATCGGCTAAAAAATACATTCAATGGTTTCGTAATGTCCGCAGCCGATGTCATAACTTAAATTTAAGTGATGAGCACTTAGCAGAGATCGTATTCCAAGGGTTGTCAATACCAATCAAAGATAAATTTTTCTTCCATGAGTTTGATAGCCTGGCTATCTAATACAAAAGGTATTGACTTACGAGAGCTGGTATCAAGAAGAAGAGAAGAATCAATTTTGGGACGATCAAGGCAAGGATAATTTTGAAGCATGGCTTCTCATACTTCAAAACTGGGGGGCATGTGTTAACACCAGAATTTGGTAAGTCATGAATCAGATTTGGAATTAAGGCCGAAGTAGATTTGGAGGAGACTGTGATTCTCGGAAATAGAGTACGCACCAGTCGCAAGCCGAATCGACTAAGGAGTTCATCGGCTGATACCGAATCTGCTAAGGTATTCAATCGGTTGATACCGATTCGGACAAGGTAAGCCGATGTAGCCGATTCCGGTAAGATGACATTGGGATCACTGTCGGATCGGGTTAATATGCTTCATGAGGATTGCCACATATGGATAGGGTCCTAAAATGGCCCGGAGCCCTCATCGGCCTAAGGTTCATATCAGCTCAAAGCTAGTATCGGCTTAGAGTTTTGTATCGACCGATAGGGGTTTTCTTTTATCAACATATCTGACAGTTGGATTCTTGTTAGATTGGATTTGGGAAGGTCTTATCCAGAAGAAACCGAGTTCAGGGAGGATGCAGATTATATATATTAATTAGGAAGAGTTTGTTAGCTTTCTATTCTATTTGTAGGAAAGTGTGTTAGTGTCCAATAAGGACTCGGTTTGTTTCCTTTTATCTTTAGGAAAGTTTGGACTGTAATCTGTTAGGATCTTTGTTAGTCTATGGGTATAAATATGTAAGCCCGAGGTTCATGTAATTATCATCTCACGATCAAGACAATTCGGCACATCGCCACCTTTTATCTTTTCTACTTTATTTATTATCCGGCGGAACTTGGCACCTGACGCGAGGCTGCATCGACTTCGATCTCCAGCGAAGGGGTAAGTCCAATGTCCCGTCGTCCTAGGCAATTGTTTTGGCTATGTCAACGTCATCCAAGACTGCATCAGTACATTTGATCTCTTGGATTTCTCCGGTTTGGTTAACATATTTGCCTGCTTATTTATCATATGTCTCTGTTGATCTAGTCTTGGTATCTCAATTTAGCTCTATCGGTTGTCTCTCGCTTTAGAGTTTCTGCCTGTACCAGCTAAATTGTTTATTAGATTAGATTAGCTTAGACATCTACCACCGTGAAAATCAGTCAAGAGCTTGATTGTTTAGATGTTGTGTTTCTTTTCATACTTAGTGCTGCATCAGTTCAATTTGACCTACTAAGTCGTGATTAGAATCGTAATCTCTAGCCTGCCTATTGGCTACCACTAAGGGTTTCATTGGAGTTTTAGCCGATGAGTTATCTGAAGATTGCATCGGCTTGTAAGGATTGCATATGAGTTAGTTTTTAGCCGATGACAACAGAGTATTCATCGTTCATTGCATATCTTTTGGATTTTATGCCATCGGACCTCCACCGATGTGTGCTTTAATATTCGATCAATGTCTATTCGATCATGTGATTGGTTTGTGTTACTATATCATCGTGTTATCGTCGGCCGATCGCCTTTATATAGATGTTTGCTCAGCACACGGTCGATGGATTGAAACCCTAATTGCATCGGCTGACATCGGCATCGGCTGGAATCGCGCTATCGGCCTATCGGCCGATTGGCTGTTTTGGTCATCAGCATCAGCTGGAATCGCGCTATCAGCCTATCGGTCGATCGACTGTTTTGGTTATCGTCCTATCGGCCGATATGCTTTATGTTTTGCTGCTTTGTATATGCTTTATGTTTTGCTGCTTTGCTGCTTCGTCAATTTTCGGACCTACACTGGAGCTAAGCAGATCTTCCAGGCCCGTGTGTTTTTCACATCAACACTCAGCCTTATCTATTTTAAAGTAATGCAATGATTCATCTTTTGTTTTTAATAAATACACATAGCAATATCTAGTGCAATCATCTATTAGTGTCATGAAGTATTTCTTTCCCCCTTTAGTCAACACACCGTTCATTTTTCATAGATCAGAATGAACAAGTTCTAGATGTGCCAAAATTCTTGCTTCTGATGCCTTGTGAGCCTTGCGAGGTTGTTTACCTTGAACACAAGTATGACACTTAGAACCTTTGACCAAAGTGATTTTGGGGATTAAACTCATGTTAGCTATACGTGTCATACAACCAAAATTCACATGACAAAGTTTTGAAATGCCACACATTGGACTCATCATCATTGCTCACATGGTTCACAACATTATTACATGCATTATCCAAAGAAAAGTGGAACAAACCTCTGTTGTCATAACCTTTACTAACAAATGTTCTATATTTAGATACAACACACTTATTGGACTCAAACACAAGTTTAAAACCATCTCTCCAAAGTAGAGGGCCACTAACAAGATTTGAGGGGACATGTTGCATGTTCTTCAGCTGCACGGTCTTTCCCAAAGTAAACTTTAGATCGACCGTACCAACATCATGAATATTTGCATGTGAACCGTTCCCCATCAGCAAGGAGGAAGCTCTCCCAACCTAATAAGAAGAAAACAAAGAAATATCAACACACACATGAATATTAGCACTAGTATCAATCCACCACTCAGGTGTGAAAAACAGAAAAAACTATAGGTAAAAATTTACCATACCCCGATGTTCCTCCTCCATCGCTAATAACCATGTTTGCAGCCTTTTTGTCCTTGCGATTAGGACAATCCTTGGCCCAATGACTAGGCTCACCGCACATGAAGCAGTTGTCCTTTTCCTTTCCTTTGCCTTTCTTCTTAAAATTGGTTGAAACCTTGGGTTTGATATCAGGTTTGACCATCTTCTTGTTGTGAGATGCTTGAGGGTTCTACTTCTACACCAAATTGGCGTTAGAACCTCCCTCGACCTTTTACCACGATTGTCCTTTGCCCTCGTCTTCTCCTCAATACCCAAAGAGCTAATGAGATCAGTAACCACTGAACTCTTGCCTCTTGTGTTTTTAGAGAAGTGGCAAAGTCCGACCAAGAAGGTAGCAATTTTGCCACCTGCCATAAACTTGTCTGGCAACTCGTATCTGTTGTTCTCAAGTTCCTTTGCCAACGTCTAAATCTCATGAGCTTACTCTACTACAGAACAGTCATCGACCATTTGTAGTCATAGAACTGCTCCATGACATACAGCTCACTGTCAGCATTGAAGACTCTGAACTTGGCCACAAGTGCATCCCACATATCCTTCCCTAAAGGCATATGCATGTACACGTCTATTATGTTGTCAACACACTGATCAACGCTCCACGAAACAAGCAATCTGTAGACTCAAACCTAGCCTCCTCAAGCGAGAGGGGTCGTTCTATCGTCTTGCCCCGTGAAGCAAAGAAACATTGCATAGTTGTCAACCACAATAGTGCATGTACCTTCCATCTCGTATAGTTTGAGCCATCAAATGCATGTGATTTTAGTGATGCGGCAAAGCCAACTATCGAAAAAGACCTATCAAGTGTTTGGATTGTTGAAAATCTAGTAATAATTTGACATAGTTTAATCTAGAAATATAACACAATAAACATGACATGTGAGACAAAGAGTGATCTAGTGTGGTGTTAAACATGAATACGCTAGCATAAAACATAGCATCTATCAACATATTTAGTACCAAGATTAGAATAATATACCCAGAGAACACTCTGTTAATGAATGAGGCAGTGTTGGTGTTGATGCCTCTGTTGCCATTGCATCCACCAGCACCACTGTTGTCGTTCCCGCCTCCACCGGCGCCACCGTTGCCATTCCCGGTCGATATGTTGATGTACAGGAAGAAGAACGTGACAAAGATGTTGCAGTGCCGAGAGTAGTCGCGCGAGAAACACTCCCCAAAAACATGATCGTCCGTCTATCCATGCAAGTACTCAAGCGAATGGAGTTTCTGAGGCCTGCTCGTTCTGAGGACCCGTACGTGTAAGTGGAAGATCATTGCGAGAGAGAGAGACGTTTTTGGAAAGGATGCGATTCACTGCCCCGTCTGTTATAGTACCGTCGCTCGTCGATTACGAGTCACCCGTCGGTTACAAGTCATCCGTCGGTTACGCTTTTGTTCATTAAAACAAAACGTAGCATTGGGAGAGAGAGGAACCTGTCTCGGCATGCCTCGACCGGCTCCCCACGCACACATGTGGCAGTCCCATCACCACCTCAAACATTCAACAGGTGCTCATCTAGTAGCCTATTTAAGTCAAGGTCCCTCCACGTTGTTTTTCAAGGTGGTATTAATCTCTTAACATTGATCATGGGTCTGTGAAATTTAATAAAATTAAATTGGGTCTTGTCCATTTAATTCTAACAAGTACCATTTTCTCTATCATAAAAAGCTTCGACGTTATTTTATTTGAAGTGATCATGTGAGATGTGCAATCGATCCGATTTCGAGGTACTCCCTCCGTATAGCAAATAAGAGAAGTTTAGGACTGCACTTAGCAAACCAAAGAGTGATTAATTAGGGTATAGTTTTTCCTATTTGCCCATATTAAATATGGCTGCAGGTGCATGAATATCAACAAGTCTCCCCAGTTCACTTGGCTAGCGTAGTGGGGTTGGACCACAGGTGGCGTGGGTTTGAATCCCAGCCATTGTACTTTTTTTACGTTTTTTGCATGGCGCGTCAAGTGGCGTCTATTTTGCATGGCGCGTCAGGTGGAGTCAGGAGTTTGTTTTTTCCATGGCGTGTCACGAGTTTTGGTTTTTTTTAGTTTTTTGCATGGTGCGTCAGTTGGTTACTTTTTTGCATGGCGCATTGTCAGGAGTTTTTTTTGCATGGTGCATCAGGAGTTTTGGTTGTTGTTTTTTGCTTCACACGTTTTGCTTTTCGTCTACGTGCATATTTTTTCCTCCATGCGCTAACCAGCCTATTTAGCTACATCTCGATGGCCAGCAGCCCAGCACAACACAACTCTCTCTAGTAGAACACAACACAACACAACTCGATGGCTAGTTCGTCTGCTAGCTTTGATCTAAACATCCGTATAGAAGATGAGAATGACAATGCAGCCTTCGATCTCAACGAGCCTGTAATGGAGGATGTCAATGATAACGGTAAGTTTCCCTCCATACTGGATTCCTTTTTTTACTACTTTGCTCGCTTTTTTACTTTGCATTTAGTTCAGCATGCATTTTATTCATTTTTTTAATTTGCATTTATTTTACGTCTAGAACATGATGTTCACATCCCTGTTCAAGCAAACCAGCGAAACAAAAACATGAGTGAAGAAATCAGAAAACAAGTTTATCAAGCTTTGTTGGCTAGAAGCAAGAATGGAGTACTAGGCAAGAAATATACGACAGTTGTTGCTGCTCAGTTTGGTCTAAAGATTCGTGCAATTCAGCGTTTATGGAAGCGAGGTAAATCACAACTTGCAAACTCTGTTCTGGTTGTGGTTTCTAGTCTAAAGAAGGGGGAGAGTTGGCCATAAGCCAATCCCTGTTGATTTGGAAGCATGCAACATTCCTCTAAAGGAAATAATGAATATAGAGGATGTGTGTGCCAAACTTAACATGAGCAGATGGAATATTCAAAAGTATTTGAAAAAAAGGTTTGTTTAGGCGCCACTCTAGTAGCACAAACCATTTCTCACTGAAGCTAACAAGAACTCCAGATTAAAGTGGTATGTTGACATGGTTCAGAGGGAGTTGCATGGTGATCCAAGGTTTAAGGATGGGTTTGACTTTGTGTTCATTGATGAAAAATGGTTCCACCTTTGTCAAAAGTCTGAAAATTATCATTTGCTACCCGAAGAAGATGATCCCCATAGGACTTGTAAGAACAAGAATTACATCCCTAGGTTCATGTTCTTGTGTGTTTGTGCTCAGCCAAGGTTTAGGGATGGAAATTGTATTTTTGATGGTAAAATCGATTGTTTTCCACTTGTTACTTATGAACCGGCTATGAGAGGTAATGGGAGAACCGGCTGTGTCTGTGGAGACTTGGTTATGAAGCCCATAACATCGATCACAAGAGACGTGATTAGAGAATTCACGATCAACAAAGTGTTGTCTGCCATTCGAGCCAAATGGCCAAGAGAAGATGTGGACAAACCAATCTTCATTCAACAGGATAATGCACCTTCCCATTTAAAATTGGATGATCCGGTGTTTTGTGAGGCTGCTAAGCAAGATGGATTTGATATCCACCTAATTTGTCAACCACCCAATTCTCCACATTTCAACATTCTTGACTTGGGTTTTTTTGAGCTATTCAAGCAATTCAATACAATAAGAATGCAAAAACAATAGAAGCTCTAGTTCCAGTCGTGCAAGAGGTAATTTCATCAAATTGTTCACACATTTTTCATTTTTTTTCTTGAACACAAGTTTGCTCATTAATTCATTTCTTGCACACTTGTTTTTAGGCATTCATGGAGTTTTCGACACACAAAGCAAACCGAATGTGGCTTACACTACAAAGTGTTTTCATTTGAAGCTATGAAGGTGAAGGGATGCAACAAGTACAAGGTTCCTCACATGAAAAAAAGAAATATTAGAAAGAGAAGATCGGCTGCCACTTGTATCCCTTGTGAACCATCTTTGCTAGATGAAGCCGAGGCTACTCTTGCTACTCAAACAATTAGAATGATGCTAGTTAGCTAAATTAGTAGAGTCATCCTTGTAACAATGAAGTAAAAGTAAAGCTACTTAACGTACCGATGCTTTTGTGTCATCCTTCCAGGCAGCGAGCTCACGCTCACGCTTCTCGTCAAGCATCTTGAGCACGTGCGAAGGTAACACGATAGTATTGCCATCTATCACGACATTGTCCACACCTAGAATGAAAAGCTCATAGTCAAACTCGTCGAAGTCGTGAATTATTGCGGCGAGGTCGTATTGCGTGTGGACGAGACCGCAGCGAGAGCATGGCCACAACTACGGGTAGTGCGCACCACTCCATGTTTCACGGTCCTCATGGACGATATGATAGGGAGCGCATATCTTCAGCACCATCTCCGAGTCCGGCGGCAAGGAAACTGACACCATCTCCGAGTCCGGCACGAGCTCCTGCAACTTCGACGTGAAGGAGTGCGGCACCACCTCCGTCTCAGATTGAACGGAGTCCTCCATGGATGCAGGGGCGAGCTTCGCCGTCTCCATGGATGCAGCGAGGACCAGGCGTCGACGAGCGCGGTGGCGAGCGCGGCGACAAGCACGGACGAGCGGGCGTCGGCGAGCACGGTGGCGAGCGCGGCGGTGAGCGGGTGTCAGTGAGCGCGGTGGCGAGTGCAGCGGCAAGCACGTATGAGCGGGAGGCGAGCTGGCGGAAGAGCGATGTGCATGCAATATTGAAGAGCGAAAGGCTGCAAGCGGTATTCGAGCGAGATGGCTGCATGCGGTATTGAATGGCGTGCGCACTCGTTTTTTGTGCACGGCGTGCGAAGCGGAAGGGCAATCGCGTCCAAAGCATCGGTTTCCGTCAAAACGTCATTTATTTCGCAACTCGCGGTGATGGCCAGGACGTCTCTTTTGCTATACGGAGGGAGTATTTGTGTGCACTCTTTGCTTGGCACCGACGATAAAATCTTTGAGATCTAAGTTTGCTCTTTAGAACAATAGTAGGTACACGATTGCTCATTTCTATGCACCATAGACTTTGCATCTTTCAACTTGTTCTTCATGTGAACGATATACACTCCTTTTGTGGAGAGTGTGGTGCTTATGCTAGTTGTACCCTCGCTTCTTTCCTCTTACAAATTATACTTGCAATTTTTATATTAAAACATTAATAATAGTTAATTCATGTGTTTGCGCCCCCCAATATTATCACAAAATCAGATATAATTTATCATCTATTCATCCATTCAGCCATTTCTAACGTGACCTAAGAGAATACTAATGAAAGTACAACATGCGTAAACAATCCAAAACAATGCCTACACTTATGCATCCAATAAAAGATCTTTCTCCGCTCTTATGAACACACACGTGCACTCTACCCTATAAACATTCATGTTTGTAATGTATTTTAAAAAAACAAAAGATATTTCTGGGATATAATCGTGTTATAAAAATATAAAATCAAGTTGACGGAATAGATATGGTTTGTAGAGGATGTATAATAAAGGCAGGCTCCTCCCTGAGCATGTGCAAGCTGTGGACCATAGATGAGGCCTAAAAAATATGTGTTTTAATTTGAACAAATATGTTCTCATATATTTAAGATCTCTAGATTTTATATTTTAAAAATTTTACTCTTTATGCTCTAGTGAATCTGTTGCAACGAGTTATTTTCTTCTTGTTCGATAAGTGTTTGATGATAATCATAATTACATTAAAGAAATGTATTTTGTGATGACGATGTGAACGTGCGTTCTAGACAATAAGGATGCTATTTTTCTATTTAGTAACAAAATTATTGCAACGATTTTTCTTGTACTTAGTTGAAATGCCACTACAATGTATGTGGGTGAGCTTGTTGACATAACTCTAGTTGTTGTTGGTTACGTATAATTCTTGCTTGTTTGATAGGAGGACGTAGCTAAGAAATAAGTATCAGACTGATGATGCTAGCTTTCCTGGCATAGTTGAAAGGCAATATAGATCAAGAAAAATTAATGATAATAATGACCCATTCTAATATATTATAAATAATATATACCCCTGATTTATTATGTAATTAATATTTTTTAAAAGATAATGACTCATTTTATATTTCGTACAGGCCTTTAAATTTGTTAGGGACTGTCTTGAATAAAGACAACAACTTCTAAAAAATATATTGATGAAATATAAAGTAAATTAATTTGAGTGCAAGTTGAAAAAACCAAACAAAAATCATCTCTGGCAAAGAAGGCTGATGTGGACTCGAAGAGTGCACACACAATCAGTAAGTAACAAGAAATAAAAAAAGCTTTGATGAAACCGTGATTTGACAAGTTGCGCTAAGCTATTTCATCACCAAACTCCACTACTCTTTTGTTAATGTTCGCATAGTAATCAAGCAGTGATCGATGACCAAAGGCTATGCAGAATGAAGTTTGTCTCACAAATTTGTCCCATCCACTGATCCACTAGAGCTACTACTAGCCAAGTTTTTCTATACCTTTGGACCAAAGAACATGAAGTTGCCCAACTTTGACAACTGCATTATCTTTCTTTCCTGGAGAAAATTAATCTACTCTCTCGTAACTCGCTATGACCAGTGAAGTCCTTGAGTCAATAATTTAAAACAATTTTCTTTCTTTTTGAAACGTTATGTTTTTTTCGAGATACATTAGATAGGCAGTGACACAATTGTGTGATTTTAACTCTGAGGTCTCATGTTCAATTTTTACATACTTATATTTTTTTTGAAAAAAATGTTTGAAGGGACGTCTCTCCCTTTAAATCTTATTATATCTTTTTTCCTATGCATCCCAGTTTGATCTACTAGTATGAACAGAAGATTCTTCTTCTTATTCTGTTTGAAAAGTTCAAATCAACTCAAGGATTGGGTATTACTTGCAACTAGAACCTTAAGTCATTTACAGAGAGTAGTTGTGCTCTCTAAAAGAGTAATTATGCACGGTTTTTTTTTCTCCACCATCCAGAAGGGACATCTGTACCTTGTGTAATTGTGTTACTTCATCCTTGACAAAACGAAGAGATAGGAAGTTGAAATTTGTCGAAACTCGGTTTCGGCAATAGAAAATTGAGGTACAGTCAAGATCGTCAAGCACAATGGGTTAGAAGGAGAAGAAGATTTAGACAGGTTCAGGCCCTCTCGTGAGGTAATACCCTACTCCTGTTTCGGTGGATTCGATCCGCCGAGTGTCTTTATTGATCTCGTGATCTAAAGTTGAAGGCTAAAAGCTCATAAAGCATCTCCTATCCCTCAAGGGATGCCCCTTACCCCCCCTTATATAGTCTTGGGAGGCGGGCTTACAGATCGGAAACCCTATCTTACTCTAATTCGGTTTCCTCAATCTTACCAAACCGTGACTATGGGCCGTTGCCTTATCTCAATCGGCAACGTAACACCCAAGTCATATTTGGTTTACAGATATGGTAGGCGCAGCCTATCCCTACCTCCAGTCGGATAAGCTTGCCATGTAGATACCCGATTGCCATAATCTCCACAGTAGCCCCCGAGTCCTTTTCAGTCGATGAGACAACTCAGCTTCAAACCAAAACAGTACGCAGCCAAAAACCTCTTTGGCCGAGTGCTTCTGGCGCCGAGTGATTCCATTATCTCTCGCCCGAATCTTCCAAGTGGCTCCAAAGACTGTGGAAGGGCTGGAAAATATCCAAAAATAAATACTCGATGCATCTCTCGATGCACCTAATTAGGCGTAGCCCCCGACCATGTGTTTAGCCAAAAATAGACAAAACACACAATCAAGAACTATAAAAATCATCCTCATGTAGACGCTTAGCTCAAGCTAAAGCATCCTCATCACTCGGCAAACTCATGCTTATCCGAGCGAATTTGCCCGAGTTATCGCAGAGCAAATAACTCAATTAACCCTAGTAGGTGAAAAGCACTCGGTAGGCTCATGTCTATCCGAGTGGATCTGCCCGAGTCATCTCGGAACAAATATTTCAATCATCCCTTATGGGTAAGAAATCAATTCGCTCGGTAAGCTCATGCTTATCCGAGCCGATCTTCCCGAGTCATCCCGGAAATTTGCCCGAGTCATCCGAACAAATAATTCTCATATAAATGCTTAGCTCAAGCTAAAGCAATCATAAAAATCACATCACTCGGCAAGCTCATGCTTATCCGAGTAAGTTCGCCCGAGTCGTCTCGTAACAAACAATTTAATCAACCCTCGTGGTAAAAACACTCGGCAAGCTCATGCTCATCCGAGTTAACTTGTCCGAGTCATCTCGGGACAAATAATCTAAACAACCCTCGTGGGTAAAAATACTCGGCAAGCTCATGCTCATCCGAGTTAACTTGTCCGAGTCATCTCAGGACAAATAATTTAGTCAACCCTCATGGGTAAACAAATTTTTCAGTCATCTGAAAAATACGACCAAAATATTAAATAGCTCCTGCCACAATATTGGTCTTAATCTAAAAAAGATCTTCACCAAGGTGAAAAAATAGCATTGATATAATCATTTAATCAAATGCTTTAAAACCAAATAGTTCCTGTCATCAGGACATCCATGAAAAGCTTAACTATTTGTCACCTTTCAAATTGCATCGTGCCAACTTCTCATGAAGTTATGCAAACCGCGGTATGAAAGGATTTTAAAGGCATTGGGCTATGTGACACGTGCATGTTGCCAGGGCAAATCTGCTTAAGTCCCTAAGGACACGTGTCAAGCCACACCTTAGCTGGGCCGCAAGTCTCTCATGGGCTCGGCCCAATCGCGAGATAACTTGGCAAAAACCCTCAAGTCTCTTTACGAAGCCTCGAGGTCATCCTCGACACTTCATCTTTCCCAAAAATTTTTTCTTTCGCAAGCACTGTTCACCAGCTCTCCGTGGAGAACCCTAAACTCGTGTGCATGCAAATCCATCCATCTAGGAACTCTTGTTCCATCACAAGCCATTTTCCGCATCCAGCCTCCAAGATTCTCTTGTTGTCTGAGGTTCAGTCGGGAGTAAGTTTAATCATCTTGGTCTCTTTATGCCTTCGATGTGAACTTGTAGGTATCTAGCTTATTTATGTTAATGCCTTGACCCGAGTCTTCATAGAAAATTTCTTAAGTAATTTTCGTCCGATGTCACCAAGCCTAAGCTTGATTAGGTCATCAAAAATTCTCGTCCTTATCTATTGAACTCGAATCAAAACACTAAACAATGATAAACTAAATATAAACAAGTTATCAAAGAAAACCATGCTTTATTGACACGTATGCACCCGACTGTCAACTCAAGAAGTCATCTTGCTTGAGGTTGGCAGTCAAGAATAACATGAAACTTACGGCAATTTAAGCATAGTATCGTCGAAGATGTTTAATATTCCAGGAGTTCTCCACCATAGATCCATCTTCGCGCTTTAGTCGAAATACTCCTGGCCGAGTCACCTCAGCGATCATGTATGGTCCTTCCCATAGTGGAGATAATTTGTGACGGTCCTTGGTGGTCTGGATCTTGCGTAGAACCAAATCGCCGACAATGAAAGCTCGCGCCCGAACATTGCGGCTATGGTATCGTTTAAGTCCTTGAAGTTATCTTGTCGACTGGATCAAGGAAGATTTTCTTCGTTTTGGCGTCGCCTTGTCCCGACTTGGCTACGAATTTCACCCTCTTCGATGTTGATGCGCCGGTCGGATTTCTTTCGGCCATATGATCTCTCACAAGATTGGGCCATATTATAGCTTTCTTTGTCACGGGTGAAGGCTTGCCTTGCGTCGCTCGCAAGGTGATGACGCCGTTGGACCCGCATCTTCATGCGAGGTAGGTGTAGTAGGGTATCGCCATAAACTTGGCGAGCGCAAGCCTTCCGATGATTGCATGGTAGGCCGTCTCAAAGTCGGCCGCCTCGAAGGTGATGTTCTCCGTCCGGAAGTTCTCCCGAACTCTGAAGGTGATTGGAAGGGTGATATGCCCGAGTGGCGTAGATGACACCGGGATAACTCCATGGAAAGGGGCCGAGCTTGCCTTCAACTTAGATCTTGAAATCTCGCATCTCGTCCAAGGTCTTGGTGAAAAGGATATTGAGGGCGCTGCCCCCATCAATGAGGACGTGCTTCAGCTTGATATTCTGAACCACCGGGTCGGGTATCAAAGGATACCGCCTCGGGTGAACCACTCGGTCAGGATGATCCGAGCGGTTAAACGTGATGGCCACCTCCAACCATCGTAGATATTGTGAGACTTCGAGTTGTGCCGCGTTGACCTCACGGTCCGTCAGCTTTTGCTTCCTCTCGGACTCATAAGCGTGCGGCTCCCCGAAGATGTGATTCAGCTCGCCCACGGGGTCTTGAAAAGACTCTGAATTTCTAGTCGGGTTGTTCTTCTTGGTTCCCGATGTACCGGCTTCATCAGTCGGCTTCTTGTTTAACCGTGCCGCATGTTGCTCGGCAAATTGCTTGTAGATGATATGTGCACTGAGCGTTCATGATCGTTCATGATTGCGTCGTAGGCCGCAACTCGAGGACGGCGTTGAGAATTGGACGTTGTAGCAACCAGTCCTCGGCCGACGCTTGCGGTCTTTCTCGCCCGATTGTTGTTGCCGTTATCCTTCTTAGGATGACGGCTTCCTCCCGAGTGCTTGTCGTCCCTTTTGTCGCCGATCTTGGCGCGCCGCCTTGATTGCGTCGTTGGACTTGGCGTAGGAGTTCGCCGTCTCGAACATTTGCTTCATCGTCTTCGGTGGCTTGCGCCCAAATTTTCTCGATAACAGTTCATCACGGACTCCCTTCGGAAGGCGCGATGATGATGTCGTCGGTGATGTTGGGGATCTTGTTGCGCTTTTCGGAAAAACGCCGGATGTAGTCCTTCAATGTCTCGTCTGGCTTCTGGACGATGTTGTACAAATCGAAGTGGGTGCCGGGCCTCTCGAAGGTGCCCCGAAAGTTGGCGATGAAGTGGTCCTCGCTCGCTCCACGAGCCGATTGAGCCTCTTGGCAAGCTCGTGAGCCGTTCGTGGCCGAGTTGGCGAGGGCCACCGGCGTGTAATTGGCCATAGCCTTGTTGTCGCCGCCACCGCGCGGATGGCGAGAGTGTACATGGTAAGCCATGACTCGGGTCGGTCTTGCCGTCGTACCTTTCTATTCCCGTGGGCTTGAATCCACTCGGCCGTGCACTCGGCGAAGCTCCCGAGTGAAGGCCGGCACTCCGTCGTCGCTGCTATCGGGTGATCCCCTCCGATCTTCCCGGGTGCATCGGTCTCGCTCCCGGTAGCGGCGATCGAGGACTTCCCGCAGATCACTCGGCAGGTCTTCGGAAGGCTACTGCGGTAGCTGGAGCTATTGTTGCGGCGGACGCGGTGGTAGACGGGTGGACGTCCATGTCGTTTGTCGTGGGAGTCGGCTGTTTGATCCTGGTACTTCTGTGTGGACTCGCGGCGTGGGCCTCTTGGCCTTGTCGTCGACCGATCCGGCTCGGGCCTCTTATAGTTTCCTAGCCTTAGAGGCGGGAGTCGGCTTTTATCGGGTGTTTCGGCCACAGATTCGTCGGCCTTCGTGCCGAGGTGGTGGGGTGGCCGTTAGCCATGGCGGCGACAATGGTCTTGATCTTGTCGAGTATCGGAGTCACATTGGCGGGTGCCGCCTCTATGACGGTGTCCAAGAGTGTGAGCGCGGCAACAGCGTTCTGCGATGGCGTCTGGAAAATGTTGGTGTTGTGGACCCGTGTTTGGAGGATGGCCTCTTGGGCAGATCGTCCGGCTGCACGTAGATCCTGCTTCCTCTTGTTAGCTTCATCCTTGCGCTGCTTCTCTTCTTCGGCCGTCTTGCGCTCGTGCTCAATCTTGGCTCGCTCTTCTTCAGCAAGCCTCCTGGCCATGGCTGAGTCGGACTCGTTCGGCTCGGCCATGAGGACGTCAAAGTACTTCGGCTCGTAGTCCATGCGGCAGTCAGAATTGTCGGCTTCGTCGGAGGGGATGCCATAGAGGTTGTCGAAGCCGGCGGAGCTGAGATATCCATTGAGCTCTGAAGATGAGCAGGAGCCGAATGACGGGAGGATGACGGTGACCTCCCTTGATCCTGGGTAACCCGGGTCTGGATCGTTCCAGTCCGAGTCAGAAGTTGGGGATGCGGGCTCCTCCGAGTGGGTCGTCGCCGACCCGAGGGAGAGAAGTTTGCTGTAGATCTCAGTGGCGTTTGGTAGTCCAAACGACACTGAGAGGTCTTCGTCCGAGTAGATTGCCTCCGTCGGGGAGGTGAGGAGATTGGCGCAGATTTCGGCGGTGTTCGGCAATCGAACGGTGCCGAGTGAAGTCCTTCGTTGGAGCGAGCAAATTGCATCTTGATCTTAAGGATGTCGTCGAAGATCTCGGCGCTATTGGGGAGCCCGAACAGCGCCGAGTGGGTCTTTCCTTCCGACCGGTTTGAATCCGAGTCGAAGGAGGAGTCGTCGAAGAAGTTGGCGCGAAGTCGCCGAATCCTGAAGGAGATCCCATCACGCTTGTCGGCGGGATTGTTGAAGAAGTCTCGACGCGTGGTCCCCTACCTGGCGCGCCAACTGTCGAAACTCGGTTTCGGCAATAGAAAATTGGGGGTGCAGTCAAGATCGCCAAGCACAATGGGTTAGAAGGAGAAGAAGATTTAGACAGGTTCAGGCCCTCTCGTGAGGTAATACCCTACTCCTGTTTCGGTGGATTCGATCCGCCGAGTGTCTTTATTGATCTCGTGATCTAAAGTTGAAGGCTAAAAGCTCATAAAGTATCTCCTATCCCTCAAGGGACGCCCCTTACCCCTCCTTATATAGTCTTGGGAGGCGGGCTTACAGATCGAAAACCCTATCTTACTCTAATTCGGTTTCCTCAATCTTACCAAACCGTGACTATGGGTCGTTGCCTTATCTCAATCGGCAACGTAACACCCAAGTCATATTTGGTTTACAGATATAATAGGCGCAGCCTATCCCTACTTCCAGTCGGATAAGCTTGCCATGTAGATACCCGATTGCCATAATCTCCACAAAATTACAAGCATGATGTGTCGAAGTGAATGAGCTGTCGACGAGTTAGTCAACCAAGGTGTAATATGAAGGAAGAGAGTGGCATATTTGATATTTAGAGAAAAAAAATACAGTTAGGCCCCATTTGATTTGAAAGAAAAACATAGAAATTTTGTAGTATTCTAATCCTATAAGATTTTTTTCTTCCTATGTGGTTCTTTAAACTAAAGGATTGGAGCTTTCCAAATTCTTTGATTATAGAACGACTGCATGTAGATTTTACAACTACAAAGAAGGTAATCATAGCAGAAAATGGGTTTTCACATACTGGCCAACCTTGCCGCCCGTGACTAAAGAGCAGTCAAAATAGAGTATTTTTTTATAGATGGGCAACCGGCCTCCTGTGAAATCTATTTTTCACATGTGACTAGCTTATGATGGCCATCTGTGAAAAAAGAAACTTCACAGAAGTAAGATTAAGCTGACTAACTACGCCCTACAATAAGGATTTTTGGGGCAAAAAAATCACACCCAAAATCCCCAAATCTACATTTAATATCCCCAAATCTGCATTTAGTCTAAATTTTATATATCAAAATCGTACGAATACAATATTTGGGATGACCTAATCTAGTTGATAGCTAGTGTAGTCTTCTTCCTCGCATATGAACTTGACGAGATTGGAGTTAGCTCTAGATCCCTCATGCCAGCCTCTGTGGCTCACGTCACGTATCCCCTCTCCTCCTGAGGGTCTTATATTTATAGCGTTGATTACTAGGATAACTTGAAAAACTAGAACAAGATACGAGAACAAGATACGGGCTAAGAAGACCTTATATTTTCCAACTAGGACTCTCACACCTTGTATTCGGGGAAAACAATTTTTTTTATTTTCTTAATTAAAGGATATCTTCTCATATATCATAGCTATATAGTATTTTTGTATACCGTGACTTATTAATAAGAAAACTGTGCACTAACAAAATGAAAGACGATCTAGAATCTACCCAAGAAGTTAGAGAGTCCCACATACAAGAAAAGTGAGACATGACTCAACTACTTTTTACAATTGACAGGGTAGCTCAGAGGTAAGATGAAGGGTCCTCCCCATAATGATAGATTGTACTGGAATATGGGTATTTCTGGGTTTCCTATACAAAACTAGTTGTAGTATAGTTCCTAAGCCACATAGTTTGGCTCGTTTGGAAGGCTCACAGCGAGGCGTTCTGGTTGTTGCCACCAAGTCTCTTGCTCCTATTAAGCTCAGCCTTAGTAGAAGTGGGCGTCCAGGAAAGCCTTTCATCGAGCGAGCGGCTAAGCGAGTTCATCCGTATCTGTTGACGGTCGAGTGTAATCACTTCTATCACTACGGAAAGGAAGTTGGGCCAAGGCGAACAAGACAAGTCGCTTAGCAAGCAGGAAAACAAGTAGGGGACAGAAGAGAATTGTCTTACCCACCTCTTTTGGTTCCTTAGAAACAGTGGCGGATCCAGAAATGGACCAGAGGAGGGCTAAATAACAGATGACAAAAAATTTTGCTCGCTATACACAATACACTACTAATAGATATAGCAAAGATTAATATCGATTTGAAAATGCTCAAAGATACATAAAACTATGACAAGGATAAAAAAATTACCAAATACAAAAAGTCTTCCTTAATAAAAAATTTATTAAGAAACAATCAGTATAGGGAATTAGAGATACTATTTAATGCATCAAATTTTGTAGACAATATAGGGAATTAGGGATTTGGATTTTGGATTTTAATTCTCACCTGAAGTCTTCATCTATTTGCTGCTACTAACTTAATTACAAAAGCTAATCATTAATTAAAGTACGAATCATGCATGAACAGTCTCATTTTGTCATTTTGGCTGCTGTGCCGGACTCTGTAGCTGCGGCCTCACGCGGCCTCGCCCCGGGCTGCAGCCCGGGCAGCCCGAGGAATAAGTCCTCCCCTGCTTAGAAAGAAACCTTCAACAATTCATGCACCCGCAACTCCATCCTGCAAGTTCAGTGCTCCATCAATGTTCAGTTTCATCCACAGGCAGGGAAAGCTATCTATAGCCTCTCTTCCTCCACTTGTTTTCTGGATTCACATACTGGTTGGTACGCGAAGTGCTCGGAATAATCCAGGTCATTCGACCCTCGGATGTAGCCACTAAAGTGGTTCACCGGGTTAACAAAGGGACGCACCACTTTGTTGTGCCAGTAGCCAACTCCGATGTGTAACCCTGAATCTAGGTTGTCGCTCTATATGTGTAGACCCCCATTTTTATGACGGGAATTATTCGTGTTTATAGTATCATTTCCCTGGATCGAGTAGGTTGGTACTCACGAATACATTGATGAATCATCAGGTGAATGATACATCCATCGACACACACAAAATATTATAATATAGGGCCCGAAGGCAATGTCTAGAATATAGGACCAAACGGTCCAAAATACAATAAAAAACAGAGTCTAGATAAGGCAGCGGAGATAAGACAGCGGCATGCCATTGCCACAGGCAACGACCGGAGCTAAGACCTACTGGACGCCATCACCCTCCACACCCTCCTGGTAGTATGCATACGGGTCTTCAGGGTCTTCATCTCCCACATCTGAATGTTTGTGTGTATAGCAAGGGTGAGTATCAACCGTACTCAGCAAGTCACCATAACAAGGGTGCATATGATAGGGGATAACCAAAGAATGGCTGTGGTTCCTTTGCATAAAGCCAGTTTTGTAATTCTTTTTACAAACCTAAAATCTAGCCTGATCAAGTTTTATTTCCATGGTTCATTAAATCGGCGACGGTTCTGTCCACCATCCATTGTGATTCCAAGGACAGCTTCTCGCCACCGGATCGTCATGATTTTCTGGGGAGTCTACCCCTTCTCGTCTTTCGAGAAGTTGATCTACCAGTACATAAAAATAATCATGCAAACCCATCCTATCATTTTGAAATTTAGAGTCTAGCCAAGAGAGAAACTTGTCACGCCGCTCTATATCCGTGAGTACGGCTATTCGAATAGATTGGTTTACTCACACTGTAGTGGATGTACACTTTACCCGTACTCCGTGACTACCCAACAAATGAGCCTACGTCCCAACACATGAGACGGTCACGGCAAAGCCTTTCGATAGCCTCACTTTGGCAGTACCCGCTCCATGAACTTAGATCCTCTTGCACTCTAGCCATTATTTCCTAGCAGTGTGAGGAGCTTTGGCGCTCCCGGGGTAAGGGAAAACTCACTCAATCTTTAAGTTATAATTAATTTCCTATTTCGATTCATCACTTCAACACTTAGGCCGCAGCCATATCTCAACAACACAAATCACATCTCAACACTAGAACCACTACACACGGATACGCCTCCGCTCGGCTATCTAATCCGCTAGGTCTATACCCATTCGAGAAGTACGGTTGTACTGTCTCGTTTCATGTTTAAGTCTCAGGACTCGGTCCTTAATTGATCAGAGTCGACACTTGTCTTTTCCGGAATCCACCTAAATAATCCAGCCGCCCCAGTCTAAAACATTTGTTTGTTTTAGTTTTTCATCAAAGAATCATTTTATCCTTGTCATGGCAAAGTGGCGCTCATGTCTCCACTTGCCGAACATCAGCCACCTTTCCCAAGGTAGTTGCCCAAGCATATAGCATTTTGATAAATATGAGTATGCAAGAATCTAATTTAGCATGGCTAAGCAATACCAAAGATTTTCTTCGGACACATCATGTCGTAGGTTACAAAGAATATATGCAGGTAATCAACGTCAAGGTATGGCATATAACAAGTAGGGGAGTTTGTTTGTATATAGCATGCACTTTTGATTTTAAACAAACATAAGTTCGCAAGCAGGTTCGATATGTTCAAGGGTAGTGATGACTTGCCTTGCCCGCACCCTTGTTGACCGGGATCTTCGGCGCAATCAACAGCTCCCTCGGACTCTATTCATACATGCGAGAAATCTAATTGAATTCGATTAGAATTCAATAAAATCACCAAAAGCCGAATAAAATCATAAAAGCGACTCCAAAATTTAATCTAAGATTTTTAGACGATTTTAGGTTCGAGTTTTGACAAAATCCGAGCTAACACGAACGAGATATAATGATTTGAAGTTTTTGCGATTCTCCCGATTTAATTAATTATGAGATGACTTTATTTCATTTTAAATTAAAAAATATTATGGTTGATGATTCTGAAAATATTATACAGGGAAAGGGAACAGTTAACTCAAATTTTATCTCCAATTTTTAGCGGGCCGACAACCCTAGGACTAAAATAATCGAACCCGAAAACTATAAACCCTAAAGCTTGACACTATTTAGAAGTTTACATTTTTTTGAAAATTCATATGTCAAATTCAATCCTTAATAACAAACTAAATTGTGATTAATTCCTAAGGTGATAAGTAAAGAAATCTATTTAGGCGATAACCGAATATTCTCACAATTATATTTAGTCTTTATCCATCTTTAAAATAAAAATTTTATTCCAAGAAAAGATTATATTCTAAAATTTTCCAAATATTTTTCCAAAATATTTTCTTATTTTTATTTTTTTTCTTCTTTCTTTCTTTTCTTTCTTTTCTTTTTTTCTTTTCCCCTTTCTTCCTTCTACTCCTCGCCCTGCTTTCTTCCCTCTCTCCCTTTCGCCGAGGTGGCGCGGTGGCACCGGCAGGGAAGGGGCTTACCCGTGCGGCGTGGAGTCGAGGCGGCGAGGCGGCGCGGCGCGCGCGGCGGCACGCGCGGCGTGGAGGGCGGGGGGAAGGAAGGCAAGGCGGTGCAACGCGGGAGCGGCGTGGCCACGGTGTGGCGGGCGTGGGCACGGCGTATGGCGGTGTGGGGGCACGGTACGACGGCGTGGGCTGGCGTCGGCGCCGCGCGGCTGCGGCAACGCGACGGCGAGCGTACGGCGGCGTGGCGTGCGCGGGGCACGGCGTGGCGCGGCAACGCGGCGCGGACTATAGCGCGGGCGATGCGACGACGAGCGTACGACGGCGTGGCATGGCGATGTGTGACGCGACAGTGGCGTTGACGCGGCGTGGCCGCGCGCGCGCGCGCGACGCGTGGCGTCGCGCGGCGTGCGCGCGGTCGGCGTGGGCGCGGGCGAGACCGGCGTCGAACACTGGCGGTGGTCGCACGGTGCACTCTTCCTTTTCCTAATTTTTCTTTTTTATTTATAGTTTAAAATTTTTTATATCTTCCCAAAAATAAAATCTTGGTCCAAAAGTAAATTAAACCTTAAGTTTTCCCAATTATCTTTTATAATTTTTTATTTCTAATATTTATTTTGGAATTTCGTTTTCTTTTAGGGTGTCCAAAACCTTTTGATTTTTCCGTCTTCCGAATAAATGTTCCTTTGTTTGTAACACACAATAAAACTCGCAAATAAGAGGCAACCAATTACAACAAGATGCAATAATTCAAAAGTTTTTTTGTAAGCTCCAAATTTTAAATCTTGACTTTTAAGTTTCCAATTTTCAGGGTGTTACAATATGCGATAGAAAATGATACCTTCACCTTCTTATCTTGACAAATGCCTTTTTATAGATAGATGCGTCTAGAGACTAAAGTAGCCCTCGACTTCAATGCAAATGAATTGGACAATGTTCTCGATCAAAGACCTTAGAACAATAGTTGTCGAACTCGCTTGACCGTTCTCGAATGGCCAAATAGGTATAGAGTACGCAACTAAGTTCTTTGCCTAGCCTTGACCAAGAACATGACCATGGTTGAATTTGGATTGAAGTCAAAAACTCAAACCGTTATAAACAAATCTACAAAAATGTGACCATGCTATAGCGTTGTCGTTCTAAGTTTCTTGTAGTCGGCACGAAGTGCAACCACCAGACAACTTTTTGACTCTGCTCTATCATGGGACCTCGTCTTGTATGTAATGAAATTTGAAGTCACTAATCCGACGTCCCTCTAGTCAGAATAAATTCCTGACTACCGTGCCTCGAGACCAGTATATGTCTTTTGCTCTGTTATCTAACCTTCCTAAAATCAGTTACTCATAACGAATTGTTAGATAAAAAGCCCCCAAGCAAACGCTTAGGAGTAATAGATATGAACTGAAAATATTGAAAATAACTAAAAATATTGAAAATAAATTATATATGTGTGACAAAAAAGAGTACTCTCACCAGAGTAGCCCTCAGTTGAACAGAGTTATGTACTCTTCCTAGCCCCCAGCTGGTTTTATAAAAAGTTTTTCAAAAAGTAGCTTGAATTTTATAGCAGAACTATGCTCAAGTTTCGAATTCCTAGCATCCAGCCGTGAGGTTGGGAAAACCAATTCCTAATTACACGGACAATTAATACATTAAATTCACTTTGACACGACCATCTTGACGTGGTCATTGACCCTTAGAACCTGACAAATCAAATAGTACTAGACATCCCCGGCCAAGGTCTATGAGACCCGATGATTAGTGAGGCTTAACGTAAGAGGACGATAAGAAACAACTTTGAGATGTAGTGATACAAGAACAGGGGATCAACGGACAAATATTGCATGTTTGATATGTATAAACACTTACAAGGATTAATGCATGGAGATGGCGAGATCACTACTACGCTGGTCGAGGACTATGTGTGTAGTCATATCTTGACCACTCATAGAGAACTCGGAAGGGTGGTGGGATTTACTACCACATTGGTCGAGGACCAGGTTTGTAGTCGTATCTCGACCACTCATATAGGTGGTGAGAGGATCGCTACACCCGCTGGTCGAGGACCTGGTATGGTCATACCTCGACCACTTTAGAGGTGATGAGAGGATCGCTACAACCGCTGGTCGAGGACCTGATATAGTAATACCTCGACCACTTTAGAGGTGGTGAGAGGATCGCTACAACCGTTGATCGAGGACTAGGTGTAGTTATACTTCGACCACTCATAGAGGTGGTGAGAGGATCGCTACAACTGTTATACATTGCTGAGGGTATATTTACCCTCAGTAAAAGGTAGGATCCTAGTAGTGCTATAGTTTTGTTTCTCGAATATGAACTCGATGAGAATGGGTGTAACTCTAGACCCCTTATGTCGGTTTCTGTGACTCCTACATTCGATTTGTCTATATCTATATTAGTTCTTTTTGAGTGTCCCCTCTCCTCCTAGGGGTCTTGTATTTATAGCGTTGATTACCTTTCCCTCTAAGTAGAACTCGAAGTACTAGAATAGGATACATGCTAAGTAGATCTTATCTTTCTCGACTAGGACTCTAAAACCTTCTATTCCGGAAAGACAATTTCCTTCTAGATTCACCATATTTCCTTAATTAACGGATACCTTCCCGTATATTATTAGGTATATAGAATTTTCGCATACCACGAATACGAACTCAAGTATAGTATGTATGTCTTTTCTTTGACACTGACAGTAAGAACTCTAACTTTTTGGAAATTTTTTGAGTCTCCTTTATTTGATTGTTGCATTTTTTTCTACGGTCTACCTTCAAACAATCATTTATGTATTTTTTTATGTTTTGTAATTATCTATTTTATATTTGTACTTCTATTACAATACTTATTTTTCTATTTATCTGTTTTCTCAATCTCGTGTTTCAAAAAGCTCTTATATATGAAATCTGAACAGGTTAATTGTGGTTGGTCAAGATGTAGTATCGACCAAAAGACACTCACACAAGATTAGCCGTAGTGCTATTCTTTCAGTAAAATAAAATGTAAGAGCATCTCCAACAGTTTGGTATATCTCACTTGCCAAATATTGTCTTTTAGCAAGTTGCTATAATAATTTACCAAGTTGAAAAGAGGTCATCTCCAACAATTTCCTACTTTTAACTTGCCAAATAAAAAAAGAGGAGGGCCCACCAGGTGAGGTTGTTGACCGGTACAACCCCGACGCCTTTCCTTCCTTCGCGCGTGCGTGACCGCGAGCGCTGTTCATCGCGCGCGACCCCTTCTCTCCGCCTACCTCACGCCGCCGCAGGAACAGGATCTAGTCATGCCCCTTGTACTCCTCCCGTCGCAGGTCAGGAACTCCACCAAGGCTCCATCTCCTTGTCCCTTTAGGTCAACTTGACCATCCTATAGGACTCTAGGTGATCTAGATTTTGTTCTTGATCCTCTCTGCTCGTGTAGGTGATCTAGGTTTTGTTTTTCATCCTCTCTACTCGTGGTCGGGAATCATGCCTAGGAAGAGATCCCGTGCACGAAGACTATTGGAGGAGTCATCATCCGATGACAATGAATCACCGATATTATCTGCTCGAATTGTGCAAGCCTTCTCCAATGAAAAAGGAAGACACGGTGGTTCTGTCAAAGGTCATAAAGTTCTTTACCGTGATAGAGAAGGCAGCCATGACAGGATGTATCAAGATTATTTAGCAGACAATCCAACATACGGCCCCGAAATATTTCGTCGAAGGTTCTTACTCTTATAACTTCGGATGAATTTGTTTTATGTGATAAAATTATATTTCAGTTGTGAATCTTTAGTTATGGCTTCAACTTTTCTTACGCATAATGAATGTTGTTGAAGCGCACGATGATTACTTTGTGCAGAAAAGGAATGCGACCAATGTACTTGGATTGAGTTGCTTCCAGAAATCACTGCCGCAATGCGTATGCTCACCTATGGGGTTCCAGCTGATGCGACAAATGAGTACGTTCGCATTGGCGAAAGTACTGCACTTGAGAGCCTACGTAAGTTTGTTGCTGCAGTTGTTGAAATTTTTGGAGATGAATACCTCAGGTATCCGAATGAGGCGGACATAGCAAGCTTACTTGCAATGGGTGAGAAAAAAGGATTTCCAGGAATGTTAGGGTCCATTGATTGTATGCATTGGGCGTGGAAGAACTGTCCATATGACAAACAGGGTCAGTACAAGGGACATGTGGACAAGCCCACTATCATTTTGGAGGTTGTTGCTTCGAAGACCTTTGGATATGGCATGCCTTCTTTGGAATGCCCGGTCTCACAATGACATCAATGTTCTTCATAGATCTCCTTTGTTTGATAACTTGGCGGAAGGTATATCTCCAGAAGTGAAGTATTCAATTAACGGCCATGAGTACATAATGGGTTATTATCTTGCAGATGGTATATACCCCTGATGGGCTACTCTAGTCAAGTCCATCACTCTACCTATCGGGAACAAGAGGCAATATTTTGCCAAAGCGCAAGAAACAGCGAGAAAGATGGTCGAGTGAGCATTTGGGGTTCTTCAATCAAGGTTCGCCATTATTCGAGGACCCGCACGCCCTTGGGACATTAAGACTTTGGCATTGATCATGAGGGCTTGTATCATCATGCACAACATGATTGTAGAAGATGAAGGATTCGTTGTCGACCCTAACGAGCGTTTTGATTACGGTGGTGAAAATGTCGAGCCTGATCGTGGTCAAGCTCATCGTACACTTGAAGAATATATTGAAGAGCATAGACAGATTAGAGACAATGACACACATGTGCAGTTGCAAGAAGACCTTATCGAACACCTGTGGAACCATCATCCAGATTTATACTCGTACACTATATAAATTTCTATGTTACATTATAGTTTTTCATGGACATATTTGTATTAGGTATACATTTATATTTCATCCGTTGAAACAGTAATATGCACACGTCCAATTGCACAAGAGCAAGCATACATATATATTTAAGAGCAAATATTCCTGAAACAAAATATTGTTTGTAGCTGATACAATATATAGACTAAAATAGACTAAATTTCGACAACTAAACTTGATTTCCAAGACGCTCATCAACAATGTCCTTATGCATCATCTGAAGCCATTGAAGCTGCGCCGGGTTTAGGCCGTTGTTGTCCACCAACATAATATTTTTTCCTGTTTCAGCAACTCCGCTTCAGCTCTCTTTTGTTCTGCTTCAGCGCTCTTCTGTTCTGCATCAGCTCTCTTGAGATCAGCATCAGCTCTTATTTTCTCTAGCGCTAGAGCTTCCTTGTCTACGTCAAGTGCAGCCATGAACCTCACCTGTTTTGCCTTTTCTTTTTCCTTATCGGACTCCTCCTTCTTTGCCCACATTTTTTCCAACGCCTCCACGCAAGCTTCCGCACCCCCGCGCCTAAGATTTTCTTTTACCTTCTTAATCCCATCTGACCTTTTTCTTGCTTGTGTTTCTTGCCCAACAACATCTGTGACTGCTTGATCAGTGTTCGTGCCTTCTTCATCCCTTGCCCTGGAAACCTTTGCGGCCTTCTGTTTCTTCTTGCTTTTTTCTAGCTTCTCTAGCTCTGCAATTTCAACCATCTTTGCTGCCCACTTGTCTTCCCCCTTCAGTATGTTCCAACAAGGCATCAGCGAGAATTTCTTTTTGTCCTTGTCTTGCTCTGTGTACAGCTTCAATGCTTCTGAAATCTGTACAACAATGTACCAATTTATATATCAGTCTCAAATAAAACAAAATGGGGTAAGAGATTAAAAACATAATACGTACCATGTCTGTGACAGTATGTCCACTTTGATGCCTGCGTTTAATCGCCTCATAGCATGAACAAAATTTGTTCACTTGATGCTGAATTGTGAGTCACCTATGCATAATCGAACTCTCTGTTTGCACAGTCCCAGTTTTGTTGTTCTTCTCAAAAAAAGCATGAACTCTACCCCAAAACGTGTTACGATTTTGGTTCACCCCATGGATGGGATCTTTGCTAGCGTTCAACCAGCCTGAGCAAACAACTTCGTCTTCCAAAAAATGAAAATTTTTTGACCGCCTAGTTACCTTGTTAGCACGACTTGGTGGCACAACTTCCACTTCGACATCTAGACTAGTCTGTGAATCTGGAGAGATTGGAATGGTGAGGTCGTCCAAACCATCAACATGGCCATCTTGTCCATTCAGGAGAATGCCCGACAAGAAACCTTCTCCATCCATCTCCATGAGTCTAAATGTATGTAAACAATAGAATATAGAAGATATATTGAGCAGCAACATATTGTATCTTCGATCATCAACAACGAACATCGAACATATATTGATCATCCACTTAGAAACACTATCATCTATCACCATAAATACTAAACCATACCTAGACTATCACAAAATCATTACATAGATTATCTCACACTAGTCCTCGCTGCACCAAAGATGCGGGTAGCGGTGTCCGGGAGGCCAGCCGCGCCGAGGCGGCGGAGGAGGAACCCCAGCGCGCCGGGTGTCATGGAGCAGCGAGAGCGAGAGCGTCGGTGGCGAGGCGGTCGAGGTGCGCGCGCTGGTGCGGTGGCAGGAGTGACGCCATGGCGTTGAGGGAATAGTAAGAGTGGCGAAAGCCCGGTTGCTCGGCGGCCCAGCGGAAGAAGTCGAGCGTGTGGCGCCAGGACGGCAGGCGAAGGATGACGGACTCCGCAGCGGGTGGCGTGAGGAACGCTGCGAGGCGGCGGAGGTGGGCCGCGTCACGGGTGTCTCGCGGGCGGGAGAATTCGTCGAGAAGGTGGTGCGCGAGGAAGCCCGAGGATGAGGGGGTGGGCGCAGCGGTGGTGGTGGCTAAACTTGGCTATCCGATCGAGGGCACTATAACATATGCCAGGGAGATCAGGAGGAACGACGTACCTACGCGATCAGATCAGTGGACGTCGAGGCTGGGATCAGATCGGTGGACGTCGATTGCCAACACCAGATCGGTGGACGTCGAGGCCGGGATCAGATCAGGAAGCGTGAGTTTGGTCGGGCTGCTACCTGCGCGCGAGAACGACCAGGGGACGAGGCCACGACTTCGGCGCGTGGTGGAGAGAACTCGCGACGACGGAGACCGGTGTTGGCACAGATATCGCGAGGACGGAGGCGGGAAGAAGTAGAGGAGGAGTCGCGCCTCGGTCACGCGGGAAGGAGAGGAAAATTCCTCGACCGCGTGGGAAGAGGAGCCGCGGGCACGCCAGGAGGATACGCAATCCGATTCGCGTGCGCAAATATACGCGCGCGACACCGAAGGATGGCAACGAATTTTGGCAAGTCACTTTGGCAAACTCTTGGAGATTGATTTTTGCTTGATTTGCTAAATTTTTGAAGGATGGCAAGTGATATACCAAACTGTTGGAGATGCTCTAAGATCTTTTGGAGCAAACGTTCTCATTCAAACAATTTTGGTAGAGCTTGAATCTTGGCAACATTTTGCTGTCTCTATAATATGCACGGCTTTTTTGAACGGGGAAAGGAGCCCACGTGGATTGTCTATAGAGTGGTTCGACCTTAAGCGTTTCAACTTTCAAGGAACGTAAGTACGTAACAAATGGCTAACTTCATGGAAATTTGCGTTTTGTGCATTTATTTCTCCAAATTATTGCACTTCCACCGGGGAAGCACCACAACATCTCAATTAAACAATAACTTATGCGCTTTAAAATATCCAAGGACCAAAATTAGCATTTCACACAATTTCATCCCCCTAGGTGGCCAAAGGGGCCGTCCCCCGATCCGTTACGTTCCGTGCCATGCCTGAGCCGTACCTGCTATAGGAAAAACCGTGCCCGGGCCGATCCATTTGGCACGACGTATTTGGCTGCATCTACCCCCTTCTCCGTTTTTGCTTTTTCAGATTTTCCATGTTTCACATGACCCCTCAATCATTTTTTGTTTGTTAAGATGTGTCACACATGACATGACATCTTACTTTATACCAGTATTTCTTATCTGGTGCCATTGATCAATTCATGATGCTTACAGGCCAGGAAAACAAAACTATGGTTTAGGACATTGGATATAAATCAAATGGTACATAATGAAGCAAGGAGGTAACTTGTGGACAGCACCCTTGCTGTTGCATTGCATGCAAGGTGCATCATTGCCTTGAATGGACCGTTCTTTTAAGGTGTCCCACTAAAGTTGTGCCTAATGCATGCAAGAAACAAACCACTTTAATCAGTTTAATCAATTGTCCAGCTTCCTTTCTTTTTCAAATTCAAACATGACTTTTGAATTTAAGGTGTCCCAACTTTCTTTTGCAAAGTTTTAAGGACTTCCATAATTTTCATATAATAACCATTTCATTTCTCACACTTGTCAAAAAAATCTCGTGTTGCAAATGCGCCTAAGGCCCTGTTTGATTTAGATTATTGATTATAAGAATAAATAAAATATTTGAAAATTAAACTTAGAAAATAGCTTGAATCAAGTGATCTACACGATACAACAAAAGAATTTTTTTTAAAGAAAACATACACTACTGAAGAAAACATCTTTGGTTGAAGTGTCAAAATCCACACTAGTTCCGGTTTGAGTTATACCCGGGACTAAAGAATATCTATAGTCCCGGTTTCAAAAGTCTACGGATTTCTATGATCTTTAGTCCAGTTTGGGGACTAAAGATCATCTTTAGTCCCGTTCAAATATTGTCGAGTCGTCGGAGCGTCGGACATCTTTAGTCCCGATTGGTAACACCAACCGGACTAAAGATGTTATTTTTGTCCGGTTGGTAATACCAACCGAGACTAAAGGGCGTGGGGGATCTTTAGCCTCGGTTCTTTACCTTAACCGAGACAAGAGAGAAAAATCTTTATCTTCTCGTATCCCGTGCGTAAACAATAATAAGTGCATGCGCACTTAGCTAGCTCCTCTCTCCGCGCACTTATCTTCTCCTTCACTTCTTCTCTCCCTTATCTTCTCTCCTCTTCTTCTCCTTCCTCTCCGGATCTCTCTCCTCCTCCATCTCTCCCTTTCGGATCTCCCTCTCTCCGGCTGTTCGGTGGCGGCGGCGCGGCGCGGTGGCCCGTGTGGGCGGGCGGGCGGCGCGGCCGGGCGGGGCACGGCGGGCGCCACACGGGCGGTGAGCGGGCCGGGAGGCCGGGGTCGCGGCGAGCGGGCGGGCGGTCGGGGTCGGTGGCGTCCCCGTCGCGCGCGCGAGCGGCGGGCGGAGCGGCGGCAGTGGCGGGCGAGGCGAGCCGGGCGGCGCCGGCGGCGGCGCGGGCGGGCGTGGCGGCTAGATCGAAATTTTTTGATGTTTGATGATATGGGATGTGATTTGGATATGTGATGTGATAGTATTTGATTTGTGATTTTTGTAGATTTTGAAGTTGTATTTGATATGTGGAGAAAAAATAAAAAAATATTTGGGATATGTATTGTTCATTGCTATTTGTGAATATGTGATATTTGATTTCAGTATCGTGATAATTTTAGGATTTTGACAAGAAAAATAAAAGAATCGAGGACGATGGAGAAAGGGCAAATTAAAAAAAAATCTTTAGTCACTGTTGATGCTTTAAGGACTAAAGATGCATCTCTAGTCCGTTATTTAATCGGGACTAAAGATCGTCCATGTTTAGTCCCGGATTCGTAGTCCGGTTTGACAATGTGGTTTAGTGATATTTTTAAAACGTGAAGCAAATAATCCGTTTTAGTAATTCGGTAAATGAGCTGAAAAAACAGGACCTATATATACCTTACCCAAAAACAATGGAAACCAAAAGTAATGTGAAAATACCACAATCAAGTGATCAAGTCAAGGAAAATTAAAGCAAAAACCATGAATTAGTCTAACCAAATACCAAAAAGGTTTCAAACCCATCATGCCAGGTCAGACACCCAAAACCCCAGAAATTCAACTTGGCCCCACCAGCCAGTGACAAGGATGGCGACTGGTGTCTGGTGAGACCAGACTCCAACAAAGTCTACCCCTACCCCCACACTACTCCACCTGTCTCCATTTTGCTCTTGCAACTAAAACCAATCCAAATCAAATTGAAATAAAAACCTCTGCTTTTTCTCCCCCATTTCGCCTTCCTCCCTCGCGTCGGGGGTTTTGTCCACAAACGAGCGGCTCGTGCTCCCCCGCCGATCCGGCGATGGACTCGGCGGCGAGAGCCTCCCAGGCTCCGCCGCCGCCCGGCGCCGGGATCCGCGTCCGCGCTCCGCTGGTGAGCCTGTCTCTCCTGTTCTTTGTTTCTTGTTTCGTCGATTAAAGGCGCGGTTTTGGGGGGTTGTTTGAGCGAAAGGTGGAGGCTTTGGATTCCGGGGGTGCGAGATGCTAGTTTGGGATTGGGGATTTGGTGATGGTGGGGGGGGGTTGGTGGATTCCGGCGTGGTTGGGCGGTGTGGATCTGGGTTCTTGGCGGCTGGGGCTATGGTTTGATGGCTTCTTGGGAGGGTTTCCGTGTTGTTGGATGTGGGGGAGTCGGTCGAAATGAATGGGGAATCATAGGCAAGTAAGATTTCTGGTATGAAATCTCATCGCGGTATCAGGTGCTACTCGGGGTTTGGTACTTGTGGTAGTAGTAATCTTAGCACTAATCTGTGGCTGGTACAACATGTTAAGATAAGATTCTGCCGGACATTACATGTTCCTCACGACCGCGTTTCGTTTTCCCTGGTCATGCATATGGCATGAGCAGATGGGCTTCTGCTATGCTCTAAAAGCTCCCTGTCTGTGTCCAATCGATTAGTTAAGTTTCTTTTTTTTTTCTGGAATGTATTCCGCTCAAGTAATGAGATGAACAAATGATCGGGCGTCCATTTTGGCCTTGAATTTGGGCAATTGATACTTTGGGCTAGAAAGTTGCAATTGTTCTGGGTCAGGTCCTTACCTGGTACACCAACCTCGTCCTACTAATTTGCATGAACTTGTCCATAGGAGGTTAGTATCTCTTAACTTGCATCCGGTTTCTGGGCACTGACATCATGAACTAAGCTTCACATTTCCATGGCCATTTCTTGACAAATTAACATGCTTGTTGTGCTTTTTTTTTCTTTTGTGTAATTCTTTGTTTGTCATGAGCTGTTTTTTTTTCCTGACTTGTGAATTTCTTAAGCTTTGTCTGTACCATGCTTGTAATCTTAAACCTCGGAATTAAAAATATCTCAGCTTTTGATGTGCGACTTCCTCACCTAGTCTTGCTTTGTTGATTTTGTCTGATACTCAAACCTAAACTTGTGTTCTTAATATGTGCCTGCTAATCATGGATGCTATCCTGCAGCCTTTGTTTACCCAAGTGAGCTAACAGTTAAATCTTGTTTGGGTATTTAAACAGAGAGATTCTTTTGAAAAGGAAGAATGGTTATAAATCAACAACATCATGTTGCAGTTTTGGTCTTTGTAGAAAAGTTCAATAATCTTTTCAGAGTTTTGTTCCGATTAATTTTACTCAGGGCCATGTATCCATATATTTTGATCTCTGATAACCTGGTGTAACTTGGACTACTAGAGTGGTACTGTCTATTTTTTTCCTTGTCATATTTCCCATAATAAAATAGGTCATGGTGAATTTGAAAATAGTTGCTGTTTCATAGCAAATTTGATCTGCATGATATTTTCGTGGTGGATAAAAAAGATATGTTGTATGTGTTGGTAGGACAACTAGGTGCACTATTGAGTGAATATCCACTGTGGTTTTCATGCGTTGCAGTTTTCTTGTCGTCTTCTAGTACATTGCTTTGCTAATTTACCAACTTGTTGTATGGTTTGCATTTTACAGGTGGAGTCTGTCTCATGCTACTGCAGATTAGATACTGGTCTGAAAACTGTTGTTGATGCTAGAAAGTTTGTTCCTGGAGCAAAGATGTGCATGCAACCTGATGTCAAACCCAACAAGCGCAAGTCAAGGGGCTCTCGTAAGGAGAGGTGCCGAACTCAAGCACCACTTTTGCCTGGTCTTCCTGATGACCTTGCTATTGCTTGTCTCATACGGGTTCCTCGAGTGGAACACCCCAATCTTCGGATAGTTTGCAAAAGATGGAACCGTCTCTTATCCGGGAATTACTATTATTCCTTGCGCAAGAGAAACGGGATGGCGGAAGAATGGGTTTATGTGTTTAAAAGGGACCGTGAAGGAAAGATATCCTGGCATGCCTTTGACCCACTGCACCAGCTATGGAAGTCACTCCCACCAGTTCCAGCGGAGTATTCAGAAGCATTAGGCTTTGGCTGTGCTGTTCTGAGTGGTTGCTACCTGTACTTATTTGGCGGTAAGGATCCTCTGAGGGGCTCTATGAGGCGCGTTGTATTTTATAATGCTCGGACAAACAAATGGCACCGAGCTCCAGATATGTTACGGAAACGACACTTTTTTGGTTCTTGTGTCATAAACAATTGCCTATATGTTGCTGGCGGGGAGTGTGAAGGGATACAAAGGACACTCCCGTCTGCTGAAGTTTATGATCCAAATAGGAACAGATGGGCCTGCATTGCCGAAATGAACAATGGGATGGTACCTTTCATTGGAGTTGTATATGATGGCAAGTGGTTCCTGAAAGGGCTTGATTCCCATCGCCAAGTGACGAGTGAAGTCTACCTACCATCATCCAATTTGTGGTCCACCATTGATGATGAAATGGTTACTGGCTGGCGGAACCCAAGCATTACCTTCAACGGAAAGCTCTATTCGTCTGATTGTCGAGATGGCTGCAAACTTAGAGTGTATGATCCAAACATAGGAACATGGGCAAAATTCATGGACAGCAAGCACCACCTGGGCAGCTCGCGTGCCTTTGAAGCTGCAGCGTTGGTGACATTAAATGGGAAGCTTTGCATTGTCCGCAACAACATGAGCATCACCCTTGTTGACATCTCCGACCCAACAATGAGTATCGAGACTGACAGTGCACGCATGTGGGAGACTGTTGCTCGGAAGGGCCAGCACAGGTCGTTCGTGGCAAACCTGTGGTCGACTATTGCAGGACGGAACCTGAAGAGTCACATTATCCATTGTCAGGTTTTGCAGGTTTGATGTCAGCCTGTTGTGAATCTGAACATAAGCAGACTAGCACAAACAATCCCTCCATTGAAAAGTCAATTAGATCCCATACCCAAATTGTGGCAGAAGAAGCTCATTGCCCAAACAGATCGTTGTTCATTCGATTACCAGCAAATACCAATTCAGTATTCTGGAAATATGAAGCTACTCATCAGGCAGGGAGATGGATGCCGAAAAGTTTATGCACAAACTTGAACTGAGAAGAAAACTTTCCTTAATAGTCGCGGTGATAGGCTGGGAGAATATGCATCGGTGGATATAATTTCCCTAAGTTAGAATATCCACCTCTAGCCTCTCACTGATCACTGTACTTATCTATGTTGTATCATGCCCCCTTTTGGCATACTTCTTAGTGCTTAATGTTGGTTGTATGTTGTAGCGGCAGATTAGACTTGAGATTAGAACAGTAATAAGCCTATTGGTTACTGTGCTTGAAAAATTCTTATGGGTTGGTTTCAAGTGCTGTAAATCTTCGTAATCACCCCTCCCAACTCTCCAAGCAATCATTGCACCAATCCTGTTTCTCTATTTAATTTAATATTTAGATGATTTTAGCTGCAATGAAGATACTATGGTTGATTGATTTCTATGTGATTGGAGCTGATGTGTAAAATGGGCAATAAGTGTAGGCATACATATCTATATATATACTATATATACTAGAAAAATGCTCATACTTTGCTATGGATAAAATAAAACAATATGTTAAGTATTATTTGTTTATTAAATATGCTAAGTATTATTTGTTTGTTTATTTGAATATATTGTATTCATTTGATTCAAAATATATTAGACTATTGCATAATATCATAAAATATTAAGGACTAATTTAGAAAAAAAAATAAAAGAAACCACTCGGTTGCCTTTGTGTTGTAAACTTGTACTCATCCTGGTAGCAAGCGAAGAAGCTTTCCAGTGGTGGGCTATAGATGGCCAAACGGACGGCATTGGCACGGCACGGGCACGGCCGAGGCCCGTTAGGTATGGTTACTATGCCGTGTCGTGTCGGCCCACGTGCCTCACCCTTGGTTCAAGCACGCTCACGGTGGTCGGGCCGTGCTCGTGCGCAAGACCCATGGGCCAAGGCCGAGCCCACGGGCCGACGTCGCACGGCCGACCGTTGAGCACAGTGCAGATTAAAAAAACCCAGCAACCCTATTCTTAGTTGAAAAAAATTAAAAGTTAAAAAAGAAATGATGATCTATTTCTCATGTTGAAAATATGAAAAAATGGTCTATTCGTCGTCTTGAAAAATATGATAGATTTATCATAATGTTAAAATTCTTAAAATAAAAATTCACACTTACTAAAATATTGCAAAAGAATATATATTAAAAATAGTAATGATCTTTATTGATGTTTATATCATTATAGGATACAATGATACATATTGTCACATTAAAAACTTTGTCATGCAAAAACTCATAGAAAAAAATTGAGAAAACCATAACAAAGAAAAGAGTATAGCTCAAAGGTCACAACTACTTCTAACAAAGTTCTATTGGGGTTGGTCTGGATCTAAGTAGAGTTGTTGAGGCGGGCGGTCAATTCTTGATTGTCGGCAGTGTATTGGGCATGTTGTCTAGCTAGCTCCCGTCTTTAACGCTTATTAGTATTTCGACGTGGTCACTACTCAGATTCGTCCTCCGGTCTTCGATGATTCGGCCACACAGACTGAAGGCCGATTCGGAGGACATCGTCGACATGGGCACTGTCAACACATCCCGTGCTAGTTTTGAAAGCACGGGATATGCTATCTTGTGGTCATTCCACCATCCGAGGACATTGAAGTCTTATGCTTCATGGTGAATGGTGTCACTGTCCAAATAACTGGACAACTCTTGGGACACACCATGTGAAGAGGCGTCTCCACTTGCAGCCGACGAACTGCCACCGCCTTGGCTTGAAGACGAGCCACCCCAAATTCTACCCCACTGTATCTTCTTCTTACTTGTAGTGGAGATAGGATGGAGTCTTTGCTGGCGAACTCTCTGAAACTTTTCATACTTTCCGAAAACTTCATATAATTTATCCTTAACCTCACTATAAAAGGAACTATAATCTACACGTACAGTATCTCCAAGAAGTGATAAATTAGTAGAGAATCTCCTTATTTTACACCTAGGATCTAAAATGAAAGCAAAAACATAGAATATAGGTATATTTTTTCAATATTTCAAATATTTTTTGTCTCATGTGAAAGACAGGTTGTGTTAGAATTTTATTATTTTCATATTCTTTTAACATAGAAGCAATTTCAAAAAATTATGCAAAATTATATTGGCGAGTTGGATAATAAACTTGAGACAGAGTAATAGTACAATCATAAAAAGTTTGTAAAATCTTTGGATGATTGCCCAAACATGCTCAATCAGTATTGGCGACCCGTCACTATTTCTTGGGCCACCACATGACTGAACAAAATTAGTAAGTAAATCACTATAAAGTAAAACAACTTTTAACATTAAATAAGTTGCATTTCACCGATGTTGTGCATCGGTGGCAAACTTATGTGCTCTTTTACCGGCCGCATTGTAAAACCTCTTCCATGCAGCAATCCGCGGGTTAGAAGTAGTTAACCACGCGATTGCTTGACAAACAGCGTCGATGTGATTACCTACTCTCTTCATCCCAGCCTTAACAATCAAATTTACTATATGGCAGGTACAACGCTGATGCAGTAGAAAAGACTGAGCATAAACAGAAAATAAAGGTTGTAAAATTTCCATTGCCCTAGAATTAGCAGATGCATTATCTAGGGTGATAGCAAATATTTTATCTGCAAGATTAAATTTATTAATTACCTCCCTAATTCTTTCAGCTATGTTTTTCCATATGTGAGACATCTATTAACCTAAGACCTAAAACTCTTTTTTGCAACTGTCAATCATCATAAACAAAATGAACAACTACGCTAAGATAATCCTCCCTAGCTCTACTACTCCATATGTCTAAAGTAACATTAACAGAGAAAGCACATATACTAAAAAGTTCCTTAAGTGCAGTAGAATCCTTCTGATAAACATTTTCCAAATTCATAGTTGTTGTTTGTCTACTCACAGCTTTAAACCTAGGATTATGAGATTGCTGAATGTACTGTTCAAAAGCAGGAGACTCCCCAAAGTTCAGGGGTAAATCTTGTCTAGAGATTAATCGGACAAGAGATTTCCGAGCAACCATGGGATCATACTCCCAACTTCGTACCGTACCGTCCGGGTTTAGCATCAATTGCTGCTGCCGGAGTTGTATTCCTTTCTTCTTCGCACACAACTTTGAATGGCACTTTAGGTGTCCTATACCACCAGAAGATCTAACAGATAAAATTTGCCTACATATTCTACATCTAGCTTTTGATACCTCCCTTTCGTCGGGGCCTGTCTCCTTTACCTCGTCGAAGTGCTGCCACACACCGAAGGTTCTCGATCTTTCGAGCCGGTGTGTGTCGAAACACTACCGCTCGTGGTTTCGGAAAATCCTTTCAAGCCGTCGTCGCCGTCTCGAACCGATACCTCCTCCACAACCGGTGGAGTTGGAGCCGACCCGAAGGCATCGTCAAACCCCGACATGTAATTAGGGTCGAAATCATCCAAAGTGAACGCCGACGATGGTATGGATAGTTCGGATCCATTCTGAAAATTTAAACCGAAATAAACAAATTTTAGAATATTTATTCAATTCACAAACAAAATACAAATAATACATAAATATGAATATCACTTACATCTTTCCAACCGCGAGCTCTTCACACCTCTGCAGATCAAACTATTTAAATTAAATAATTTAACTAATTTTGATTTTGGATAAAATTTGAGCAAATTTTGTCAAAAGCAAAAAAAGAGAACTTGAGAGCAAAGAGAGCACTTGAGAGCACAAGATGAGATGTTTGGGGTGAGGAGAAATAGATGGGGTGGATGCCCCTATTTATAGGGCAAAATTTTATATTTTTTGGATTTTTTTGAATTTTTAGATCTCCAACGACTATTTTCAAATTTGAAACGTTAAACTAGCCGTTAGGGGACGTGGCACGATGTGATTGGCTCGGGCGGGAGCCGTTACACAGTCTGTGCCGCGCTGCCGTCTCCCTCTCGCCATGCGTCGCGCGCCATTCGCCCCCACACGCGTGCTTTGTGACGTGGGCCGTGCCTTGCCCAGGCCGGCACGAAACAGTTACCGTGCCGGCCCACGGACTCGGCCGGCAACCCAAGCAGACACGGCCAATCGTACCATGTCGACCCAGCACATTTCGCCTTTTTGTCGTGCCGTGCCGTGTCGGCCCATTTCGGCCTGGCCTATCTGGCCATCTATAGCGGTGGCAGGCTACTAGGATGCCAGTACGGTCGTCTATGAGTTTACTCCATTGGGTTTGGGAGGCATCAGGTGACATATCATGTACAGTTTGTAGGAGATGCCATTAAGCAATATCAATTGGAAGTTTTGCACCCAAAATCATCGTGTAGGTTAGCTTCTGGATCGATAACTGGTGCATGGACGCAACCCACCACAAACTCTTTTCTCCTCTACACCAATTAGGCATAAAGCCCCATCCGTTTCCTTGTTTGGCATTTGTATCTTTTCATATTTTTTAAACCGTTAAATAATGTGTTTTTAAAAATATTTTATAGAGTTATTTTTTAAAAATATCAAATGAATCCATTGAGTTGAAGGTTTACTCTCTATTGAGTTTCACCTCGAAACTTCAAGGAGATGTCATTAAGCAATATCAATAGGAAGCCCACGCCAAAATCATTGTGTGCAGGATAGCTCCTTGATCGATTACTGTACATATGCATGCGACGCACTGCCGACTCGTTTCTTCTCTACACCAATTTGGCATTGACTTATAGCTTTACTCCCTATTGAGTTTCAGATGTGTCTCCAATTTTAATTTAATACTCTTTAGGACAATTCCATTGTTCCAATGCCTGTAAATTTCATAAATTAAGCACTGTGTTAAAACCATTGAAAATTAAAAACAGATTCAACATGCATTCTGCATCCATTGAAGTACATATAACTAGAAAGAAGAATTAAGATCACACCTATTTTTTTAATAATTTACCTTTATATACTTGCATAGAAAAAATGTTAGAAATATATCATGTTGCGGAAATACGAGAGCGCTAGCCAGACCATTCTTGCTGAATGGGCGAGCGGAACCACCACGGTCGCACGGGCCAAACTGCAGAATCGCGATGGTCTCGCGGACCAGACACCGACGTGGTCCCATGGCTCCATTGCACGACACTGATGCCGTCCAGTGGAGCCAAGCCTATGGGACTGCCACGCACATACATGCATATATAGCACAGTGTCAAATAGTACGGTATATACGGGCGGACGGTTCAATACTATTGAACACTGCTGAATAGTGTCGACAGTGTTTCCCTGTCATATGAGAAACGGGAAACATATAGTTTCATAAAATTTTTAAAAACAAACACACATATAATATATATATATATATGTAAAATTGAGAAAAATAATGTATATTTTAAAATTTAATTTCATATATCTACGAGTCTTTTGATGGTTGGGGACTTGATGTTGGTGCAGAAAGGCTTTCACCAGGAGCCTATTTATCTCTTTAAAGAGTTTATGTGATGGTATCAGGCTTACCTATATACGTACAGCCCAAGACAGGGAAACCATATGGAAACATAATTCATACCACTACTTGAGAATCTATGATGCCAATGTTGTTGCTTCGAGCTAACTTCAAGTAGTCAAGTGTAGGGTTTGGAGGCATCTGGAGTCGATCCAAACTATCGAGATTTTGAAGGTGAGTTTGTTGCTCTACAAGTGTGCAAGCAGCTTGTCTGAAGATAAAGGAGGATCTAGCTGTGGTGACTAGTGACCTCCACACTGCTGTATTCATAATAAACTACTCGCTAAATATATGTGCTTTGTTATGGATAAAAGAAAAAAATCATAATATTTTCGAAATAAATAAATCATTTATCATGAAATGTGGCTATCCATTTAGATTTTGTTATTATATAATACTAAGAAGTTAAAGAGTAATATGCAAAAATTGTAATTGAGTAGGAGGGTGAAAGATTCACTGTTATTTCATTGAAGTCTTTTTTTAAGGAGTATTAGATATGGAGAGTTCTTTTATACAAAGAGATACAATCGTATCTGAATGTATGCATGTGACTTAAATAGTTACATAAAAATTTCAAAAAATTTGGCATGATAGATTGTGATGTTATAAGTAACTATGCAAACATACAAGTCTAAATTCAAGTACAAAGGAATAAAAAACAATAAATTCTATTTGTCCTGCATACTTACTGTTCGACGCCTGATTCTATCTTTTGTTTGATAAGTTCTCTTGTTCTATTCAAAGCCTCGTAAAAATGATAAAAATGCAATTACTAAAATTTGGAGAAAATATTACAGTATCATGTAAACAATCGCAACATCTTATTGACTATCTTACAATTTTTTCCCCTTGCTCTATATATGGCTTGCACTTTGTCTTAGACAAATTAAAAGGTAAATCCATCATCCCATTTGTGCTTTGCACTTTGTGATTTGTATTTAATTCTAGAAAAAATATACTGCCCTCATAGTCACATAATTCTCTCTTGAACATAAACATGGCACGATGCTACATACCAGGATAACTAGGCCTAGTTGTCTTCATTGGCTTAACAACCACTATTTGGCTTTGTTTGGCAGGCCGGGGTTCTAGCCGATTCCACCTCGATCGGCTAGGATTAAGGCCCTTCCAAACAAGTCTCACGGAGAACAATGTAATGGGAGAAAACGATTCACACCAATAATATCTATGTAGAAAAATAACTAGTCAAGTGTACTCCAGTTTACTAGATAATTATTAAATACGTTCATGATTGAGACATACTGGTGCTGTCCTAACTGAAGACCAGTATATAAGCCTTGATTTCATTCAGCTCTCAACATGACAATTTCATAAAAAAATTGATTGTTGGCGATCGAATGATAGATAAAACTTACATTAATGAAATTATGATAAATGATGAGTAATAGAAATTAAATTTACACATTCGGTGGATGAAGTCCTTATTTTTCTGACAGGCAGTGAGTACTGGCAAAGTAACCATGCTATTATAGGAACATTGTTTCAACTAAAATATCATAGAAGAAGTACCATTAATATGATGATAGAGTTGTGGCTTTAGGCCATTTTTAATGAGAGTTTTATTCTTATTAAATAAGAATAAGGTAAATAGAGTGTCATGTTAGTATTTTGATGATGTGGCGAGAAATTAATGAAGTGAGAGATGAAATGAGTTTAATCTGGATAAAATCATGTTTATATTGTTTTCTTCCAATACAATTTGTCTTTTGCATGTCTTACCTATGAACAACCAAAATAAACCATGTATCATATGAGCTATTTTAATTATCAATTAGATGCTTTGTTGTTTATGTGATATCCTTAGAAACATAAAAGCGATACCTTCCATTGGAGATGACCTTATAACTCAACTACTATCACTCAGGGCGTATGCCACTACTACATAATTGACTTTTATGAATGAGACCCCCTTTAGCTTATAGGTGCTCGTCTGCAAAAATCGTTTCCCTAGATGGATTCAAGAGCCGCATGTGAAAATGCATTTTCACATGCGATCGCTTAAGAGGACTGCGTGTAAAAATAGACTTATTTTTTCTTTAGCGGTCACATGCATACGAACCTATTAAAGGCCCGCCTACAAGTCTGACCTTCCTCATCTCTTCTTTCTCAGCATCTTTAAATTTTATCATTATCTCCTCACCTTCTCTCCCACCTCTCATTTTTCATAGCCTCCTCTCTCTCCCTACTCATTTTCTCTCCCACTTCCTCCTGGATCCCGATAGAGGACTAGGGCTGGCGGCGGCAACGACGAGGGCGAGTGTGGGAGCAGGAGCGGTGGGCAGTGGGGAGCACGGCGGCCGGTGAGGAGCGTGGCAGCGGATCCGGCGGTGGGGAGGTGCGGCGGTGGCGGATCCTATGGCCTCGGTGATGACCTCGATGGCAGCGGCCTTGGCGATGACCTTGACGGTAGGAAGGCGTGCAGACGGCGGCCTCAGCAACGGCGACAATGACGAGGAGTTGCCGGGATTTGGCGACAGCGAGGGCAACGACGAGCGGCGGCAGATGGATTTTTGGGATTTTTATTTTCACGTGCGGACGATATCAGCACCGCACGCAAAAGTCCCAAAAATCAAATTTTCGCGTGTGGGGGTGCCACCCGTATAAAAAAATAGCGATTTACAAACACTTTCGAAAAGAAAGCGGTCTAACCACATGACAAAATGAATTTTGACCGCATGAAAAATGTTTTTTTAAGTGTGCTTACGACAACCAGGACAAATTTTTCTTAATTCTAATTGGGTAGATCTCTTGGAGTGGCCTAACTCTACCATGTAAATTTAAGCCGATCTTAACTGTCTGTCCATCTCTACTGCATAATGAATCAACATGCATGCAAACTTGGGCTCTGCTTTTGATACTCATGAACAAGGATTATATTAGTTGTGTTTTAGTCTTTAAATGGCGCAACAGTGTTGCACAACCAAGAGCGGCAGAAGTACCTACTATCTACCATAGAATTCTTGAGCTGACAATTTACGGTGAACTCCAGTTCTATAAAAACTGTAACCAAAGAGCTTTTTTTTCATGAGGCCATGAGGGAATGAAGTCCATTCAAGATGTGATTATGGAATTGGTAAAGTAATTACCAGGACATTAACATGGTGTTGAAGTGATACATCGAACTCGGTAGTTATGAGGTGTACTGCAGAACTAGTTTCGGCAGAGCCATAATATCGCCAAACAAGCATAACCAAGTGGGGATATTTGAAATATGAGTTGTGACATTGGCGAATACAAAGATCTTTTGCTCTGTCTAGTAAAAAAACACTGCACTATTTCTGATCACTGCATCGCAACTGTTCTTTTTTTTGAACCGATCACTACTGTTTTTTTGGAACACTAGTTTCACTACTATTACCACCACCATTACATGATAGTCTTTAGTGTAAGATCAAATACCCAAACTAAGCCAACCAGAGAGAGGGTGAATGGTTGGTATCCTCAAAAACTAAACTTTCAGCGGAAATAAAAGTTACGCTCGAAATTCGATGTAGATCGGTTCAACCGAAGTTGTCACACCGGTCTGACCGCCTGAATACCTCCAGTTTGACCGGTGGTGTAAATCTGGTCTGACCGCCAGATGTCACTGAAGTCGTCTTCTACCGTGTGCCGGTCTGACCATAGTACTCCGATCGGTCTGACGGGTGAGAAGCCGCCGGTCTAACCGCCGATGTTCCTCCGGTTGGACCGTCGCACCCGAGAAAACATAAATCAAAGAACTCTGAAAGTAGATTGAAAAATATTACTTCTCTCTGTGTTTACAAAGTGCAACAACAGCACTCCTCACAAAATTTTGACAAAAACTCAAAACCCTAACTTTCTCGCAACTCAACTCTCTCTAAAACTCATACCGAGAAGCCACACCTTTCCTCTCTATTTATACATGAGGTAGGCAGCCTAAAGCCACAAATCCAACTCATACAAGAAGTCCTAATCTACTAGGAAGCCTTTCCGTACAAGAAACAAACTTTACAAACTCTAATTGTAATAAAATTAGACTCTATACAAAATATAACTCTGCAACTCATACGCACACAATATCTCCATTGTATGCCATATGGAAACTTCACCAACCACGTGCATTAATCTTTATCCTAAGTATCCCGCGTGATCTCTTGCCATTCGGACGTGACCTTATCTCCATGTTGACTCCAAATCCATCACCGGTAATACTCTTTCGAGACGTAAAGATTACCTACACATGAATTAAACAAAGAAACCATATTCGAGCACAAGCTATCTCCAACTTGACTCATTGTTAGCACACAACAATATTCATACGCATAGAAACACGAAATAATCACAGATATCCAAAGAAACTACCCGAAACCGAAACCGACAAGGAATCGATCTGGAATCGGACTGAGTCGGTCAGTCTGACCGGCAACACAAGCCCGGTCTGACCGCACAAAGACCTCCGGTCTGACTGGACCACGAAATAGCAAACCACTATTCACCGTCTGACAATCCAATCTTCTCCAAAACCACTTCGCCAATAATCTTCAAATATCAAAACCAATAATCACATATGTCAATTGTTCATCACCATAAAAGAATCAAACACACTTTGATTTTACAATCTCCCCCTTGATGAACACATTGGAAAACCTATTAAGATCATTAGGACGCTAACAATCTGGTATCAGAGCCACTCCGATTTCTTCCATTTCCGAATCCTGCTGTAAAAGTCTCCCGAAAGAGGTGGGAATCGTCGCTCCGGTGACGGATTCCGCAAAAGCTTCGGCTTCCTCAACTGGGTTGGCGGGGTTTGGAGAGGGGTTTCAATCATGGCTGCTTACGATAAACCATGCTACGTTACAAGGCAAGCGGCGAAGATTATGGATCAAGATGGCAAGCTGGATTTGCTGCTGAAAAAGATGGAAGAATCGAACAAGAAGAGGAAGCAATCTGAAGAAAGGAGTAGAGCTGAGTTTTTAGCTCTGAAGGTGGCGGTTGAATCAAGGTTTTCAGAAGTGGAGAAAAGGGTGGATGAGTTACAAGGGACGATGGTGGAATTGCAGGGCAAGGTGGAGCAATTACAGAAGGTGGTTCAGCAGATGCCCCGGGAGCAGCAGATTCCTCAATCAGTGTCGACTCCCCCAGCAGGTACTCTAATGCCCACTCTCCTTTTCTCAGATTCAAGGGAACAAGATAGGAGCCAAGCCATTTCAACAGGATCAGTAGGATCATTGGGGTTCTCAGGAGGGATTCCACCCATGGCATGCCCTCAGTTCGATGAGGATAATCCACAGATGTGGAAAAGCAATTGTGAAGAATATTTTGACATTTATGGAGTTCATCCTCGGAATTGGGTGAGAGTTGCTGGTCTGAATTTTGTGGGCAACGCTAAATTTTGGCTTCAGTCAGTAAGGTGAAAATTGGGTGGAATTTTCTGAACAGGTTTGTCTGAGGTTTGCTAAGGATAAACAAGAAATCCTGATTAGGCAGTGGATCCACATTACTCAGGACGCTTCTGTGTCTAAATAGGTTGAAAAATTTGATAGTATCATGCATCAACTTTTGGCCTATGACAGTTCTCTTCCACTTAATTACTTTGTTACCAAGTTTGTTGAGGGACTCAGACAGGAAATCAAATCAGCTGTCTTGTTACAGAAGCCCCAAGATTTGGATGCTACTTGTTCCTTGGCTTTACTGTAGGAAGAAATTTTGGAGGGTCTTAAACCAGTATCTCATAAGAAGTCTGATCAACCAGTGGTTGTAAGAAGTCAGCCTAAATTTACATCAAACCCAAATCAGTTGAGTACTCCTGCAAGGAGCAGTGGTTTCCAAAGAAGTGACGACATAAGAGGACCTGATGCCAATAAGGCTAATGATGACAGGTTGGCTGCTTTAAAGGCTTTTAGGAGGGCAAAAGGATTATGTTTCATTTTGAAGGGTTACGCGGAGGCTACGCTAGCCGAAAACAAAAACTTTTCTACCACGCAAATCAGGAACACTTGCAAGTAAGGGCCGATAGATCGTTACCGATTGGAGTAGAGTGCAGCGGATTAGCCAATCAGGAGCTATCCGATCTGGAACAGTGCTGGCCGATGACAGCCGATTTTCCTACAGCCAATTCCCGATGACAGCCGATTCACCAATCAACTGATTCGCCGATGCCGCAGCCGATCTTGTGTCGCCAATCTGCCACAGTCGCCTCGCTCCGATTGTAGCCGATTCATAGCCGATCAACAGCATCGCAACGTAGCAGCGCCTCTACCGGTATCCACACGTCCGAGGACAGAACGTCGAACACCCGTGTGCTAGCATGCGATGCAAGGCTAGGGTTTGGCTCGAAAGTGGGGAGGGTTTCCGTGGAGATTAATCTCGGCGTAATGCTATTCAATTGACGTGTCACAGCTCTCCACCCCTCGCCCCTTTATATAGGGTTGGCCGACTGGGACTAATGGCCGATCAGGACTCTATTTTGAATTGGATCCCATCCAAATCTCATAGAGTTGGCCGTCCATACGTTGTAAGCTCATAGGACTCTATCCGATTGGATCCCTATCCGATCGAGCCGCATCCGAGTCCAACTCGAATGCTTGTTCTTATCCCCTTAAGCGTGCGATCCTGTAGGTTCAAGTATACTCGATTTCGGCTATAGTCCAACTCAGCCGATTTGTCAACAGCGGCGCCTAGCAGCACATATTGACACCATAGCATACAAGAATATAATATCAGCTCTGAACCTGTAATGTGTACACAAATCCCTTTGCCTCATGATACCAATTAAGCTATAGGTAAGATGTGTGCCATCCCTTCAATAGCTTAACCATTCACTCGAACCGTATTGGATTATCGTACATTGATTGACTCCTCAATCAACTTAGCATGGCCATGCATTTCCATAATCCATTACCTCGAGGGGCCAGAGATATCTCTCCAAAGGAGGGGCAAATTCCATCTTGATCACTCACATCTTCCATGTTTCATAGCAAACCCGAAAACTATTTTTATAACTACCCAGTTATGGAATAGCGTTTGGTAGTCCCAAAGTAGGCTACTACACATGTTGGAATCCATGATGATCTCAGGTCTAAGGACTTTGCACCAACACTACTTGAGACCAACTAATGGCACATTAATTCCTGTAGTATCTCATGGTGGGTCTATCCAACAATGTGTTCTCTAACACATGTGTCTATGTTTATTGATTTGGTATCTCCATACCCATGATCTATGAGACATGATCATCAACCAATAAACATGCTGATCTTAGAGTCATATTTGTTCCAATAATATGACATGAGATCAGAGATAATTTAGAAATAGATTCATGCATAAAGAGTCTCATAAATAAGTCACGTACTTATTGATCAATACAAGATGTCTATTTCACAGAACTGAATAACACTTTATTCATAAATATATAAACATTGACCATGATATCCAACATCTCCATGTTGCCTCTAGGGCATATCACTAACACATTTGTGGGGAAAGATGGAGCAAGGAACATAAATGTTCAAATTTGGTGCAGCTTCATGTTGTTCAGGAACTACTGGAAGTTTTGCACTCTCCCACTGAGACAAGTAATTCTAGTGATTCTGATAAGGAAGACACTACCTTAATGGCTATCTCACAATAGGCTATCAGTGGAACTGAATCTACCACCTCTTTCAGGTTAAGGGGATGGGTGCAAGGGACTGAGATTCTGATGCTGGTTGACTCTGGTAGCTCTCACTCCTTCATGGACTCTCAAGTGGCAGGGAAACTAAATGGAGTCCAGCCATTACAGAATGTGATATCAGTTAAAGTAGCCAATGGAGGAATATTGTTATGTTCTAATTTATTCCTCAATGCTCATGGTGGACACAGGGAGTTGGTTTCACAACAGATTTCAAGCTACTGGAATTGGGAGTATATGATGTTATTTTGGGGATGGACTGGTTAGTATCCTTGGGAAACATGAATGTGGATTAGGCTGCTAAGGAAATGGAATTCCAAATTGGTAACAGGACTGTAAGGCTACAAGGAGTCCAAGCTCAAACAAATGTTTGCGCTGCCATCTCTTCTGGTCAGTTCCAACGCATGTTGAAGGCTAGGCCTGTGGTGCACATTCTGCAACTCTACCAACTAACTTCAGAACAAATTAGTACTACCCCCAGTGAGTTTGTTCCCCTACTGCAAGAATTCCACCAGCTCTTTGATGAACCTACTGGGTTACCACCCAAATGAGCTTGCGACCACATTATTCCATTATGTCCTGGCTCCAAACTAGTTTTTATCAGGCCCTATAGACACAACCCTGTTCAAAAGGATGAGATAGAGAGACAAGTGAAAAAGATGTTGCACACAGGAGTAATTCAGCCCAGCAGCAGTGCATACTCCTCCCCAGCTCTCTTAGTGAGAAAGAAGGATGGAACATGGAGAGTTTGTATAGATTATAGGCAGCTCAATGCAATAACTATCAAGGGAAAGTTTCCTATGCCTGTCATAGATGAACTTTTGGATGAATTATCAGGGGCCCAGATTTGTTCTAAGCTGGATCTTAGGGCTGGGTATCACCAAATCCGGTTGCAAGAGGGGGAGGAGCATAAAACAGCCTTCCAGACTGACACTGGTCATTACAAATACAAAAGTAATGTCATTTGGCCTAACTGGGGCCCACGTACATTTCAGGGAGCTATGAATGCCACCCTAGCCCCTGTCCTCAAGAAGTTTGCTTTGGTTTTCTTTGATGATATTCTGGCCTACAACCCTGATTTGTAGTCTCATTTGTCTCACCTCAGGCAGGTCCTGCAATTGTTATCTGCTCACCAATGGAAGGTCAAACTAAGTAAGTGTTCTTTTGGCCAATCACAATTAGCTTATCTGGGGCACATTATCAGTGGCAAAGGAGTAGCTACTGATCCTTCAAAGGTTGAACAAGTGGTAAACTGGAAGGTTCCTACTACAATCAAAAAGTTGAGAGGATTCCTAGGGTTAGCTGGATACTACAGAAAATTTGTGAAGAACTTTGGAGTCCTTAGTAAGCCTCTCACTCAGCTGCTCAGGAAAGATGTTCCCTTCAAGTGGTCACCTGAAGCAGATTCTTCTTTCCAAGCCCTTAAGAATGCCTTGGTTACAGCCCCTGTTCTGGCCTTGCCAGACTTCTCCAAAACATTTATAGTTGAAACTGATGCAAGTGATGGGGGAATTGGAGCTGTTTTATCTCAGGAAGGACATCCCATAGCTTATGTCAGCAAAGCACTGGGCATCAAAACAAAAGGGTTGTCAACATATGAGAAGGAATATTTGGCTATTTTGTTAGCTGTGGATCAGTGGAGATCCTATCTCCAACACGATAGTTTATTATCCTCACTGATCACCATAGTCTCATGCACCTTAATGAGCAGAGGTTGCATACCCCATGGCAGCACAAGGCCTTCACTAAATTATTGGGACTCCAGTTTAAGATCTGTTATAGGAAAGGGTCTACTAATGCAGCAGCAGATGCTCTCTCAAGGAAGTACAACTCAGATGTGGAGGAATTGTAGCTAATATCTACTTGTGTGCCTGTGTGGCTAAAGGAGGTAGCAGATGGGTATATGATAGATGAACAAGCAAAACAACTTCTGTCTAAATTGGCTTTATCTACTCAACCAACCACCCCTTTCTCTCTGAGTAGTGGCATTATCAAGTATAAGGGCAGGATATGGTTAGGCCACAACACATCTCTCCAAAACAAAGTTATCTCTGCATTGCACAGCAGCCCCATGGGTGGTCATTCAGGGTTTCCTATGACATATAGGCGAACTAAAGCTTTATATAGTCATAGATATATTTTGAAGACTGTGTCATTGTTCAAAACATCAAGAATTATGAAACCGAAGGGAGTATATGCAGAATTGGATGTAGCTTTGTTGACGGGTTATACCCCGACTATGGTATTTACAGAGCATGGAGATCGTTGGAACTAGGGTATACGTAAGATTGAGGTAAAAGAAATGGGAGATAGAGATTTTTATACAGGTTTGGGCCCCTGAACTGACAGGTAATAGCCCCTCAACTTGAAAGTAGTCAAACCGGATAGAAGCCTTGTGGTCAATGATTATTGTTTTCCACGGCAGTGCTATTAGCTCTAGAGTAGTTGGCACGGACCGAGGTCTCATGGCCGACAATGTTGAACTGTTGTTCTTCACGGCGACGACGTCTTGAAGCTTGGGCAATCTCGATAGATTGATTTGTTGTTGGCGACGTACTCTGGTCGGGTCATATATCTAGAGCCAAAGTCATTGAAGTATCCCTCGTAAAAAAATCCATAGTAACGATCTCTTGACAAAGATTGAGATGACGAGGGTCACGTTCCATAGGAGAACACACTTTGGTCAGGTTATCTCCCAAAGCGAAGTCGTCATAGAGTATTATTGTGGATTGGACACCATGTGTTGAAGTCCTTTTCGGCGAATTTCCTTATCGGCATCTAGTTCTCGACGGGAGCCGGGAGATTAGCCGTTTTAGGAAGCTTGCCGATAGATTTGGTTGTCGGCATCCCGTTATCGGCATTCGTGGGAGAGATGGCCATGGCAGTAATCATGTTCATCTGTTCCATCATCAGGGCATTGTTCTTGGTGTAAGCCAAGGGGGACGACATGGGACGACAATGAATACCGAGAAAACGATGGTTTCAACTTAGACATAAGTGAACGTCGGCTAGGTTGGATCTCCTAGGGCAGGACGGTTGTAGAAGCCTTCGTCGGAAAATCCGCTCTTGAGCTCATCTCGTCTCAACCTTGAAGCACCAAGTTCCCTACCTGGGGTGCCATTGTCGATGGGCTATACCCCGACTATGGTATTTGTAGAGTATGGGGATCGTTGGAACTAGGGTATACGCAAGATTGAGGTAAAAGAAATGGGAGATAGTGATTTTTATATAGGTTCGGGCCCTTTAACTAACAAGTAATAGCCCTACTCCTGTTGACCAAAGCCGGTGTTACCTTTATATATCAGTATCACACGAGTACAATATTTGGGATGACCTAATCTAGTCTATGTCAGCTTGGCGGCATGGAGCTCTCACACGTACTCAATGGCTAGTGTAGTCTTCTTTCTCGAATATGAACTCGATGAGATTGGAGATAGCTCTAGATCTCTCATGTCGGTCTCTGTGGCTCCTACATTAGGTCTGTCTAGATCACTATTGGCTTGTCTTTTGTCTTGTGCCCTCTCCTTCTATGGGTCTTGTATTTATACCCTTGGATGTCCCCTTGTCCAAATAAAACTAGGGAGACAAGTATGGATATGATGAGTAGTCCTTGTAGTGTCCAAGTAGAACGTCGTTTCTCCTTCCTTATCCTAAACACCTTATTTTCCTGGAAGATGATTTCCTTCTTTATCCGTCATATTTCCTTAATCAAAGAATATCTTGTCGTATACTATTAGGTAAATTGTATTTTCATATACCACGAACCCATGTATAGGAGATATGCCTTATCCTTGACACTGACAGTAGCCTTCGACTTCAATGCAAATGAACTAGACAATGTTCCCGACCAAAGACCTTAGAACAATAGTTATTGTATTCGCCTAACCGTTCTCGGACGAACAAGGAGGTATAGAGTATGCGACTAAGTTCTCTGCCAGCCTAGACCGAGAACACAACCATAGGTTGAATTTGGATTGAAGTCATAAACTCAAACTGTCATAAACAAATATGTAAAATTTCGTCAGCAATTTCTCCTCTCTTTATGTAGGTTCTCAGATCCATACAAGATATGTGATCATTCTATAGCGTTGTTGTTTTAAATTTCTTATAGTCGACACAAAGTGCGACTACCAGACAACTTTTTGACTCTACTTTGTCATGGGACATTTTCTTGTATGTATTAAAATTTGAAGTCACTAATTCGGCATCCATCTAGTTGGAATAAATTCTTGACTATTGTGCGTTGGGACTAGTATATCTCTTTTAGTTGAGTACAAGAATTGTTGGTTTGAGCTTTATTTAGTCAAGACAAAATACTGACTATTATAAAGCCTTCAAGTACTTTTTTACTCAAGAAGGCCAATTGCTCTGATATCTGATTTACCTGAAATCAATTCTTAAAACAAACTATTAGACACAAAGCCCCCAAGCCAACGCTTAGGAGTAATATGATATGAATTGAAAACATTCAAAATAAATTATATCTATGTGTAACAATAACGAGTACTCGCAGAGCTGCCCTCGACTAAACGAAGTTTTGTGTACTCTTCCTAGCCCCTAGCTGGTACAATAGCAGCTTGAATCTTATAACAAGACTATGCTCAATTTGTGAATTCCTAGTCCTAGTCATGAGGTTGGGAAAACCAATTCCTAATTACACAACCAATTAATACGTTACAGTGGGTACTCTGACATGACCATCCTGACGTAACCATTGACCCTTAGAACCTAACTAATCTAATAGTATCAAGCGTCCCTGGCCTAGGTCTATGAGACCTGACGATTAGTCAGGCTTAACGTCAGAGGACGATAAGAAACGACTTCGAGACGTAGTGATATAAGAATAGGGGATCAATGGAGAAATATTGCACATTTGTTATATAAAAACACTTACACAGATTAATGCATGAGGATGGTGAGATTGCTACCACGTTGGTTGAGGACCAGGTGTGTTGCCATACATCGACCACTTGTAGAAGATTCGTAGAGGTCGTGAGAGTATTGATACAACGTTGGTCGAGGACCAGTTGTGTAGTCGGACTCGACCACTCGTAGAGGTGGTGGGAGGATCGTTACAACTACTGATCGAGGACCGGGTGTAGTTGTACCTCGACAACTCGTAGAAGTGGTGAGAGGATCACTACAACCGCTGATCGAGGACCAGGTGTAGTCGTACCTTGACCACTCGTAGAGAACTCAGAGAGCTGGTGAGAGGATCGCTAAAACCGTTGGTCGAGGACCTGCAGTCGTACTCGACCATTCGTAGAAGTGGTGGAAGGATCGCTACCACGCTGGTTGAGAACCAGGTGTGTAGTCGTGCCTCGTCCACTCGCAGAGAACTCAGAGAGGTGGTGAGAGGATTGCTACAACCATTGGTCAAGGACCAGTTGTGTAGTCATACTCGACCACTCGTAGAAGATTCGTAGAGGTGGTGAGATCGTTACAACGCTGGTCGAGGACCAGTTATGTAGTTGTACTCGACCACTCGTAGAAGATTCGTAGAGGTGGTGAGATCGTTACAACGCTGGTCGAGGACCAGTTATGTAGTTGTAGTCGACCACTCATAGAAGATTCATAGAAGTGGTGATATCGTTACAGCGCTAATCGAGAACTAGGTGTGTAGTCTTACCTCTACTACTCGTAAAGGTGGTGAGAGAATTGCTACTATTGCTGGTCGAGGACCAGGTGTAGTTGTACCTTGACCACTCATAGAGGTGGTGAGAGGATCGCTATGCCCGCTGGTCAAGGACCAAGTGTAGTCGTACCTTTACCACTCGTAGGGGTAGTGTGAGAATCACTTCTACGCTGGTCGAGAACCAAGTGTGTAGTCCTACCTCGACCACTCACAGAGAACTCAGAGAGGTGGTGAGAGGATCGCTACAACTGTTGGTCGAGGACCAGTTGTGTAGTCGTACCTCGACCACTCGTAGAGGTGGTGAGAGGATCGCTATAACCACTGTTCAAGGACCAAGTGTAATTATACCTCGATCACTCGTAGAGAACTTAGAGAGTGGTGAGAGGATCGCTATAATCGCTGGTCAAGGGTCAGGTGTAGTCATACCTCAACCACTCGTAGAAGATTTGTAAAGATGGTGGGATCACTATAACGTTGGTGGAGGACCAATTGTATAGTTGCAGCTCGACCACTCTTAGGGGCGCTTGAGTTGGTTATTACATGTGCATCTCATGTGGCCAGTATGACTCACATACCCAACTTATAAGCATATCAGACGTTCCTTCGCAATCGTGTCGGGTGATCAAGCCCACAACGTTCACGAGGAGATTGTATGTAGCAACCTTTTCACAAATAGACCGGGTGTGACCGGTACTAGATATGAGATTGGCCATAGGTCTTTGTTGGTAGGTTTGGTATGACAACTCCGCATTTGTTCGAGAACGTTCTCGACAATAGGGCATACTCGACCGCTACTAGAGTGCTTGATTGTTCCTAAATTTTTTTTCTAGAAGACAATATATATAGCAGAGAATATTGAGGACGTCCTCAAAAAACTGTATGTCTTCGAGTATTGTTAGGATATAATAAGGAAATTTAGATTAGACATTGGGTACTATGTATACCATAAACAAGCATGACTAATATAGAAGAAACAGAGCGAGCTCTTAGTATTAGACCGTATTGGTCTTATGTAGGAAACACTTGTATAATAGATATTGTATAAAAAATATGCTCTAGGTAAACATAATAGATTATGGGTCTAGAAATAGGTATAGTGAATTATATGAAATATTGTGTAACTTTGTAGGTACATGTCGGATGTATCTACGAAATTAGTAGATTGATTTAAAAAACCAACATACTAATTACCTTGATTAGCGTTACTTATCGACTTGAAAGTAGTCGAACCGGATTGAAGCCTCGTGGTCAATGATATTGAACTATTGTTTCCCATGGTAGTGCTCTTAGCTCTAGAGTAGTTGGCATGGACCGAGGTCTCATGGCCGACAATGTTGAACTGTTGTTCTTCACGGCGACGACGTCTTGAAGCTTGGGAAATCTCGATGGATTGGTTTGTTGGTGGCGACGTACTCTGGTCGAGTCATATATCCAGAGCCAAAGCCGTTGAAGTATCCCTCGTCGAAAAATCTATAGTGAGGATGTCTTGACAAAGATTGAGATGACAAGGGTCTCGCTCCGTAGGAGAACGCACTCTGGTCGGGTCATATCTCCCAAAGCCGAAGTCGTCAAAGAGTTACTGTAGATTGGATACCATGTGTTGAAGTCTGTCGACCCCCGTTTTTGAGGACGGGAATCATTCGTGTTCATAGTACCATATCCCTGGATCGGGTAGTTTGGTACACACGAATACAGTTCTGAATTACCAGGTGCAAAGTGCACGAATAGTCTTACAACGACTTATTACAATAATAGGCCCGAAGGCAATATCTGATACATATAGGATCTATGGGTCCGAAATCAACCAAAAGCAGAGTTTAGATGAGATAAGCAGACGGAAAGCAGCGGCATGTCGATTGCCACAGGCAACGACTGGGGACTAAGACCTAGCGCGCTTCATTGTCTTCATTCCTCCTGGTAGTAAGCATAGGGGTCCTCCAGTTCTTCGTTTCCTTCATCTGAAGTTTGTGCGTATAGCAAGGGTGAGTACCCAACGTACTCAGCAAGCCATCACGGAATGATGCACATGATAGAGCTATTCAAAGGAAGGCTGTGGTTTATTTGCACAAAGCCAATTTTCACAAATCATTTCACAAACCTAATATCTAGCCAGTCAAGTTTTAGAGTCAAAGTATATTAAATCGGCGACGGTTCGCTCGCCATCCATCATGATACCAAGGATGGTTTCCGTCTCCGAATCGTCATGGTTTTCGGGAGTCTATCACTTCTCGCAGTCGAGAAGTTAAGTCCACCCATACAAAATCATTATGCATACCAGTTCCCATCATTTTAAAGTTTAAGAGTCTAGCCACGGGAGAAACATGTCACGTCGCTCATTGACCGCGAGCACGGCTATTCGAATAGATTGATTGACTCACACTGCAGTGGATGTACACTTTACCCGTACTCTGCAACTACTCATTGAATGAGCTTACATCCCTCTATATGGGATGGTCATGGCAAAGCCTTTCGATAACCTCACATTGGCAGTACCCGCTCCATGAACTTAAGTCCTCATGCACTCTAGCCGTCATTTCCTAGCAGTGAGAGGAGTTCTGGCGTTCCCGAGGTAAGAGAGAAACTTCACTTTATCTTTAAGACATTGATAGGTTCAGGTTACTATTCACATAAAGGCCTTTCATCTCATCACAATCATGGGCACCCTACCCTTGGTAGGTCCCTAACTAACCACTTACACCTGAACCACTATGCAGGGATACTGCCTCTGCTCGGCTATCTACTATGCTAGGTCTATACCCATTTGAGAAGTACGGTTGTACTGGCTCGTTCTAAGTTGTAGTCTCATGGCTCGGTTCTTAATTGACCAGGGACGGTACTAGCCTTTCCCAGAGAACTACCCAAATCCATCCATCCGCCCCAGTCTAAAAACATTGGTTTGTATTTCTCTTTTTCATCAAAGCTATTTCTAACATAATCAGGGCAACGTGGCGCTCATGTCTCCACTTGCTGTGTTTCAACCATCTTCCCAAAGATAGTTGCCCAAGCACAAGGCTTATTTGTAAAATCATGAGTATGCAAGAATCTAGTATAAACGTGGCTAAGCATTTTACCGAAGATATCCTCCAGTTGTATCACATCAAAGGTTACAAAGAATATTTCTAAGGGTATTCAATATCAAGGCAGGGTATATCAAGTATAGGCACTCATTTGTGTATAGCATGCAATTTGTAATTGAAAAAACATCATTTCGCAAAGTAGGATCAATATGTTCAAAGGGATGTGTTGACTTGCCTTGCTCGCACACTTGTTGGCCGGGGTCTTCAACGTAGTCGGTGCTCGCTTCCTCGGTTGCTATCCGTAGGTGCGAATGATCAATTGAATTCAATCGAATTCAATAAAATACCGAGAGATCGAAACGAACCATAAAAACCATAAAATAATCCCAAACGTTTAGCCTAGAATTCTACTCGAGGTCGAGTCAAGGGTTGTTACGGTAAAATCCGAGTTTGAAATCGAGTCAATGCCCTAGGTTTTCCGCAAAACGACGATCGCATTAATTTGAGAAAATAGATTTAGAAATATCAACGGAGGGGTTTTGTACTTGAGGTTTTGAAGGTTCGAACAGAAAAGAACATATTTCAAATGGCAAGAAAGAATTAAACAAAATCCGGATGAAAACGACGCGAAACGAAATCTCTAAAAAGTCGATTTCGATTTTCGAATTTGCTCCTAGAAAAATATACAAGAAAATAATATATTTTTGACCAAATATTTCCCAAATCTTTTCAAAACATTTTTCCTATTTTTCCAAAATTTTTCCTATTTTTTCTCTTTTTCTTTTCCCTTTTCTTCTCTTTTCTTTTCTTTTTCTTTTCCTCTTTACTATTCATCGACCCACCAACCGATCTATCGGATCTCTCGTTGCGGCCGCGAACGGTGCGGCGAGGGGTAGGGGTGGCGGCTCGGGCTTACCTGTGACGGCGACGCTCGGGGAGGGCGGTGGGGCTCCGGCGCACGGCGGCGACGGCGCTTGGCGGCTGCGGCGGCGGTGCTCGGGAGAGGAAAGGAAACCGGCGAGAGGGGGACAGGTTTGAGGCGGCGAGATTGGGGAAAGGGAGAGGGGTTTCGGCGCTATTTATAGGCGCGGCGTTGGAGAGGGAAACGAGGGGAAGAGGGGGGCGGCGCGCGCAGGGTGCGGCAAGCACACGCGCCGCGTGGGTGGCGGGCCGGCGCGCGGTGCGGGCGTGCACGGGCCGGCGCGGGCGGCGGCACGTGGCGAGGTCGCGGACGGGGCGGGGTGAGGCGGCGACGGGTGGCGAGCGCGGGCGTGGGGTCCGGACGCGGCGGCGACGGGTGGCGGGCACGAGCGTGGGGCGGTACGACGGGCGGGCGTGTGGCGGCAACGGCGTGGCGCGCGGCGGGCGGGCGCGGCGTGCGGGCGAGCCGGCCGGGCACGGCGCGTGCGCGTGAGCGCGGCACGTGGTGCGCACGGGCGTGGGCGCGAGCACGATACAGCGGGGACGCGCGGCGGCGTGAGGCCGGGCCGGCGCGGCCGAACGGCTTGTAACCGATGAACAGTGCTTTTCCGATTTATCCGATTTTTCAATTCCATTTTTTCATCTCTATTTTCCTTCACTCTAAAAATTCCAAATAAACATATAGTATTCCCAAAATTAATTAAAAATATATTTTCAAACTTTTCACCACCTTTATTTATTTTAAAAATACATATTTACATATTTAATTAAATACCTTTTTCCTAAATTCATAAATCACTATTTTTAATTCCAAATAACTTCCTAAGTTTTATATAAATTCCTTAAAATATTTTATTGCCTATTTTATTTCCCAATTAATACTCCATAATCACCAATTAATGTTTTATTTTCCAAACATATACCTTTATGAATCCGCATCCTTTTCGATTTTATTTTAAAAATTCCTAACCTTAGACTTCGAGGTTTTTCCTCCCAACGAAATCCAAGTCATACGGTTTTCACAAACACCAAGATGAATCGCCCACATATAAATTTATGCAACCAAGCTGGCCAATAAGAAGCAATAAGCACGAGCAAGAAGCAACAAGCAAAAGTTTTTGTAAGTTCCAATTTTTAATTTTTGGTTTTTTAAATTCTCTGATTTTCAGGGCGTTACAAAGTCCTTTTTGGGGAATTTCCTTATCGGCGTCTAGTTCTTGATAAGAGCCGGGAGATTACTCGTTTTAGGAAGCTTGCCGATAGATTTGGTTGTCGGCATCTCGTTCTCGGCATTCGCAGAGAGATGGCCATTGCAGGAATCATGTTCGTCTGTTCTATCATCATGGCGTCGTTCTTGGCATAAGCCAAGAGGGACAAGATCGGGACGGTAACGAATACCGGGAAAACGATGGTTTCGACTTGGACATAAGTGAATGTCGACTAGGTTGGATCTCCTAGGCAAGGGCGGTTGTAGAAGCCTTCGTCGGAAAATCCGCTCTTGAACTCATCTCGTCTAAACCTTGAAGCACCAAGTCCCCTACCTGGCGCGCCATTGGCGATGAGCTATACCCCGACTATGGAATTTGTAGAGTATGGGGATCGTTGGAACTAGGGTATACGCATGGTTGAGGTAAAAGAAATAGAAGACAACAATTTTTATACAAGTTCGGGTCCCTTAACTAACAAGTAATAGCCCTACTCCTATTGGCCAAAGTCGATGTTGCCTTTATATATCAGTATCACACGAGTACAATATTTGGGATGACCTAATCTAGTTTCTGTCGGCTTGGTGGCATGGTGTAGACCCCCGTTTTTGAGGACGGGAATCATTCGTGTTATAGTACCTTATCCCTGGATCGAGTAGTTCGGTACCCACGAATACAGTTCTGAATTACCAGGTGCAAAGTGCACGAATAGTCTTACATCGAAATTATTACAATGATAGGCCCAAAGGCAATATCCAATACATATAGGACCTACCGGTCCGGATACAACCGAAAACAGAAATTAGATAAGATAGCAGACGAAAGGCAGCAGCATGTCCATTGCCACAGGCAACGACTGGGGACTAAGACCTGTTGCGCTCCACTGTCTTCATTCCTCCTAGTAGTATGTGTACGGGTCTTCCTCATCTCCTTCATCTGGAGGTTTGTGCGTATAGCAAGGGTGAGTACCCAACGTACTCAGCAAGCCAACACGGAATGATGCACATGATAGGGTCATTCCAAGGATGGCTATGGTTTATTTGCGCAAAGCCAATTTTCACAAATCATTTCACAAACCTAACATCTAGCCAGGTCAAGTTTTAGGTCCATAGTATATTAAGTCGGCGACGGTTCTGTCCACCATCCATTGTGATCCCAAGGATAGTTTCCCGCCTCCGATTCGTCATGGTTTTTTTTGGGGTGCCTTCCCCCTTCTCCCAGATAGAGAAGTTGGTTTCCCAGCACATAAAATCATTATGCAATCCCACCCATCATTTTAAAATTTATGAGTCTAGCCACTGGAAACACTTGTCACGTCGCTCATTAACCGCGAGCACGGCTATTCGAATAGATTGATTGACTCACACTGCAGTGGATGTACACTTTACCCGTACTCCGCAACTACTCATTGAATGAGCTTACATCCCTCTATATGGGATGGTCACGGCAAAGCCTTTCGATAACCTCGCTTTGGCAGTACCCGCTCCATGAACTTAAGCCCTCATGCACTCTAGCCGTCATTTCCTAGCGGTGAGAGGAGTTCGGCGTTCCGGGGTAAGAGAAGGAATTGCTCTAACTTTGAACTTTCCATCTTCATGTCTTCATTTCTTCCCGTTGATCGCCCGCCCGATCTCTCGCCAGTACCATCCAGCGGTACACCCCTGCCGGAAGGCCTTAACTATCGTCCGTGCACCCACCGGTGGTGCACCCCCACCGGCAAGCCCTTACCTCAACGCCAACACCTGAACCTACTATGCAAGGATACTGCCTCCGCTCGGATATTTAATTAGCTAGGTCTATACCCATTCGAGAAGTACGGTTGTACTGGCTCGTTTTAAGTTGTAGTCTCATGGCTCGGTCCTTAACTGACCAGGGACGGTACTAGCCTTTCCCGGAATCCACCCAAATCCATCCATCCGCCCCAGTCTAAAAACATTGGTTTGTATTTTCATTTTTCATCAAAGCCATTTCCAACATGATCAAGGCAACGTGGCGCTCATGTCTCCACTTGCCGTATCTCAACCATCTTCCCAAGATAGTTGCCCAAGCATGAGGCTTATTTGTAAAATCATGAGTATGCAAGAATCTAGTATAAGCGTGGCTAAGCATTTTACCGAAGATAACCTCCGGTTGTATCACATCGAAGGTTACAAAGAATATTTCTAAGGGTATTCAATATCAAGGCAGGATATATCAAAAATAGGTACTCATTTGTGTATAGCATGCAATTTGTAATTGAAAACAACATTATTTCACAAAGTAGGTTCAATATGTTCAAAGGGATGTGTTGACTTGCCTTGCTCGCACACTTGTTGAACAGGGTCTTCTGCGTAGTCAGCGCTTGCTTCTTCGGATGCTAACCATACGTGCGAAAAAGAAGGATTGAATTCGTTTAGAATTCAATAAAATCCAATTAAAAGCCGAATAAATTGCAAAAGCAGCTCCTAAGACGAATCTATGGTGTTAAACGAATTTTACGTTTGAGTTTGGCTAGAATCCGAGTTAAGACGGGCGAGTTGTAATAATTTGAAGTTCTGTAATGAATCCGATTTTGTTAAGAAGGGTGCGATATTTATTTTAATATGCTTAAAGTTTGAGAAATACTAGAGTTGATGATTCAATTAAAAAAAGAAGTGATTACCTTTTAATCTCAAGTTATTTCTCGGTCGAGAAATCCTAGGGTTAATAATAACGGATCCCGAAATATTTTGATCGATGATTCAAGAATATTAGGCGAAAAGAAATGGTTAACTCCATTGTATTTCCAAATTTTGTTGGACCGACAATCTCTAGAATTTAATAATCGGATCCGCGAATAATAAATCCTAAAGTTTGACACTATTTAAATAATTCGAAGTTTGAATTTTTGAAAGAGATTCATATAATATAATTTATTAACATTTAGACTATAATAAATTTCTACTTCAATTCATGCGTTAATTACTCTCTTAAGATTATTGAATTTTTTAGCCTTTAATTAACCCAAAATTTTATTTTAGAAAAGTATATTATTGCTTCAAAGTTTCCTGAATAATTCCCCAAAAATATTCCCCAATTTTTCTAGAATTTTTCCCTATTTTTTCTAATTTTTCCCTCCTTCTTTTCTTTTCTTTTTCTACTTTTTTTCTACTACCAGACCTGTGCCTTTCTCTCTCCTCTACCCCTCGTCTACCCCCATGCTGCCCGCTCGTCCGAACCGGCGGCGATGGCGCGGCGGTAGAGGACGGCGCGCGAGCGATGGCGCGGCCCAAGATGGAAAAATGGGATGGCGCGGGGCTCACCTAGCGGCGGCGGTGACGCAGCGGCGGCGTGCGGTGGATGGCGGCGAACGGCGGTGGCACACGGTGCGGCAACCCGGCAGCGACGGCGAACTCGGCCACCCCGGCGACGGCGAGGGAGAAAAGAGGAAGAAAAGGCGACGGCGTGGCTTGGGGGGGAAATGGGGCTTTGCCCTTATTTATAGGCGCACACGGGAGAGAGGTCGAGAGGGAGGGCGCGGGGTCCGGCGGCGACGGCTGCGTGCGCCACGTGACGGCGGGTCTCGGCGGGGTCCGGCGCGCGTGGGGAACACGGCGACGTGGCACGGCTTGCGGCACGACATGCGCGCGGCGAAGGGCGGCTGCGGCGTCGACGTGTCGCGCGGGCGACAGAGCGGCGCGCGCGCGGCGGCTACGGGCGGCGGGCGCAGCGCGCGGCACGGGGCGGGGGCGCGTGGGCATGCACGGCGACACACGGTGAACGACGTGCGCGCGCGGCGGGCGCGCGCGGCGCGGGTACGCGCGCGGCGACACGCGGCGTGCGGGAGCGGGGCGGCGCGACGCGGTCCGGCCCGGGACTCGGTCGAACACTTGCCGACTAATGAACAGTGCAGTTTTCATTTTTCCCGAATTAAATTCTCAATTTCTCATTTCTATTTTCTTCCACCCTAAAAATTCAAAATAAATTCTAGTATTCCCAAAATAATTATGAAATTATATTTTCAAACTTTCCCCTACTTTTTATTATTCAAATATATTTTTTTATTTCATTTCTTCTCTTAAATTTAGTAAATTAGGGTCTTTGGTTAAAATAAGCTTATAAACTCATATTTCCTTTTCAACAATATTTTTATCATCCAAATCCAAATATTTACTATTTTTCCCCACCAGTTAGGGTTTAACCAAAATACATTCTCTTCAAAGAATCTTTCATAAATCCCCAAAATTATATATCTATCCTCTTCCAAAAATATATTTTGACTTATTTCTCTCAGCTGGGATTTCAAGGTTTAGGATTTTTATCCAACTTCACATCAAAGTAATTCCTGAAGAAACTCTTAGGCAACTGAACTGGCAATTAAGATCGAAAAAACACGATAAGAAGCAATGAATTCAAAAGGTTTTTGTAAGTTCCGATTTTTAAATTTCGATTTTAAATTCTCCGATTTTCAGGGTGTTACACATGGAGCTCTCACACGTACTCGATGGCTAGTGTAGTCTTTTTTCTCGAATATAAATTGGACGAGATTGGAGATAACTCTATATCTCTCATGTCGGTCTCTGTGGCTCCTACATTAGGTCTGTCTAGATCACTATTGACTTATCTTTTGTCTTGTGCCCTCTCTTTCTAGGGGTCTTGTATTTATACCCTCGGATGTCCCATTGTCCAATTAAAAGTAGAGAGACAAGTATGTATATGATCCGAGTAGTTCTTGTAGTATTCGAGTAGGACTCAACTTCTTATTTTTTATCTGAAACACCTTCTATTTCGAAAAGATAATTTCTTTCTTTATTAGCCATATTTTTTAATCTAAGATATCTTCTCGTATACTATTAGTTATATGATATTTCTGTATATCACGAACCCATTTATAGGAGGTATGTTTTATTCTTGACAATGACAATAACAGGGTTCTTTAAAACAAATACACTAGAATGCATTAAAGGCATACATTAATGAAGAACTCACCACCTATAGACTCTCTTTTGTTCACATAGCTGCTTGCACAGTTGTAGAGCTACACAGTGGTATTAATGTAGGAGTAATAAAACACTAAAGCATTCACATTCAGTGTATGCTCCTACATATGTTCACATGATTTAGGTTAGTCTCAACCTTTCATCTTAGTATCCATATTATTAAATATACTGTCACATAATAAAAAAAAGCTAAGATGACAATAGAGTTAATGAAAAGAGAGGAAAAAGATGAAAAACCATTTCTCATTGAAGAAACCAGCTTTACACAGGAACCAAGAATAAAAATAAAGGATAGATAAATAAAAGCAGAGAGAAGAGAAATGATTGGATGATAATTATTTTGAAGACACCATCCATTGGACATATAATTTTTGTATCTAGTGTCTAATGATATAAAAAAGACACCATTCATTGGACATATAGTTTTTTATCTAGTGTCTATATATATGATATGACAAATATAAAAACTACTACTTCATTTGGGTTGGGATTGACCTTAAAAGTTAAAACTATTGCCATCACTCACAATGCACAAACTTAATTAACAAAACCGTATCGCCACTTCAATGTACTTATGTATGCGAGCAGTAAATTAAATTTTTTGTATAATTGCAGTTAACCTTGAGAAGTACATTTGTGACTCTGCCGGATTGAATTTACACCAGTTACCCTTGTTTGATGTATACATCTTGTTAATAATTGTACAAATCAATAATGATATCTTGACTTGTTGAGCAGACCTCATTTCCTCATAAACAATCTCCAGCCTTTTTAAGCTGAAGAATTCTACACTAACCTTAGCATTTTTGGTGATGTTAAGTAAAGCATATATGTCAAGCATGACAAATATTCAAAAAAATCAAGCTAGAATCCCTTGTAATTAGTTATGCACTTATTAAATAAAGTACACAGTTAGAGTATAACTTGATGTTTAGTTTCAGGAGCAAATAACTTGAGAAAATGCATCCTCATGCATCGTGATTAACAATACATAGTTGATCACATATGCGGATGTTCTTCAAAAAAATATATAAAAGATCCCAAGGTCAAAATATAACAAAACTGGTTCTCGTGCAAACGCCACATAAACTACCCAATTTCTTCTCAATAGCTCGGACCAAGAAACATGTCAGAAATGACATCCAGATGACTCCCAACCCTAAGCTAGACTGCTTGAAGTTAGCTCAGAGCAACAATTGACGCCATAGTTTCTCAAGTAGTAGCATGGATTATGCTCCATATGGACTACCTGTGTTTGGGGATGTATATATGGAGGAAGCCTGAAACCAACACGTAAACTTCTTCAGTAATAGACTCCTTGTGAAGGCCTTCTCACATAAACTTTTTTCAGTGATAAATAGGCTCCTTGTGAAGGCTTTCACATACCAACATCAAGTCCCCAACCACCAGAAGACTCCCTCACAATGTACTTCCATGGATGTTTCCAAACAAAAAAAAACAATGATATGAAGATTCCATCACATGGCAACAAGCCATACGAACTGTCGAAAGTACAGTAAGCAATAGGCTTATTACTTTTCTAATCTCAGGTCTAATTTGCCGCTACAACATACAACCAATATTAAGCAATAAGCAGTATGCCGAAGGGGGCATCGTAACACCTTGATTTTTCGTGTAACCATTAAAAATTATTTTAATAAAATCCTAGATTAAAAAAATTGATTCTTCATATGTATGTAGGATCTAGTGTCAAAAATTTCAATTTAAATTTGTAGCCCAAAAATCTCACTCTAAAGTCTTCCCTAAAATAAAGCCTCAATGTCAAATTAAAATTTTACCCTAAGCCCTTCTCTACAAATTCTTTCAAATTTCTTATATATCAAAATTCACTTAAATCGGGATATCCCCTTTGCACCTTGGAGATTGTCAAGACTTTCTAATATTAAGTTAAATTCAAGTATCCCTTTATTTCTTACCTTTTTTCAAATTTATTCGAATAAGTCCAAATACCAAACCATCCTAACAATTCCTTGAAATCCTTCTATTTCATTATCATCTAACCCTTTCCTTAAATATAATCAAAATACATTTCAAAAACCACAAAATCCCCTTGATCACCCTTCCTTGAAAATTGAAAAAATTAATCCAAACAATCACCTAAATTTAGTTCAAGAAAACCAAACATCATTTCAAATATTATGAATTTCAGTAATTTGTCTTCTCCAAAGTTTCCTCCTATTCTTGTTTCTTTCAGCTATACATAAAAATTCCTTCAACTTTTGTTCCAAAGAAAATATCTTAATCTTTGCAAATAAATCCTTCCTTAATTCTCCAATATTCTTTGAGAGCACAATTCGAATATAAAATTTGAATCCAATTAACCATTCCAATATTCCAATACCCTTTCAAATAAGTCATTGAAAAATTATCAAAAGTTACTGTACAATTGGGCCACCCCGCTCCTTTTCTCCCTAACCATCCCAACTCACCGAAGACTATTTTCCCTCCCTTCTTCCTCCTTAGGCCAGCCGCACGTGCACCCCACATGCTCGACGGATTGCCGCACCGCCACAACCATCGGTTCAAGCGGCGAGCCACTGTACCTCGCCTCACCCACACCTTGCCGCCGCACCGCGACACCCCTTCCTCATCATGTGGCCGTCATCATCACCGTGCCATACCTTCCCATCGCGACGTCGGCCGACAGACCGCGCACGCTATCCTTGCTCTACCTCGCCGCACCACACGACCTTATGCCATCGCCCATGCCTTGCGCCCACACTGGTGACGCCAGCCTCGTCACCCAAGTCTGTGCCCCCTTGTCGTCCTCGTCGGATGCCGCCCTAGAGCCGTGCCGTCCTAGGCCCACCTCGGCGACTTCATCGTCGTCCTCGCCCGTCGTATTCACCTGCTCCTGCCTGCTCGTGTGCGTCCCATGCCCATCCTTGTCGAAGGACGACACGCCTTATTGTCGCGCCAGCTTTCGGCCGCATGCCGCCGCACCCCAACGACCGCCGGTTGAAGCATGCCGCGACACCCTTCGGACCACCTCGAGTCAAAACCCCCACGCACGGCCACAACGCTCCCGCTAGCCTCTTGGTCCGACACCGTCGCTGCCTATAAAATCCGATGTGTCGCGCCATCACCTCCCCTCACTCCACAGCGACACCACCGAAGTGGCAATCCATCTCCTTCGTTCCACCTCCTGCCAAGCCGCTTCGGCCCTAACTCCGAGCCACCACGGCAGCGCCATTCCCTCGCCACCACCATGCTTTACCTCAGCCGTTGCCCTTCTAATCTGCTCCAATTCGCCGGCTTCCAGCCCCCAATCGACCCAGCTGCCACCACCACCAAGTTCTCCGTCCCGGTGCGACTCCATTCCATCACTTCCTGTCGACAAGGCCATTTTCCCTAAATCAGCCCCACGTTGTAGCGCCTCCACCGCCGCCATCCTTTTTCTTCCCAATGGTCGGCCGCGGGCTGCTCACCCCGAGCCACCTTGCCCTTCGAGGTTCATGCCTCTGCCCTCCCCACGTCAACGTGACCTCGTCGTCTCTGTCTACCGCCTCGGAAGCCTGCTCATATAGCGTCGTCCTCGCCTCGTCGCGCTGAGTGCTGCTCGATGCGAGAAGAGAAAGAAGGAAGAAGAAAAGAAGATGAGAAGGAAGAAGAGAAGAAGAAGAGGAGTAGAGAGACTGCCAATTGGGTCCCATGCATGGGTCCCACATCCTTAACCAACCTCGGTAATCACCCTCCTAATCCCCTCCCTTCCCTCAATGACATGTGGGCCCACAATTGTTAATCTCTAATTAAACCTCCATTTGTTCACGGTGCCACTTACAAGTGGGACCACTAACCCCAACCCATCCGCGCACTTGGTTCATCACTCAGGAGTCACTGACCATGGACCCCATCTCCTAGTCCACCAAAAAGGCCTACACCATGAGCCCAGCCCACGAAAAACTTCATACATAGCCGCAGGGCCTAGTCACTAACCATCGGGACCCATGCTTGTCTACTGTGAGCCGAGTCCATCCATCCACCTAGCCACGCGCTCGGTAGACTTGGTCTACAATGAGTCGATGGCTCGTTGTCTATGACAACGGCCCCGTGAAGAATATTCCATAGAATATTCTTTTCTAAAAAAGAAATTCGTTTTTCTTTGGATAGAAAATCCTTTAAACTTCAAAAATTCATATTTGTTCAATTGTTGACAAAAAATTCGTGTATGGCTGATGGTGCCAAGTCGGTGTTGCGAACTATGTCGATAGACACAACGACTGGGAGATCTGCTTGCTCAAACAGTCCTAAAATATTGATGAGATGTAGGCATGCAATCAGTTTGATGCTGCAACTGACAAGATGTAAGGTTGATCGATCAATAGGTTGATGTCGATAAGAAGCTTGGGTCTTGCTAAGAGTTCCAAAAGATATGTGTAAACCGACAGCCAATATCCTGATGTCGAATCGGCAGATAGCGTGATAGCCGATATTTGATACCAACCGATAGCCGATGTAGCGATACTAGCCGATGTTGATAGGGTTTTGAGTGATCAGCTATATGTTCAATGTAGATTCTAACACTTAGATAAATAATGATAAAGACAACTGACTGATGATAATGTAATGAAACAATGATCAATCAACAAATAATGGTATAGCAGAATAAATACTGATATGATGATTAAAGCACACATCAGCTAGTAATCTGACGTCATTAAATCCAAATGATTAAATGATCATTGGAACCTTTAGTGCAATTGACTAAAACCACCTTGTATGTAATCCTTGTAAACCGATGCAACATCTAGATAACTCATCGGTTGAAACCCCGATGAGACAATGATTGATGCCTACTGACTTAAATAAATCTAACTTAAAACCATAACCACATAGGTCGGACCTAACCGATGCAGCATATGGTTGATAATTGGTTGATAGATTTAAACAAGCCGATATAACACCGATCAAAGTGGTGATACATTAAATTTAACCAAGATAGTAAAACAATCAAAGAAAAATTTAACATATCAGATAAGATCGGCTAACCCTCCAATGAAACATTAGCATAAACCTATCGGCTTAACAAGACTTAGATTATCAATAATAATCTAGCAGGTCGGACCTAACCGATGCAACATGAGATTGTATCTGATACTCTAAATACTCAATGAGAGATAAATCTGTCTAATATAATGGATATAACAAATCTATCTAAAGTGACATTATATTTAAAGAAACATCAACTTGATCAGAATATCAGATCTAACCGAAAAAGTCCTAATTAAGCCGATGTGACTATAAACAGTAATGAAACTAAAGAAGATAGAGATGATATACCAGATAAGCAACATATGTGCTGGCCCGATTAGAATATCGAACTCAACTGAGAAAGTCCTACCCACGCTAGCGCAAGCAAAGATGACGAAACTCACTTCTTGTCGAAGGTCGAACTCAATCGATATAGCTCATGCTCGAACATCGAAATAAAACCTAAAAGACTAGGGTGACAATGTACCGAAAGTAGATATATTGATCTGTGTAGATGGACAACAAAGACCCCGTGTGTACATATTTATACCCACATGCCGATGTGAGTCCTAATTGGACATGACACAAACTTTTCTAAAGATAAAAGGAAAAACATAAAGTTCTCAGCGGATACTAAACATACTTTCCTAAAGATAAAAAGGAAAATTACTAAACCATGTCTAACTAATAGGTAAATTAAGCTGCCATATCGTGGTCTTCATGTTTCCTGAACTCGGTCTCTTCTGGATAAATTTTTATCGGATGGTTGATCTCTTCCCTTAACCGAATCCATCAAGGAATATTACCAAATTTTGATGTTAACATAAATCTTAACCCCGATTGACTCTTGTTCCACTTCCTAATTTTTTCTAAAATTGAGATCTATCAAATGGAACTACTAGCATATAATAAATATTATTTATTTGTAGGGTTTTGTATGGTTTTCTTGTATTGATCGTGTAGCGGACGTTTCAGAAATTTGCCAGACACAAGGACTCCTGAAGACTTGAAGATCGAGACCAAGGCAAGCCACTCTTCGATCATATTGCTCCTAGTTTATAAAATGTGTTGTTTGCAAAATGCATGTATAGTATACATTTTAATTTGATAAGCCTTGGTTTGCATGCAACCGATGGACCTATCTAGTAGTTGCATTATTTTATATAGGATATTGCAAACCCTAATCCTTGTTGCCCCACCAATGAGGTACTTCAATATGCATGTCCTTCGGAAATGCGTATCGGTCAACCCCCACCTTTCACTATTATATGCCGACTTTGGGAAAAACGGGTTGAAAATTGTTTGAGAAAATCTGGTGCTTTGTATCGGTGGTTTTGAAAACGAAAATTGTTTGTGAAAGCCACGATGCGAGGTTCTACCTATGTGGTGTGGCTTTGTATTCGCATATAAGGACCGATTCCTTCAGGAATTCCATCCAATTATTTTACAGTGCGACCACATGGGTATTCTGGGATACCCTTGGAAAATTAAATTGTTGATTCTTGTCTATCTTGTATGTTAGTAGTTGTGGAAAGCCGGGGATGTAGGAGACGAAGTTACAAATCAAGTTTTGCAAACCCTGAAATATAGCCTCTATACATGGCAAATGGTACCAGACGAGTAGGAGTAGGAGACATCACCAGTGTTCGTAAGTAGAGAAGGGCATTGGCATGCCTAATGCTTGGTTTGTTGGAGCAACCAACTATGTGGCATGGGGTATTCATGGGTTAGCGTTGGAACGGCCTTGTAATGAACTTCCGATGTCGACGGGTATTGGTGTAAGTTTCATGTCGTGTGGGTAAAACGTGCAACCTCTGCAGAGTTTAGTTAAATTGTTTGAACAATCGTGCCCATGGTTAAGGGCAAACGCGAGGTGATTCCCATAGTGTATATTTGTTTGCTCGTGCCTTGTGAAATTGGTTTGTAAGATGGGAATCGTTGGTAGAGTTGGTTTGAGTAACTAACAGATAACCTGGGTGGTTTGAAACGGGCCTATGTGACGCAGGATGTTGGAATGACATCATAGAGTAGGCTTCCCGAGTGGAAGCAAAGTGGTGTAGGATATGGATGGCTTGGGGAGCCAAGGTATAGGATGTGTTGAGCAGGTGTGAAACAAAGATAAACTAGTAAGAGATGTTTGAAACTAATTGAAGAAAAGAGAATAAAATGACTACAACTAAAATCTTGCTTTCTTGCTTGAGTTGTTGCAAAGCATCTCGCAGGTGGATCGACAAGATAAATCTCCTTCCAAATGGTTTATAAAAACCTCACACGTAGAAGTTTGTAAAAGTATTTTGAAATAAAAGATTTATAATATAAACCCAACCTTCCTTTGAAATTTGCATTATTCACCTTTTCAGCGGCTTGTGGAGTAAGAAAGTACTCACCCTCTTCTTGTTGTTGTTTTTTTTCCTTTCTAAGTTCAGGTTTCGTCTCTAAACCCAAGCCACTTCTTGTGGATTGGTGTTTTAGCTACACTAAGGTTTCGCAATTGCTGTTTCTGGATGAAAGTTTCTACTTAGAGATTACCTGATATTGCAACATAGAGGTATAAATTTATTATAACATTGCAATGATTCGTCATGTTACCATGGGTACCAACACTTATTTTTCTAGGACTGGTACTGACAAACACGATTTCACAAGAGACGGTTCATCGTTCTCCTGCGATACACCCTCCTTGACATTGTTTTGTGCAGTGGTACCAGGATGGGGTGTGATAGGCCTGATAAAATATAGATTATAGATAATGTAAAGCCGTATCCCTGCCTTAATTTGTTTCTTTGTTTGGAATTAGTCCCTGTTGAGGTAATTGAACAGGTTCGAGTATGAACAGCCCAAGAAGTACTTAGGTTTGTATATTGAGTAATTTAACCATCCATGAGAAGATACGGGGACATACATATTATATTTTTAAGTATAAAATTGATACCTATAGGTACTAGATACCTCGAGACGTGTAAAATTTAGGTACCTATTGGTACTGTCTCAGGGACTGTAAAAATTCTCTTGGATATTAGGTCAGTTTTTCAATGATCTTAAAGGCTGTTTTCAGAGAAACCTTCTATGTACGATAAAAGTTGTAGGCAATGCTTTAAGATTTCTTACGAATCCACTCTGGAAGTTGGCTGTTCTATGGGCTAATGGGCATGTGAAGTTTCTATTATGACTTCAGTTTGGATTTTGGTGGGGGAAATGGAAAATCTGGGTGTTGTGCTGAATTGATCTTGGCTTGAAAGCTTAGTTTGGTAAATCATAGTACAATGTTCCATTTATTTATTTATTTTTTTTGGGGGGGGGGGGGTTGTTTCCTTTTGTGTCTTTGGGTACAAGGAACTCCACTGTTGTTTGCAGCATATAGTGAAAATGGAAGGGTGCTTGTTCCTTGTATTGCTAAACGATAAACTATATGCAAAATTGATAGCAGGTGCTATAACGTGGCTCAACAAGGTGTTGCATCGTCTTTGCAAGTTCACAGCCACCGCGGGTACAGGCAACTAACACACTGGTGTCTGATTGTATTATTACCAGCTGCTATATGCTTGTTTTATGGGAATTGAAATTTGAATTTGTTGATATAAGATGTGTGGTGCTGGAATTATGTTATCTTAATGATCCATCAAGCATTCATGGGAGTAAATTTTTTAATACGTACGTGGATGGGAGGGGATGCTAGAACCAGTGAAGGGAAAAAACAGGGTGGGAAGCAGGAACGTAAAAAGGGAGGTGCCAGAAAAACCGGGAGGAGAGTCTCGGAGGCGCTAGCGCGCTGCGCTTGATGTAACGCTACCGTCAAATTCGACCAAATTTTGTTAAAAGAATCAAAAAATGAAATTTCGATCATATCGGTAACCCGGTAAAATGCCGAAAACGATAGATTGAACCCTGCTTGAAAATACATTGTGAGGAGTTTTTTGGTGGTTGGAGACACTTGATGTTGGTGTACAAATGATTTCATAAGCATAGTTATCGCTGGACAAAGGACTTAATGTTTGTTGGTTTCAGGCTTCCATATATATACGCCCAAAACACACCGAGGCCATACTGAGCTCAATTCATGCCACTACGGACAAACAACTATGTCAATTGTTGCTTCGAGCTAACTTCAAGTGAGAAGTAGTCAAGCTTAGATTGAGAACTGAGAGGCATCTAGATGTCAATTGTTGCTTTGAGCTAAGTTCAAGTGAGAAGTAGTCAAGCTTAGTATTGGGAGGCATCTGGATATGGCTGCTGACATGTTTTTTGATCCAGACTACTTAGATCTGCACAAGGACAGCTTATATTCCAGAGTGAACTTAAAACCATATTTGTGTTGAAGAACAATTACACTATGTGATCAACTATCGTTTTTCTCCAATCTTGTTTTTCAAGCGATGCATTTCTAGATGCTCAAGTTAGTGGACGCCAGGGAGTGGCTCCCTACTTTTGACTCAATTCTCAATTTCTCATGATGCGCAGCTAGCTTCGACGAACAGCTCAAAGAACCGAAATTTAGGGCTGGTAAATGCGTGTACTAAAATAATTTACTCGAGAAGCATTGTTCATGAGAAAGGGAATGAAGTCCATTCAGTATGTTGTCATGGAATCGGTGAAATAATTGCCAGAACATTAATTCGGTTGTGGACTGTAGAACTTATTTTGGCAGAGTTATAATAGTGCCAAAGAAAGCATAACAAACTGCAGGGCTTTGAACTGTATAAGTTCTAACTAGCAAATACAAAGATCTTTTGCTTTGTCAAGTGAAAGAAAAATAAACACAATACTATTTGTGATCACTGAATCACTGCTATTTTTTTACACTATTTTCCCTACCATTACAATATTACTGCCACTATTACATACTCCCTTGTTCTTATATTAAAATATAAGGTGCATCAACTTTTTGACATAATCTCCAATATTATATTTTGACCATTAATTTTTTCATAATATATTATTAACAGTTACAAAATTAGTATAATATGTAAATATTTTTACATACGTATCTAATGATACTACACTAAAAACTTATATTTTTAGTTTAATTATTAGTCAAAGTTTTGAAATGTTGATTTTACTGAAAACAAGGACGTCATATAATTTAGAATGAACGAAGTAATAGTCTTTAGATATTACTGATTTTGAATCATACTAGCAATTGTGCCCGTGCGTTGCAACGGGTAAAGTCGACGCGCGACACGGATGGAGACGACACAGAGGGGCGCGGGAGCTCCGAGCAGCGATGGGAGGGAGGAGCGCAGTCGCGATGCTGGGCGTGGCGTAGATGGGGACGAGAGGGAGGGGCGCAGGGAGGGAGGAGCGAAGGAGGTCTTTTTTTATCCAAACCCTCCTTTTCTTTTCAGCATTGAGATTACGGGTATGGCCGACGAAATACTTGTGGCTCGTTAGCTCGTTCGGCTCATGGATGGCTCGGCTCGGCTCGTTGAGAAATGCTAACGAGCTGCGCCATGGGTTTAGCTCGTTAGCTATAATGAGTCAGCTCGAATCAGCTCGCAAGCTGCTCGTGAGCTCAACGAGCCAGATGTAATGTACAAAATAGAGCCTAATGTTTTGCTTGTTTTGCTATTCTTTTGCTTGTTTTGTTGTTGATGTGACAATAAATCAATAATTTTTATATTTTGTGATGGTCAATATGGATCTAATGCTTTAGATTATAATAATAATAATATCTAATCTAGCTGCATCATTACATTTGCATGGATAATTGTCGATGGACAAGTGTTATTACGTTAATTATGGACTTAAAGTATCACTTTTTATTTTTTTCAATTGTATATTTGCATGTTTAATAGACTAAAAAAATAAAATATAATTTATACATAAATTACACTGTATTAAAGTGGCTCGCGAGCTAAATGAGCCGGCTCACGAGCCGAGCCTCCTCGCTCGGCTCTCTACCGAGCCGACCGAACCGAGCCAAGCCGAGAGCCGAGCCAGCTCCTGGCTCGGTTCCCTACCGAGCCGAGCCGAGCCGAGCCGGTATCCACCTCTAGCTGCGGGTTAATTTTGGAAAAAATCAAGGGGTTTTTGCAAAATAGCTAGGCAGAATAAAATTTTGGATAGAAACACTACTTGTTTTATAGATAGCTAGCAAAATGTCCGTGTGTTGCAACGGGACGACGATGCACGGAGGGAAGCAGGTGGAGGACGAAGGTCCAGGGCGGCGCGGGAGCTCGAGCCGCGACGGAGGGAGGGGCGCAAGCGCAGCGCAGATGGGAGCAGAAGAGAGGGACGTAGGAGGTCTTTTTTCATCCAAGCCCTCTCTTTCTTTTCAACATTGGGACTGCGAGGTTAATTTTATAAACAATCAAAGGGTTTTCGTAAAATAACACTTTTTTCTTCTTTAATTGGGTTTTTTTAAAATAGCCGAGAGGATCAGCGGGTTAATTTTGAAAAACTCAAGGGGTTTTCTGCAAAATAGTCGACAAAACAAAATTTGGGTGGAAACAATATAGGTATAGATATAGCACCAAACAACCTAACTGCTTTGATGCCACAATACAAATTACTTAGGCATTTTCTAACTGATGACTGGCCACTGATCCAAACACCAGGCCAGGTCTTTCTTTTCTCTTCTATGCCGTCTATCAAACTGTCACAATTTGGAAAATTTTGGGGAACGAACAGTTGCGATTGGAGTTAGCCCAATAGGCACATATAGATTACATGACTAGAGAAATGACCAAAATGCCCTTCATATCTATACCCTTAACACCCCACTTAATTGCAACATGTATGCAATAACGTTGCATTTGAAAGGTACAATAAACACTAAACTACATTCAAAGTCCATGCTTGATGATGACATCAAGGAATGCAATTCTTGAAATGAAGAAAAAGAAATGGTTCATCTCTTCTTCAATGAAATGGACCTTAGAGCCTTCACAAATCGTTCTTCAACCCTCGGTACATTAAGCCTTCACAGACTGTCCTTCGGCTCTTCACTGAATTAGAGACAGTGACGATGACGATGAATTACTTTCACAAGCTGTTCTTTGGCCTTTCAAGATTGATGATGATGTCAGCTCCAACGAGGAGTTGCTGACGTGACAGACCAACTCCGATAGGGAGTTGGGGAAGTTGGAGATGACCAGCTCCGACATGGAGCTAGTGATGAACTAATGATGAAGACTAGCTCCGACGTGGAACCAATGCTGATGGAGATAGACTGACAAGACTTCAACGAATTGAAGGATAGGCAATGGACTATAATGGGATATAGTGAACACAGAAATTGATTTCTAGATGACATTGATATGCTAGCAAAATACACAATGATAGATAGTACTAGATGGTGGACAGCAGCAGCAGTGAATAATAAGCAAGCACGAAATAGGGCATGTATAGGCAACGAACTTGGTGATTGTTATGGAATAAGCAAGGTAGGTGCTTTGATAAATGCATGAGCCCATAACAGTAATAGATGGCAGCAACCAGTAAGAGCAACAACGAATTGCATATGTGATGGAGGCATGGAGCACAAGCTTGAAGATAATCTGAAATTAGGAAGCAATCAAGGGAGCTAACTGCTGCACAAGATGATAATTACGATGATGAATCAAGCATTATATCATGACATGACATATATTCGGCTCCTCCATTCTTCCCCTAATCAAAATGCAGCACCACAAAGCCACAACAGAATATGCGAACTAGGGTAGAAAGAGAGAATACGCAAAGAACAGGGGATCACTGAAACATACCCAACAGTGTTGATGCCATAATGCACAAATCTGGATGGGAAAAGAGGAGACCAGTATAGGGCCACTGGCTGACGGCAAGCCGGGCCACAGCATGAAAGAGGCCGGGGATGCAGATCGGCGAAAACGGCTGGTAGTGAAGACAGGCGCAGTGCTGCGATGGGCGGAGGCTGCAACCGGCGAAGGGAAACACGGCGACGACGGCGAGCCGAGGCCGAGGCACGACGACGAGCAGATCTGAGACGGACGACAAGAAGCGGCAGGGGACGAAGAGACGCAGAGGACGACGGATGGACGAGGCAGCCGGCTGCAAATGGAGGAGACGATTGCTGCTGCTGCTTTGACGCAAGAGAATGAAGACAAACGATGGCAAAAACTGCTGCAACTGACGACGACTGATGACAGGAGGATGCTAGGATTTGGTGGCTAGGGTTTGGGGATCTTTTGTTCTGATAGCATGTCACAATTTGGGGAAATTTGGGGAATGAATAGTTGTAATTGCGATTATAGCATATGCAACAGATGTCCAATAAAATCTGAAATCCCTATTTTTAATTAATTTAAAGGAAATTTATTTTTAATATATTGTCTATCTCATTCCGAAAATTTGGGTCCTTTTCCCGTCATTTTTGTTCTTTACAAATAACTAAAGAATCCGGTACCCAATATCTGTTTCGCGCCATTCTTCTCGCGCTTGCTTTGGAGTCGCGTGCTTCCCTGCCCTCAACCACCGTCGCCGCATCCTCCCCCGCCGTGCTCCTCCCCCGCCGCATCCTGCCCCGCTGCGCTCCTCCTTCCCGCCGACGACTCCTCTTCCGCCACCGACCCTCCTCCAACCGCGCCACCGTCCCCGTCGCCTCATCCCACCGACGCTGCTGCGCTCGTTCTAGCCTGCCACCGCATCCTCCGCCGCGCTCGTCCCCTTCATCTCAGGTTTGCTTTTCTTTTAGTCGCCTGATTAACTTCGTCTATATACTTTGATATTTATATAAATATTTTTTATCAATTAAAACTTTTTATCATTCCGGTACCACCACCAAATTGATCAACATAGTGTACTGACCCGAAATAAAATCATTTTTTAAAAAAAGTTGACCCTGTGCACCCTGGGTAATGTGATTTAGGATTTGTAACATATGAATTAAAATTGCAAGAAAGTAGTCTGACATGTACACTCTCATTTCCAGCCGAAGATCGGAATAGCAAAACTGAAGTTTCAGGTGATGGGTTGCACCTCTGTAAATCTGAACTTATTTTTGACGTAATTAAGTCTGACCTTTAGTTAACTGTATTTCATTAGGATTTGGTCATGGCTCACAGGTTCAGATCTGTCCCTTGAGACACATAGCAAAAAGCAGCCAACACACACTGCAAGCAACTCATCTTTCCTACTTTTGTATTTGGCAAGGTGCTCCTCCTAGCAAAAGTGCTCATGCTTTTCAAATTATAAGCTAACCTGGTGCCCACCATAAACACCAAAGTACAGACTTACTTTGGAGTAGCATAGTCACCTTGTTTGTTCTACAAGGTTGTAGGTTAGCATGGCTATGTTTCAGATGTGGAAGTTGATATGTCAATGAATTTTCTTAGAAGTACAATTTAAGACTTGGTTCTCATTGGGGGGCAAATGTGTCCATATAACGATTTATCTAGATTAAACAGAAATGTTTTTAATATATTAACGATTCAGTGTGGTGCAGAGAGAAAATCTTAAGCTACTTTTATTTATCGCATCTTGCAGGGGAATAATGTTTACTGTTTGTTATTTCACTTTGCAGAGAGAAGTATGTCGGCAAAATTTGGTTATGGATGATATTGAGTTTTTTTTAGAGTTCATTTTTAAGTACCCCTGAAAAGGAGATGTCTGATAGCTGTTCGGGAAACTTTGTAGTAGATTCTGACGATGACTATCCTTAGTTTGCATCACTGTTTCAGAAAAATACACTACTACATGAACAACATATGGTTATATGTATGCACAGACTTAAGTACTGAACTACATATAGAATCACCTCTGATGTATTTCTCTGACTTAAGTAATGAACTAGATATGGACTTCTTTGCTTTACCTAATAGTGTTATCATGCATTCTCAGCGTTTTTACTAATACAAGTGAACTAATTATGTGCAGCGTGCTCACAGAAGTCCACCATGTCTGCTCCGCCGCCACTAAGACCGCCACCAAGGTTCTGCCCCGCTAATCCTCGGGTAGGCCTAGGGGGCGCAAACCACGCCTTCCGACCACCGGCAACAGCCACGGTCGTCGGGCGGGGCAGCCCCCCAGCAGCTCCTACAAGCGCCGTCTTTGTTGCATCTACAAGCGTTGTCTTTGCTGCACCTCATTCTGCAGGGCAAATAAATTATGGTGGTGATGTCCATGGAGTCAATCCTATGGGAAGCTCCTAAGAAGAGTCATGGAACGGCGATCACCTTCGTAGCCAGTCCGAGCATAATTGTTGGACAAACATCAATGACTATTCGACTCCACCTCAGGAAGTGAAGTACTGAATTGAGATTCTATATCTGAAATTAAATTTCATCTTGGCATATTATGATTCATTTTTATACTTCATTCAGATTCATGCATTAGTTTCATATGCCCCTTATTGATTCAATACATACATGGCATTGATAGATGTGCTCCATGCTTTGCAATGCATCAAAGAATGATCATAACCTGCCTAACTCATGCTTTGCACAGATATCATTTTTTTGTGTTCTGGCATTATCTAAAGAATTGTCTATAAACTAGGAACGATGAGATCACATTGTACTATTGTTCTTCACATTATAACATTTCTTACCTCCAAAATTTAGTGTCAATGTACACCATCACAATTTGAGTCTAGCAAACCTTTGCATGGAATAATTAAGAACGAGAGATAGCTGCACACACTCTTTTAAAATGAAATATATGTTTCATCACACTAGTCTGTGACAGGCCACTATGCGATAGCAAGAAAGAAAGAGTATACCAGTATTTATTATAATGATAACAATTTAGTTTCCATTAAGTTCCCATAAATGTTCTACTAGATCATTTTGTAGCTGCAAGTTAATCCCTTTATCCTTGATTATTTGATAGTTTTGAATGAACTGATCCAGCTCAGGGATGTGGTCATGTGAAATGTCCACTGTTTCTCCCATTTCATGAAAATTTAAGTCCGCATCTTCATTCCCTTCATCTTCAATGATCATGTTGTGCATGATGACACACGCAATCATAATGTCTGCAAGAGTTTTTTGATCCAAGTAACAAGCTGGTCCTCGAACAATAGCGAATCGAGCCTTTAGAACCCTAAATGCTCCTTCCACATCCTTCCTAGTGGCTTCTTGTGCTTGGGCAAAATGCTTTCTTTTATTACCTTGTGGCATAGGGATGACCTTCACAAATATTACCCATAGAGGATATATGCCGTCTGCTAGGTAGTAGCCCATTGTGTAATCATGTCCATTCACACTATAATTTACTTTTGGGGCTTGTCCTTCAACCAGCTTGGAAAACAATGGTGACCGTTGCAACACATTAATATCATTATGTGATCCAGGCAAACCAAAAAATGCATGCCAAATCCAAAGGTCTTGCGACGCCACCGCTTCAAGAATGCATGCCCAGTGTATTGATCATGCCATGATGTTGGACAATTCTTTCACTTTTAATGCATACAATCTATGGAGCCAAGCATTCAAAAAAAAAACCTCTTTGGTCATGCATTGCAAGCAATCTGGTCGTATCCGTATCGTTTGGTGATATCAAATATTCATCACCAAAAACCTCAATTACCGCTCTTACAAATCTTTTCAAACTTTCTAGAGCGGTGCTTGCTCCAATACGGACGTAACCATCAATAGAATCTGCTGCCCCACCATATGCTAGTATTCTCAACGCAGCAGTAACCTTTTGTAATGCACTCAAACCAAGTTTTCCCGCCGCACTTCTTTTTTGAACAAAATAGTTGTCGTGCTCTTCTACGGCACACTTAATTCGCATGAACAACGAACGTCTCATTCGAAACCTGATGAAAAATAAACTAAAACTATGTATTACAACATACAACAAATATCTCAATAAAGTCGATCAATTTTGAAAACAAACCTGCATCTGAAATAAATAGGACCATATGTTAGATTATCGAAGAAGTAGTCTTCATACAACCTCTCGTGACCAGCTATTCTGTCTCTATCAATTACTTCATGTCCAACCATGACCCTCGTCCGTGTGATCATCATCATCTTCTTCCAAAAGCATAGACAATACGAACTCGTCATCGTCCGACGATGATGCTAACAACTCCTCCATGACAAAGGATTCACTCATCGTGGATCGATTCACGTGGACGTGTGCCTAGATGTATACAAATAGTTCAACTCGGCGACAAGAAACTCCCTGGCGGTGGCAAGAAAGTCCCCGGTGGCGGCAAGAAATTCCCTGGCGGCAACAAACTCCTTGGCGCCGTGATTGTTTAGGTCATCTCTAATTTATATACACAGTACACAAGCCCAGCAAATATACATGCACAGTAATAAATAACCCCAGCAAACATACATGAGCCAACGAATAGCCTAGATAACATACATGGGCTAACGAAATCAGACCCAAATCAAATTTAAATATATAGGAAACTAGATTTTAAGATTTCTGTTGGATAAAAGATCATGCATTAGGAGTTAATTTTTTTAGAAATACCTAAAAACAAAATTATTGAATTTTTTTAGTCAATCTGTTGCATGTGCTCTTACATCTATACCCTTAGCATAAATTAGGAGCACAATTGAATTGCTATTATCAAGTGACTTCTTGCCAACTGAAAGGCCTGCATGTTCATTCTGCTGTGGTTGGGTTAATTAGAATTGCTATATTAGGATCCTGCTAGAAGCCATGTGAACATAAAAAAGTTTGTACACTAAATATGTACTGCATTCTTTATTAGCTAGTATATAATTCAATATGCACCGCCATGTAGATATAATTCAATGATGCAGCACAAAACAGACAAACAACTTTTTTTAAAGACAAAAGAGGTTGTTACAGTGGTCATATCTCTTCATCGCTGTGTGCATTGCGTATATGTGTTATTGTCGAAACTTGGTTTCGGCAATTGAAAAATTGGGGTCGCAGTCGAGATCGCCAAGTACGATGGGTTAAAGGAAGAAGAAGATTTAGACAGGTTCAGGCCCTCTTGTGAGGTAATACCCTACTCCTGTTTCGGTGGATTCGATCCGCCGAGTGTCTTTACTGATCTCGTGATCTAGAATTGAAGGCTAAAAGCTTGTAAAGCAGATGATCTCTGATATCCCTCAAGGGACACCCCTTACCCCCCTTATATAGTCTTGGGGGGAGGGCTTACAGATCGGAAAACCCTATCTTATTCTAGTTGGTTTCCTCAATCTTACTAAACCGTGACTGTAGGCCGATTGCCTTATCTCTATCGGCAATCGTAACACCCAAGTCATGTTTGGTTTACAGATATGGCAGGCACAATCTATCCCTACCTCCAGTCGGATAAGCTTGCCATGTAGATACCCGATTGTCATAATCTCCACAGTTATCCTTTACTATCTGCATAGAACTCGGCTCAACATGTATGGCTCCAATAGAGGTCGACCTTGGTTGCTTTGTTGCATGCATGTAAATTAGGGTTACGAGGTATTAGGAATTTGAATATGTGTCGACGAAATATTCCACGTAAGTAATATTCATGCTCACGATTGATTTAACCAGTCCATATATAAGTTTTATTGGTCTATTCAAAGCCTTGTGAAAATGGAAAGAAGTGTACAAAACTACAAATTGGAGTCAATACCATCACGTGAATATATTTTTTTAGCATTTTATAATTCCTTTAGTATTTTTTTGTCTGACTCTATTGCCATGCTTAGGGCACTCCCAATGCAGACTTCATCTTAGTTTCTATCCCTATTAATTAACCCTCTATTTAATGAATTTTACTGATGTGGCAGGAGAGAGAAGAGGCAAAAGCAAGAAATCATTTCCAGTTAGAAACCGAGTCCTCGCTAGTATCAAAGCACACGAAACCACCGTTGGGGACAGCACTGGTTTCTTCAGAACTGGTGTGGCGTCCAGCCCCTGGCGCCTCTCCCACCGCCACCCGGGCCCTGCGCCCCAGCCGCCCGCCGCCCGGCCCCCGCGTCGTGGCCGCCGTAGCCCGGCCCGCCGCCCCGTCGCTCGTCGCCGGCCCCGGCGCCCCACCGCGACCCCTGCGCCGCGGTCGCCGCCGCCCGCCCGGCGCCCCGCCGCCCGCTGCCGGCCCGCGCACGGGAGTTCTCTTCTTCTCTTCTTCCCGCATGGAAGTTCTTGAAGCTTCTCTTTTTCTCTATGCCACACCTAATCAGCTAGCTTTGTTTTATATATTGATTTTTTTATCTAAGAAACTACTATTACAAGCTATGCATTGGAGATGATAGTTTCTTATGGTGAAGTCTTTGAGGTGTAGAAACTATGAGTGATTTTTGCATTGGAAGTGCCCTTATTGTTTGCAACATGGACATACAATTGAAAACTGGCCCCAGATTTTCTCATCAATGGTAAATTCAACCTCTCATTTAATTTGTGCATGTACATTCATCACAAAGGATCATTCTATCACAATTTGTCACACTAAGAGTCATAAGTATGTGTTCCCAGAAAAGCGATAGTTGATCATTCAACTTCTCATTGGTTGATCATTCAACTTCTCATTGGTGAAGTACCACAGCTCCCAAAAAGTTCATTGAGAAGTTACAGAGTTACAACTCCCAAGAAGTCTTTGCAAAAGCATAGAGTGGAGGGTACAGAGTTTTTTTTTGAAAGAGGAAGAAAAAGGTTGGTAACAAGGTGACACATCAGCAGTGACTAATAGCTTAGGGCAGTCCCAATGCTTAAAACTATGCACGGTTTCCATAGTGACACGTCAGAAAAAATTATCTATAGAAACCACCTTAAACAATGGTTGGTTGCTTTAAGTAATAAATGTTACAGTCTTTCTCTCTCTCCCTTATCTCTTCACACTAGCAGCCGGCAAGCGCGAGCGGTGGTAGGCTATGGCGGGCGGCGGCCGGTGAGCCCGGCCTCAACGAGCTTCCGCGGCGGCCTTGACTCCTGGAGGGTTGGATGCGGCCCGACCTCAGCAAGCTACCGCGGCGGCAAGCAAGCGCGGGCGGCGGCGGCGATGGCGGGGCGGCGGCCGAAGAGCACATGTGGCGGCGAGCTTCCATGGCCTGGCCTCGGCGAGCTACCGCGGCAGCAAGCGAGCGCGGGTGGCGGCCGGCGAGCTTCCGTCCGCCCCCGTGTGGACGAAGAAACTAGTAGTTTTTTCCCAATGGTAAACACATGGTTTCTATATGCCTCGTTTCACGAGTAGACATGGCTTCTCCATGAAGAAATAGTTTTCTTCTCTTTCATCTTTAATTAGGCTGCCACGTCAGCATTTTGATGGCATGACATCTTATTTAATAAAGACAGAAACCACTCGTTTAATGTCATTGGGACTGCAATAGCTTGGTGGTCATGTTCCTAATCACCACTCTGGCTTGCTCTTCACACCAGGAAAACCCCTAACCCTTTCAGATTGGTTTGGTTTGCTGAAATCCCAATTTTATTTTCCTCTCGATCTAGAGGGATTGTAGATTCCCCACCAATCTAGACAAGCCGTAATGAGGGGAAAAAAGAAAGGAAAATGGCGTCAGCCCCAGTTTTATAAACTTCTTCAGAAAGACCACCAGATTTCAGAAATTGAATATATATATCAAACAGTGCCAGAAATTATCACAACCATTATGCATGGAAGTTATATGTTCAGATAAATCTGGAAAAAAAATGCAGCACGCCGGTAAATCGAGGGGAGAAAACCTTCTTATGTGTGATGTATTGTCACTGAGAGGCACCTGACATAGTGTTGACACCTCTCCAAAGACTGTAAATAGTTTTTAACATATGTATCAGATGTCTAGCAAAAGTGATTAAGAATTGAGCTAGAGATATAAAGAATATAGAGTAGGATTAGAGCATTTTTTACTATCAATAAACACTACTAAAAACATACATAGATATCAACATAATAGATATTGGTTGAACAAAAATCGACACCTATTAGGTGTTTCCCGTCCCGACAATAGGTTACATGTGCCGATTTGAACGAAGAAAGAAATAGGTACCGGTTCTTGTTATGAGCTGGCACCTATAAGACTCAATAGGTACCGGTTAGAAAACCGACACCAAAACTTTGATCATTGGTGCTAACCATTAGATGTCGGGTCGAAAACCGACATCTATTAGAGGCTCTGAACCGATACTGATAGCTGTTTTTGCACTAGTGATAAAAAGGTACACATGTTTTCATATTCTATAGCATTAATCATAAGAAACTTCTCAAGAAATCATTTTTGTTAAAGCGTGGCCTACAAATAGTAGTACTGAGATCAATCAAAGTCCATCCTAGCTAACCAGTCATATGTTATATGCTGAGCCTCTACCGCCTGAGTAGGGCAGTGCTAGAGACTTGAAGTCATGCACGATCCGTCGTGCCACTCTGTGCGCTTATATACAGTACAACACACACATATTAATTCCATGATCTGTTCAAGCTTCAGCTTGTCTCCCAAAGTCTCACGAACAAATGATTTGTTGTTGATGAGTGCTTTGCTGATGCCTGATAGATGCTTGATCAGGATTCGATCGGACAACATCGACATGCGCTTCGATTGGAAGGCATCAGGAATTGAAGCTCGCCATACAACGCATACTGGCGAAATTGTTACTGAAGATTACTCGATCATTCCATCATTGCTTGCTCGTAGCTGGCCGAACGGATGAGTCATCACGAACTAAAGTCATGCGTGACAAGACAACTATGCTCTTGTCAGGCCCATTTTTGATCCTTGTCAGGCCCATTTGTGATCTCCTGGTATGGAATTTTTGGCATTTATAATTTTAATTTTTTAAAGATTTACAAAAATAATTTCCGAATTTGAAAATTTATAAAACTAGTCTCTTCCCGTCCTCTGGGAGGGCGTGATTGGATAAAACGCCCTCCCAGAGGGCGTTTTATCCGACGTAGCAGACGGACGTTGGGTGCCATCTGCCGCGCGAGCGAATTTTGCAGGCGGCCCCCATCCCGCCCTTGCTAAGGGCGGTTTTTCACTGTTCCCCGGGGGGCGCCTGCAAAAAGGGCGGCCGCCCTGTAGGCGGTCCCCTTCCCGCCCTTACCAAGGGCATTTTTTCCCTGTTTTGCAGGCGGCCCCCTTCCCGCCCTTCTAGAGGGCGTTTTTTGCGATTCGCGCCCTCTGGAAGGGCGTTTTTATCCTAAACCCTAATCGACCAAAACCCTAATCGACCGACCCTCTCTCGTATTGTTTGAAATGTTATCGTTGTATTGTTGCAAATGTAACCGATCCATTTGATTTGTCGTATTGTTTGAAATGTAAATGTTATCGTCGTACTGTTGCAAATGTAAATATGTTGTGTAATGAATATTTGTTTTATCGTCGTATTATTGCAAATGTAAATATTGTTGCAAGTGTAAATATTCGAGGTATCGTACATATGTTGTTCGCATTACCTGTGATCATAACATATTGTTTTAACAAGTTAACTTAGTAGCAATGGTCAAGCAGTTGTTTGTCACATTGTTACATAACCCATTAGGTATGAATGATACAATACATGGCAAATGTCTTATTCATACATGATACAACTAACTCATCCCCGACGAGTCAAGGCTCGGCTACCTACGGAACCGTTCAAGGGCGATAAGCTTGTCATCAATTTTCTCTTTCCTTCTCGGCGTTGTACTCCTTTTGAGTTTCACATTCAGTTACTTTTAGGCTGTTATATTGGAGAATGACATTGTCGATCCATCTAGTGAATCCACACCTCCTTTGAATGCCCTGGTAAAGAAACACATGTAATCAATTAGAGAGCCACTAGAGCGAAGACGTTTGCAGAATTGATAAAATGAAAGACGTACAACGAAGTCGTTGTCTAAGTTGGGGCAAATGAAATATCTCCTACCATATGTTCGTGGTTCAAAGAAGGTAGCCATCTTGCAATGATCCCTACAACCGCACATGGGACGCTTCGACCATTTAGGGAAACCTAGTGGGTTGTTCCTCCAAGCTAAGCTTGCGATTTCGACGCGACGTTCATACTCCATCCAAGCCTGAATGAATTGTTCAGTCGACTCAGGTTGTGTTACCGTCTGACCGATCGAAGCAGGTTTAACCGTATCGATCCACTCTTTGTATGGACACTGACGTACATCCTCCTGGTTGCACATTTTTGATGTTCGGGGTTAGAAAATGGAACAAGCGAATAGGTTAAAGAAAGAAAAATTATACTCACGACAAAATCGTCATCCGCAATCTCGGGACACACGAAGCATCTTTGTCCTCTAGTTGCTTGTCTAATGGATCTTACCACCTGGCAACGGAGACCACAGTGGCATTCCGGACGTTCCCGCCATGTGGGTAGTGCCAGCTGATCCATAGGCCAGTCCAAAGCTTCAGCACGAACTCGACGTTGGTACTCAGCCTTTCGTCGAAGGTAGTCTGACCTTGTTTCGCTAAGTGGGTAGTAACGTGTTCCATCGGTTCGTGGGTTCTCCGTATCTATCCACTCAACGAAGTTGCACACCCGACGATATGCCTGCATGAGGTGTTAACACGATGTACAATCAAGTTAGCGTTTTCTGCGTGAAGATTTTGTAGATGAAAGCATTGCAGTTAAGCCATACCTGATCAATGTTGGTGCATTGAAAAAATCGTCTCCCTGGTTTCAGTGAGGAGGGACGACATAAGTATGCAGCCATCTCCACAATGGCATAACGGACGGTCACACCATGGTGGAATAAAACCGCTCAAAGGATGGAGTCACCAGTGGAGACAATCAAGGAATGGATGATACGAAGATCTCATTGTACGAGTAAATGTAGAAAAGAGAATGCAGATTTGAAAAGCTCGTATTCGGATCTAAGCAATATATAGTGCAGGGAGGTGAAGGTTCACATCGATGTATCGTTTATGTCTGTCACGGGGCAACAGCTGAACGAGACGTATCGTGTAGGATTGTCATGGGGCAAAAGTTGATAGCGACGTATCGTGCAGAACTATCACGGGCAAAAGCTGATAGCGACGTCTCGTGCAGGTCTGACACCGCCGAAAGTTTTTTTGTCATTAGTAAGAGTATCATGTAGCGAACGATACGGAAGGATCTCGTGACATGTGAGTGCGACGAACAGACAGAGATATATACAAACATCAAACACAAAATAAATAATTACAATTTGTACAAACTGTTGCACACAGAAACTACTGGCGAGGCCTCTTACCCCTATCCCTCCTAGCCTATGCTCTGACGTGCCCCTGAGAGTACGTCAGCCTGTCTGGGGGCACGGCACGACTAGCACGGACATCCGGCGTAGGCGTCTCCTGTGGCGAGTCCTGGCTCTGTGGTAGAGGTGCTCCACCAAGCTGAGAGGCGGCGAGAACGTCCCGATCTGGGTCCTCTAGGTCGTCGAAGTCGTCGCCCGTACCTGACCCCCCTCGTCGCCCGCCCCGGACCCGCCCACCTGCGACGATGAAGCCCACGAGCGGAAAATCCCCGCCGAGTAGAATCCTCCTGTATATAAGCAATGTGAAGCATCAGTGACTTAAACTAATAAGTGTTAACTACTCGTCGGACGACGCTTGCTCACCTCCCGGCTGAGTGAGGGGACGAGGAACGGAGGATCCACTCGCTCCAGCAAAGCTCGCAGTGCTGGGCCGAGTCACGAAAGGCCGAGGGATCGACGATCCACTCGCGCTTGCCGTATCCCCTCTAGGTAGCGTCGGACCTACGCGACATTCGGTTTGTTAGATCACGTTGTAGGGTTGCCACAATGAAAATGAGTGGAACTAACCTGTGGAAGCACCAGCGCCGTGTGGTGACCATCCTGGTACCGGACCGCGTGGACGTGGACCTGCAGCACCCTGCGGAGGAACCGTGTCGACGGCTGAACGACAAGAGAAGATCCGCAAGATCGAACGTGCCGTTGTCTGCATCCGCTGGAACGTCATCCTCTCTTCCACGTCGTTCAGGTGAATGCCTGCTCCAGCCTCAGCATCACCGAGTCGATTTCGGCATTCAATTCCCATGCAGCGTCGGCCTACAAAAATCAAAACAAATTAGGTTCGTCGCTCAAATAAACAAGAATCATGATGTACAAAGGCTTTAAGGCCGAGAAATCATGACGTACCCCAACGAAGTAGTCCTGGTCTCGGTGCCTGGGGTAGGTGTCCGTGACCGCTGCCTAGTGTTGCTGCTGCGCGGCTGGTGTGAAGGTCACGCGCGGACGCGTCCGCGGTAGGTACCACCGAGGGTAGCGGTGTAGTTCTCCTCGGAGTGGCCGTAGATCTCGCCGATCACCTCCTCGGTGGCTATCAGCCAGTCCGCCACGTATTGCTGCATACGTGATTCCCAGAGGGAGCCTCTCTGCTGTCCCCGTCGAGTCAATCTGCATACACAGTAAAGGTTGACTCTAGTTCCATTTCATTCGACACAATAGTACTAAAGTTGAAATAGAAATACTCACTGGTGGTCCTGGTTGGGAACGGCAACCGCTATGTCTACCGGGAATCCCTGCAGCAGTCCGAACTGCCTCATCACTCGGCCTGGGCAGTGAGGCTCGACACAAATGGCGTACAACACCGGGATCAACGTCATCCAGTAAGCCGAGTCGCACATGCACAACGTCGAGAGGCCTAGAGGCGCTCGAGCTACGCCCGCCTGCTGCGTGTATGGCTCCCGACAACGTCGTAAGGCTGGAGACGGTCCAACTCGAACACGAAGTCCGGGTAGCTCCGTCTCACCTGAGCATGGGCGTAACGACGCTGCGAAAATAAAATATTCAAGTGGTTACAAGTTTTGTTCAACATAATTTGAATATTACAAAGAAATAACAATTTGTACTTACGTTGCGTCGAAACCAGTACGAGCCCATCGTAGGCCCGTCGGCTGGGTTCTCGAACGCGGGTGCTGTGTCGTAAGGAGAGGTGTCGACAATCGGTCGGCCGATCGCGAACCGCTCCGCAGCCCAAAGCTGTAACAGAAGGGGGCAGCCTGTGAAGATCGCTCCCGGATCCATCTTCGTGCACGCGTCGCACGGCCCACGGTAGGTGGCTGCGAGGACGCGAACCCCAACTCCACCGAGGCACGAAGCCTATCTCCGCGTCCGCTATCGATCGGGCATAGTGGATAAGCCCCTCTCTACGTATTCCCCGACGTGTTGGTGAACATCACCCAGCCGAACAACCAAAGAAGGTACGCCTCTAACGAGCGTCGCACGGAGTACTCGTCGGCGTCGGGGTGGAGCTTGTCGGCCTACAAAGGAGAAAACCATGTTAACAATCGTAACATCTAATGAAAAATAACGAAATCTTCAAGTTAACTTACTGTGAACTGCATAATCCAAGTCTTCGTAGGCCGGTGGTCGCGTAAGGGTAGATCGCTGAACACTGGGAGCCCCGTAGCCTCATCACTGAGCGAATCGTGCAGTGATGTCCTCCCTTCATCCACCAATAGCGTCCACAGGCCCGACAGCCTCTCCGGCTAGAGGTAGCCCTAGCAGGTACAAGACGTCCTGCAGCGTCGGTGCTATCTCCCCACAAGGAAGATGGAAGGTGTGCGTCTCAGGACGCCACCGATCCACCAAAGCAGCTATCAGGGACCGGTCCTCATCCCACCGTCTCGCCTGGTCGTGCTCATCGGCACGCGCCTCAACAAGTCTGCTAAGAGCGATCAGGCCAGACTCACGCAACCTGCATATCATCAAGTGTCATATTAGTGTCAAGTATAATATTCTTGTCATAAATGAAAAAAGTATAATCGTACCACTGGACGTGTCGTGGATCGACACGCAACAACTCGCGCGACGACCGTGGACGAAAGGTGGTCAGCTGAGCACCTTGCACTGCCGACAAGTACGACCTGTGCACCCTGTCGACATGTCTGCTGAAAAGCGCTGGTGTATCGTCCGTCATACCTGCATGAATACATGAATATATTAATAAGCAATTTAAAAGAAAAAAACGAAACAACATGAATACATGACATAAATGGTCCATTATATCTCAACATTACAAAAAAGTGCACGTCTTAATTCAAACTACCAAACACAACATATAAATATCACAACAACAATAAAATAGTTTATGTCTCACAATGATAAATATTACACGCACGACAGATGGCAACAACATAAGAAATATTACAAATATCGGATCACCACTAGAGTGAAAGGAGCAAACAAAATAATCAAGCCATTGCATCGCCAGCGGACAATGTAGTCGCTGCACGAGCACGTCTAGGACGTGGTCGCCTCGTTGTTGTTCCTTCTTCCGATGGACGGCTGCCATCGGAGGGCTGTCCGGAAAGCCCTGCACCTGCGACGGTTGAAGTTTCTGAATTCTTCGGACATTTTTTGTATGTAGGTCCGCGCTCATCGCATTTGCTGCAACGTAGGGTCCTTCCCCGGCCTCCGACTCGTCCATGTCGTTTCTGATGCGTCTTGACTGACGATGTCCCTTTTTCATCCTTAACTTCGATGGATCTGGAATGCAGAGCACTTGTGGCCGCAGTGTTGTGTACGATCCAGATATCCCAAAACCATATATCTCCTCCTTCCATGTATGAAAAATTGATTATTTCCTGTAGTATGGTGACACATAGATATCTGGAACTATGCCGCAGTCCCCAGCTGCGGCAAGGACGTGTGAGCAAGGCAGATGTCTAAGCTTCGGCTTCATACAGCTGCAACTACAACCAACATCCGCATGAAGCACACATTCCTGCACAGCTTGAACACGGTTGATGCCGCGCCTTCTCCTGTTGACACACATGATCTCGTACCCTATGAACTTGGGTTCCTTGGGGGATTACTCTGTGCTTCATAGCCTTTAGAATTTTGTCTTCCATATATTTCGTCACCACGTTGCCGAATACAATGTTGTTATCGACCATCAAAGAGGATATTTTCTTAAATCTATCCCTAAAGTATGCCTGAGTGCCATGAAGGATAAATTCCACAATACCCACCAATGGAAGCCCCCGAACTCCTCGCATCACCCAGTTGTACACCTCGGCCAGGTTGGTTGTCATTATACCATATCGAGCTCCGTTAGTGTCATACAACAGAGACCACTTTTTTCGGTTCATTCTCTATCCAGTGGGAGAAATTACGTATTGATGGTGCAGACCTCCTTCTCATTGTTGGCGGGTCATTATGCAATGGACCAAGAGGTACTGCAGGCTCGTCAACCTGTGGCAAACGAGATTGCTCGTCGGTTTGCTTCGTTGTCAGCTCATCCAACCTTCTCCACATCTCATTGAATTTTTTCTCTTGATTTTGACCACATAGCCTCTTGAATAGATCCATCAGGTGCTTGTTCTTGAATTGTTTGTAGAAATTGGCTCCCATATGCCACATGCACCACCTACTCCGAACATCATGCCACCTAGCTGGAAGTCCCCTCTCCGGCCAACCATTCTGAAGATAGTCGATTGCTCTCAGCATGCCGGCATGACGATCATGTATGAGACAAACATTGGGCCTCATACGAACAACTTGGCCTCGAACTCTCTCCAAGAACCAATACCAGCTTTCGGGTGTTCTCACTCTCGACAAATGCAAACGCCATAGGTAACACCTGGTTGTTCCTATCTGCTCCCATCGCCGTCAGTATCTGACCTCTGTATTTGCCTGTCAGAAAGGTTCCATCTATGCACAGCACAGGGCGACAGTGCACAAATGCGTTGATGCGTGCACAAATGCGTTGATGATGGAAAGGCTCTTGCTCGAATCAGTAGATGATGGAAAGGTCTGAATGTCGTAGTAGGTATTGGGGTTTCTCTGAGCAATGGTGGCTAATAGACGAGGTAAATTGTCGTACGATGCTTCAAATGTGCCATATCTCATCTCCAATATCTTTTGTTTCGCCCTCCAAGCCTTGGCATAGCTAATAGTATACTTGAATTTGTTCTAAATGTGCTTAATAATGGAGCCTGGTTCAAAATCCGTGTTTTTAACAACATGGTACATCTCACCGGCAACAAACGCCGAGGTGATGTTGCGGTGGTACTTATCTACCCCGACAACGAGACATGTGTGCTCACCAACAATGCTCACTTTCCAATAGTCACTCCATTTTCCCTTGTATGCATGAACGCGCCACGGACAATCATCCTTCATACACTTCACATCATACACATAGTTCGTAGACTTCACCACCTAAACTCTCTATGCAAAGAAACCGCCCAATGCTTCTTTGCCTCTTTCATGTCTTCCTTATGAGCATACCTAGCACCCTGGATGACCTCGTTATCCTTGTATTCAAATGAAACATGTTGCCCTTCCGAGATAACAAAGCCGAGAGAAATCGGTTTGTTCCCAATCGACAGGCGTGACATCTTCTTCCTCGTTCGATGATTCATCGCCCTCACGCTGCTCATTTTCAGAATCCTCCCTCTCCATTTCTTCAACAATTGCTTCGATTCTCTCCCCTCGTCCGCCACGCCAATCGCCTCCTCCAAGCTTGCTTCATTGCTCGGACCTTCACCATACTCTGTTTGCAATGTATTACTTGCTATCGACTTCGTGCGGTGCCACAAAAATAATAAGGGGCAGGACCTTTCAAGTGCCATGTCCACATAACATCTCCACGACTCGGTGTTATCTATAGGCATAAGTTCCCAATAATATCTTACATTTGCACGACTTACTACAACGGATAGAGACATTGCGTTCACTCTTGTATCCACTTTAAATCCACGTAGCAACCAACTATACACGACTCAAATGTTTTCTCGGCTGGCCTATCGATGCCCTTTGATTTCATCCTAAATTCGACAGATCTGCACCTTACGGACCGTATCTAACGTTGCCTTCACGTGAACTATCGAAATATGATCTTACTTGCCATAGTGCCGACAAACAAATTGAAGCGAGTTTATTCCATACTACGAATATGTTGCCTAGATGATTATGTGCCTAAGTTAAATTCTTTAACGATAAGCCTAGATGAATATGCCTAGATGAATATGCCTAGATGAATATCGTTAAAGAATTTAACTTAGGCACATAATCATCTAGGCAACATATTCGTAGTATGGAATAAACTCAGTTTCAATTTGTTTGTCAGGCACTATGGCAAGTAAGATCATATTTCAGATAGTTCACGGTGAAGGCAACGTTAGATACGGTCCAGAAGGTGCAGATCTGTCAGAATTTAGGATGAAATCAAAGGGCATCGATAGGCCAGCCGAGAAAACATTTGAGTCAGTGTATAGTTGGTTGCTATGTGGATTTAAAGTGGATACAAGAGTGAACGCAATGTCTCTATCCGTTGTAGTAAGTCGTGCAACAGAAGGATATTATTGGGAACTTATGCCTATAGATAACACTGAGTCGTGGAGATGTTATGTGGACATGGCACTTGAAAGGTCATGGCCCCTTGTTATTTTTGTGACACTGCACGAAGTCGATAGCAGTAATACATTGCAAACAGAGTATGGTGAAGGTCCGAGCAATGAAGCAAGCTTGGAGGAGGCGATTGGCGTGGCGGACGAGGGGGAGAGAATCAAAGCAATTGTTGAAGAAATGGAGAGGGAGGATTCTGAAAATGAGCAGGCGAAGGGCGATGAATCATAGGACGAGGAAGAAGATGTCATGCCCGTCGATTGGGAACAAGCCGATTTCTCTCAGCTTGTTATCTCGGAAGGGCAACATGTTTCATTTGAATACAAGGATAACGAGGTCATCCAGGTGCTAGGTATGCTCATAAGAAAGACATGAAAGAGGCAAGTGAAGCATTGGGCGGTTTCTTTGCATAGAGAGTTTAGGGTGGTGAAGTCTACGAACTATGTGTATGATGTGAAGTGTATGAAGGATGATTGTCCGTGGCGCGTTCATGCATACAAGGGGAAATGGAGTAACTATTGAAAAGTGAGCATTGTTGGTGAGCACACATGTCTGTTGCCGGGGGTAGATAAGTACCACCGCAACATCACCTCGTCGTTTATTGCCGGTGAGATGTACAACCATGTTGTTAAAAACACGGATTTTGAATCAGGCTCCATATTAAGCACATTGAGAACAAATTCAAGTATACTATTAGCTATGCCAAGGCGTGAAGTGCGAAACAAAAGATATTGGAGATGAGATATGGCACATTTGAAGCATCGTACGACAATTTACCTCGTCTATTAGCCACCATTGCTCAGAGAAACCCCAATACCTACTACGACATTCAGACCTTTCCATCATCTACTGATTCGAGCAAGAGCGTACTGCAAAGAGCCTTTTTCTCGATTGGTGCTTGCATCAACGCATTTGTGCACTGTCGCCCTGTGCTGTGCATAGATGGAACCTTTCTGACAGGCAAATACAGAGGTCAGATACTTGTTTGATTGCTTCTTGTTTGCTTCTTGTTTGTGCACTGTCGCCCTGTGCTGTGCATTTGATTGCTTCTTGTTTAATGTATTTAGTCTGTTATGATATCGTTGTATACAAGTATCGGAGTATTAGCTGATACATACTAGATTTATCTCTTCGGCTATGCTGTAAACAGGTATAATCCTCGCCTTATGACATTTTGAGATCTAAGTGATTCATACTATCTTGGTATACTACCGATCTATCCCAGTCACTTGATTTAAACATGTTTTAAGATTTTGATTGTATTCCGTTAACATCTACAGTCGATCGGACAAATCTAGTTGTTGTCGATTCAATGCAAGTTGCATCGGCACAATACTAAAAGGATATGTCGTCGGCCACCAGCCGATCGGCTATCAATCTAACTTTGCTTTCTCTTTTTAGTTTTTTGTTGGTTGCACGAACAAACCAACTTTCATGCCTATGAACTTCGAATCAATACTTTGGACCTGCACTAGAGTAAAGCAAATATCTCAGGCCAGTGTGTGGGAAATTTTCTCATCAACACAAGGCATTTGGCAAGTTACTAAAACTCATGAAGAACATTCTTCCAGAGGGAAACGAATTGCCAGAATCAATGTACGAGGCTAAACAATTAGTCTGCCTTCTAGGACTAGAGATACAGAAGATACATGCATGTCCTAATGATTGTATCCTCTATCGTGGTGAGAAGTACAAGAATCTAGAAGGATGTCCGCTTTGTAAAGCACTTCGATACAAGATCAGATGAGATGATCCAGGTGAAATTGACGGATGGCTTTCGAAGAAAAGAGTTCCTACTAAGGTGATCTAGTATTTTCCTATAATACCATGGTTGAAGCGACTGTTCAGGAACAAAGAGCATGCAAGGATGATGCGCTGGCACACAGAAGAACGCCAACAAGACGGCATGCTGAGACATCCCGCCGATGGGTCATAGTGGCGAAACATTTGAAGTGCGAAAGCTGTAGAAGAACAAAATCACAATCCCACGTCTTGTGTCATCATTTGACTCAACTCCATTGCGTTAAGAGCAAGCGTAAGCCATCGAAGGAGAAATGTCAAGAGGAAGTGTCAGTGTACTCATAATTGTCGAAATAGGATCACACAGGAGGATATAAAACTTAACCTTGATGCTCGTCTCAGTCAGATCAAAGATGCTCTCAATGGACCTTCCTTGGTGAAGAGCGGAAGCTATAGAAGAACAGAATCATGATCCCAGATGCCTTGTGTCACCATTTGACTCAACTCCATTGCGTTAAGAGCAAGCGTAAGCCATCGAAAGAGCAATGTCAAGAGGAAGTGTCAGTGTACTCATAATTGTCGAAACATGATCACACAGGAGGGTATAAAACTTAAACTTGATGCTCATCTCAGCCAGCTCAGAGATGCTCTCAATGGGCCTCCCTTGGTGAAGTGCGAAAGTTGTAGAAGAACATAATCACGATCCCACATGCCTTGTGTCACCATTTGACTCAATTCTATTGCGTTAAGAGCAAGTGTAAGCCATCCATCGCTGAGAACAAGAGCACCTGTAAGCTAAGGAGAAGAAGAGGCCAAGAACAATAGGGCATATGTTAATTATATATGATTGTTACAATTTAAAATATTTTTCAGTAGAGCATATGTCAATTATATATTATTATTAGAATTTAAAATATTTTTCAATGGGGCATATGTTAATTATATATGATTGTTACAATTTAAAGTATTTTTCAATAGGTCATATGTTAATTACATATTATTATTAGAATATAAAATATTTTTAATAGGGCTTATGTTAATTATATATTATCATCAAAATTTAAAATATTTTTCAATAGGGCTTATGTTAATCATATATTATTATTAGAATTTAAAATATTTTTAATAGGGCTTATGTTAATTATATATTATTATTAGAATTTAAAATATTTTTAATAGGGCTTATGTTAATTATATTATTCAATAGGGTATATGTTAATTATATAGTATTATTATAATTTAAAATACTTTTTAAATCATATGTTAATTATATATGATTGTTATTATAATTAACAACCATATGTTAATTATATATTATTGTTTTCATATTAAAATTAATTTGTCCGTGTTTAAATATTACTTTTGGTTTTTAACAACATCCGGGACAACAAATATTTAAAATAGCGGGAAAAGATCTTTAGTCCTGGTTCTTGGCTTAAACCGGGACTAAAGATTCTCACCTACGAGTGGTACGGATTTCTTTCGTCCTGGTTGTAGCCACCAACCAGGACTATAGATTGGATCTTTAGTTCCGATTGAGGCCATCAACCAAACTAATATATCTTTAGTCCTGGTTATTGGCTTCAACCGAGACTAAAGATACCGGTATCTATATATAGGAGTGGATCCAAACACTTACCATTTTTCCATCGTCTCTTCATCTTCATCGCCGAGAACCCTAAACCGCCGCCATGCCGCCGTCGTTGCCCGTCATCACCGCAGTGCGGGTAACATCCTAACACTAACCCCAACACTTCTCACCGAACCCTATAACCCCGGCCCCGCACACCGTCGCCATCATTGTCGTCGCCGCGCCATCGCCGTCGCCGTCGCCTCTCGCACTCCGTCGCCGCACGCCACACGCCGCATGCCGTCACCATCACCGTTGCCGTCGTCGCCGTCGTCGCCGCCGCACTCTGTCGCCGCCGTCACCGCAACCACACGCCACCACCACCGTGACTGTGTAATTTGAAATCTGATATGTATATGTTCAAATGTTGGATGAATTTTGAATGGATATATGTTTGGATTTGAAGACGTTAATTTGAATATATTTTGAATGTGTATATGGACTTTGAATGTATCTATGGATGTGAATTTAGAATTTAGAATGTATATATGGATGTTCGAATTTAGAATTCAAAATGGACTGTAAATAGAGTGTTATTTTTGAATTTTAATTAATTTTACATGTGAATTTGATTTAATAGTAGCATTATATGAATTTGATTTAATAGAAGCAATTGGAATTTTGAATGTTAATTAATATATGGATTATGAATTTGATATATGGATTGTGAATTAATATATGGATTGTGAATTTGATATGGACTATGAATGTGAATGTAAATAGTTATGTAATTTTTTGAACATATTTTGGATCGTTAAACATATAGTGGCTACAAAATTTAACTTGAAATGCGACCTTTATCTCCCTCGCCATTCCACTTCTCCTTTCCACATTATCTCCCTCACCTCATCCTCCTCTCTTTCTCTCTTTCGGCTTATCCTCCTCTCTTTCTCTCTCTCGGTGAAAGACTAAACGGTAATGACATGTAAAATATAAAACACAAAATTTAACTTTACCTATGACCTTTATCTCCCTCGCCATTCCACCTCTCCTCTCATGCACTTCGCCTTTCAACCTTATCTCCCTCACCTCATCCTCCTCTCTTTCTCTCTCGGCGCATCCTCCTCTCTTTCTCTCTCTCTTGGCGAAAGACTAAACGGTAATGACATGTAAAATATAAAATACAAAATTTAACTTTATCTACGACCTTTATCTCCCTCGCCATTCCACCTCTCCTATCATGCACTTCTCCTTTCAACCTTATCTCCCTCACCTCATCCTCCTCTCTTTCTCTCTCTCGGTGCATCCTCCTCTATATTTGCAGGATTTCATCTATATTTTACTCAGTTATACATTTAGTGTTAAGGATGACTCCTATTGTTAATGATGACTCCTGTGCACCAGTATTTTATACATGCATTAACTGAATATTTTTTCCTTATGATCAGAATTACTTGATCAAGTCGTTGAAGCACAACAATCAATGGCTGATCGCGAGGACGAACAATTCCTCCTTGACGAGATCACAAAGGGTACAACCAGTATTTCATTGAGGAGGGGAACGAGGATCCCAATCAATACCTCAACAAGGAGGGGAACGAGGAGGGGAATGAGGGCACTCCAGCCATTGGAGATAAGAGCGCACGCGGGCAAAGGTGTCAGTAAGAGGATTGAGGGTCCACATGTCATAACGGAAATGGCACAGGATGGTCAACCATGTGCCCCAGCCGACGCCGCAAGAAAATTTGTGGCACACAGTGGATGGGTAGTGAGGGATCACGTGCCCATCAGCGTTGTGAACTGGCGGCGAACCAGGACAGGAGGGGATGAGCAGAGCTATCTCTCGGACACAAAAATGAGATGCTGTGGTCAACAATGCTGCAGACCTTCACCATTCCTGAGACATAACAGAGCAGGGTGAAGGAATGGACGCTAAAGAAGATGACCGAGCTCGTCAGGAACTTTAAGAAGGAATTACAAAAGAAATACATTGTGAAGGGCCACACCCCCAACTTTGATAAATTCCCAAGCTGATAGATCACTAGGAGGCTTTTGTGGATAAAAAGACAGGACAGTAAGTGCAAGTGCTTATTGATAAAAACAAGGCCAACGCAGCTAGGAAACAATACCATCACAAGCTAGGGTCAAGCGGCTATCAGAAGGTAGTGTCAAAATGGGAGCAGATGGAAGCGACCTCCGAGCGAGAGATATCGTTCCAGGCACAGCTAAATGGATAGAATGATCCAAGCACTGGTTCTATGATCACGGCAGATCACTCAATCCTACCGATGGATCCGTAATATATGACGATGAAATCCAAGAAGCCGCTAGAAAATTAGAAGACGCAATGGAGGCCTCTGCCTTGGGCTCATTCCAGCCTGACAGAGAGAAGGACGAGCTTACGCTCGCACTCCAAAACCCAGAGCATCCGGGACGAACGGGAGGAAAAGGCATCGTTCCCTGGAAATACAGATTTCAAGAGGACATCCATAGCTAACGGAGCCGCATGAGGAAGAAGAGAGATACGGATGCGAAGCTAGCAGACATGAAGCTTCGTCTCTCACAAATCGATGAAATAGTGGCAAGAAAGGTAGCCGAAAGTTGGCCCAACGGGACCAGAGCCAGCATGTGAGCCAACTGGATCCAATGCAACTACAGCAGCAACCCAGCAGCTACACTTCGACAGGCCACATGATTGAATAGACCATACAAGCCTACCCGCCAAGCCCCGTCGATGAGATCATGCAGTGAACACCTTGTGAGCTGCATATTCCATTCAAGAACCTCTCAAGCAAGGTACGTATGCTCATAGTTTTATGGTATATATTCCCTTCAAGAACTTGTCAATCAAGGTTGATTACTAATTAATAAACTATCTTCTCGTAAAGGTGGTGTCGGGCATGGCGATACCAGTCAAATGAGACAGGACCTACCACTACATGCCTATTCCACCAAGGTACTCAAAATTCGAAATTGAACATGTGGAACATGGCTTTCAGGATCTCGAGTTGGATATCTCCAGAGGAGACGGGGAGAGGACTCTAGGAGACACTGCCCACGAGATCATTCTATGGAGCAAGCCCTTCATCGTCTTTCCCGGGTGAGAAGCAGCTCCCGATCCTCCATCTCCGCCACGTGGACCATCTCCTCCGCGTGAACCGTCTCCTTCGCCTCTATCTCCTCCGCCTCTATCTCCTTCGCCTCCTCCGTCGTCTCCACGAGCACCGTCTCCTAAACGTTCCCCCACTCCCCAACCTTCTTCGTCTCCTCCGTCGCCTCAACGAGCACCGACTCCTAAACGGTCTGCCAGTCCACAACCTCCTTCGTCGCCTCCTAAGCATAGAGCTCGCGTCGCAAGATCAATGTCAACGTCAACCAGTTCACAACGAAGCAAAAAGCCATGATTTGACACGCTCCCGCCAGCCCCAAAGAAAACGACATATGACAAGACTCCATAGGAGTTGGAAGCGATCGTCCAAGCTGAGGTCAAGGCACATTTCAAGAAAAAGTCTCCTGAGAAGCCTATCAAAATCGATGCGATGACCAAGTCCTTCTTCAAGAATATGTACTGTACATCACCGGCTAAACCAGAGCCATAGTCAGACTATGATAGGACGCTCAGGAAAGCGCACAACAAGGCGTAAGAAAAGGCCAAAGAGGTCCCATAGCTCGGGATGCAACCTTAAAAACTCGTTGAAGAGCTGGTGGTGCAGACACAAAGAGCTGATTTAAGAAAATTTATGGAAGATGCGGGAATATCGTTAGACCAATTATCCGGACGCGCAACTATCGAGAAGGCTAAGGTGAGTACATTCGGATGACCTCTTGTCAAGCCAGATGAGGTGAAGAAGCTCCCCACACAGATGTACCGCTTCCACCATGTGGACGCCAAATCCGTACCACCGATGCCAAATCCGTACCGTCGCTGTCGTGCTAAAAGATGTGTTGGCATCAAATCACACGCTGGCCTGGGTGATCTGCTTAGCTCCAGTGCAGGTTCTAAAATTGATGAAGTGTGGGTGTGCCAGTTAGTTTGATCCTACCACTGGCAAGGTTTGCAAAACAACAGAACATCAAGCATATTGGTCGATAGGTCAGTAACCAAGACAGTCGATCGGCTAATAGGCCGCTAGCGCGATTCCACCCGATGCCGATGTCAGCCGATGCAGTTAGGGTTTTGATCCATCGACAGTGTGCTGAGCAAACATCTATATAAAGGTGATCGGCTGACGAAAACACGATGATATAATAGCATAAACCAATCACATGATAACATAGATATTGATCTGAATATTAAGCACACATCGTTTGGAGAATAATGAATACTCTATTGTCATCGGCTAAAAACCAACTCATATGCATCCCTTACAAGCCGATGCAACGTCCATGGGATCGACTGTAGATATCAATAGCATGTAATCTAGGTTTGAAAATATGTTTAGACCAAGTGACTGGGATAGATTGATAGCGTCCGAGACAGTATAAATCACTTATGTCTAAACGTACCTTAAGACAAAGATTATATGTATTCATAGCATAGCCGATGTCATGTACAGATAACTCATCGGCTGAAACTCCGATAAAACCCTTATTGGCAACCAACAGGTAGGCTAGAGATCACGGTTCTAATAACGACTTAGTATGTCAAACTGAACTGATGCAACACTAGGTATAAAAAGAAACGTAATATCTAGACAATCAATCCCTTGACCGATTTTTAGGGTGGTGGATGCCTAAACTAATCCAATCTAATATAACAATTTAACTGGTATCGGCAGAAACCCTAAAGCGAGAAACAACCATAGAGCCAAATCGAGATACTAGGACTAGATTCAACAGAGACATATGATAAATAATCAGGCAAAGATATTAACCAAATCGAAGCAATCAAGGAGGTTGAATGTACTGATGCAGCCTTGGACAACGCTGACGTAGCCAATACGATTGCCTGAGCCGGCAGGACCTTGGACTTACCCCTTCGCCGGAGATCGAAGCCGATGCAGCCCCGTGTCAGGTGCCAAGTCCCGCCGGATGATAAAGTAGAACAGTTGAAAAAAGGTGGCGTTGCGTCGAAGTGTACTGATCGAGAGATATTTATATGGACCCCGGGCTTACATATTTATACCCGTAGGCTAACAGAAATCATAACAGATTACAATTCAAACTTTTTTAAAGATAAAAGGAAGTAAACCGAGTTCTTATTGGACACTAACACACTTTCCTAAAGATAAAATAGAAAGCTAACAAACTCTTCCTAATTAATAAATACAAGTCGCATCCTTCCTGAACTCGGTCTCTTCTAGATAAGATCTTCCCAAACCGAAATTTAACAAGAATCCGACTGCTGGAGATATTGATAATAGAAAACCTCCATCGGCTGATGCAGAACTCTCAGTCGATTCCAGCTTTGGCCGATATGAACACTTAGCCGATGGAGGCTCTAGGGCTTACCAAATTCTAGTGTTAACACAGTGGTACAAGCAAGGTGCAAGCAAAGGTACAGAGATGATTACGGTGCGAATCAGAAGCGACACATTCTTCGAAGTAGAAGATGATGTAATGTATATCCGCTTCAAGGACATCTTCGACCTGTACCATCTGGACGCCTTGACGTCTCTGTTATAACCATGCGGGTTTTCTATATATCGTTTAGTTAAATTTATTTTGTTCCTTAGCTCCTTGTATACAGCTGACTAAAATTCTTTTATCCGTTGTAGAATGACAATCCACGATTGCAACAGGCGGGGATGGAACCACATAGGATTCATGGACCCCCGCAAAATTAACACGAAGACATTAGATCAATATCCGATGGATACAGAGGACAACATCTATCGAATGCTGATGCAGCAGCATTAAAAGCCATTGATACGTCTGTCATACAACGCAACGTGAGTTTTTACTACTTTTCGTACCAATTTCAATCCTGTAGACATATACAATTTTATATCTCATCTCATGCAATTTGCAGATTCCACTGGGTCCTCTTTGTAATTGACGTTGGCAGCTCGCGGATCCATGTGTACGCCTCAATGGATAAACCAGAGTCTACATTCGCAAAAAATTTTGAAGTGTTAACATGTAATGCCATCTTAGTTGCTGTTGCATATATGCGGTTCTTGGATAATTACTCACTAGCTTCCAACTGCACATAGGGCATGAACATGGTTACGTTAGTAGGTTCGCGGGCATTGGAAAGAAAAGCTTGCTGTGAGGATGAACTTTTCAGTGAGTTACATGCTTCAAAGCTATACTGAATCATTAATTTATTCTAAAATAGAAATGTATATTAAATCTTTCGTCGTTTCTCCTTAGTATGCAAACAAGCGCATGGGACGAACTTGTGCAGCTACTACATCCGCGACTACATTCACCGCCTAGTTCAACAAGTCACATGTCCCGTTGATCTGGAAGTACGTATAACAATCATTCATATATATTCATATATTATGTCTTGATTTCTTATTAATTTCATATATTAATTTCTCATTTTATTCAAATGACATATTATCTGTGACATAAGGGATAAACTCCCCCACATGAGTTTCATACAGGCTGCTCAAGAAGAACTGATGGATTTATCAACGAGCAGGTTATTGATCCCACGGAAGCATTATACTGGGATTGGAGTCGTTGTGGATCCGCATTGTAGATAATTTTTTTTGTAATATATGACTGATAACGGCTAAATTTGGTAACCAAATCCCTAAATCCTTGCCGGGATAGAAGCGGAATCGGATTGGAAGAATAGAGGTCAAGTCGGCTACGATGCGATCGCCTACGAGGTAAATCGGCGGAGGTTGGATCGAACAAGGATAGCCGATAGCCGATGCTGAGCCAAAGGAGAGGGTAAAACCGTTTATGATGAAAGTGCTTAAAGATAAATAGAAGATTCGGTTCCCAAATTACGCGTTAAAAGATATTGCCATCTACGAATAGAGTCCTGTAACGGCAATTGTATCTGTAAATTAGAAGTTTGTTTAGATTGTTTATTGTAATGCGGCATGGGACCATATCCCGGGATATTGTCGTATTTTAAATAGTAGATTATATAGAGACCGTGGTTCGCACGGATAATGTTATTATTGGGTATAAATAGGACCCGAGATCCCTGTAAATGATATCAACAACACATTCAATACAACCTTCGGCGCATCGCCTCCTTTTTCTTCAGACGAACAATTGATCCGGCTTCGGGCTGCATCGTTTCGATCCCCGATTTAAGGTAAATGTTTGTCATTAGTGGTGTATCTCGTCGAATTTAGTGCTTTCATCGCTATGACACTCTAAATTCGATGATTTATGCTACGCTAGTTATCATATATCATATATAATCTAGAGCAATGTTTAGATCTGTCTTGACATCGGTTTGTTTCTATCAAGAATCAGCAGCCGATAGAGCTAGATCTAAAGGTTGACCTAGATTATATACGATATCTACCGTCTTGAGGTATTTACATCAGCCACAGTAGATCTGATCGTTCTTTTTATACTTAATGATGCATCAATAATGATCTATTAAGTCGTTTTTAGAGCTTTTATGATCTATTCGGCTAGATGTATATGTTTAGAGACAGTGCCGGGGTTTCAGCCGACCTTATCTGTTTTAATATCCTTTTGGTATATTTATTATCAGGTTTATTAAAGCCACCTCTTCTATTAAGATCTTGCTCTAGTTAAATGCCCTAAGCCAGAATCAGTTTGCCAGCCACTGCCGACAGCCGACTGATCTGGTTTAGCGCATTTAGCTTAGATCAATATCTTTTCATAAGATGAGTCGGAGTATTAGCCGATTCACAGTTAGACTTATGGTATCGGCTAATTGTTAAAACATATATCTATTATCCCATGGTATATTTGGATTAAGTGGTTAATACTGTCTCGGTGCATGATCTCTTCTAGCCACTTAGTTTAAATACATTTCGGGATAGCATATATATGTAAATTGACTCTTACAGCCGATCCAGTAGGATCTGACTTAACACTTAACGCATATATCTATATTTTTCTTGTTGGTTAAAATATCAAACCAACTGGCACACCCTGTACAGCACAGGTAGCTGAGAAGGACCTGCACTGGAGCTAAGCAGATTTTCCAGTCGGCGCGTGAGAGAAATTTCTCATCAACAATGACATAGAACAAGTAAAAATTAATTAGGAATGTAATATATATGTATATTTATATGTGTACATATTTTGCTAATACATGTATATATTTATTTAATTAAGTGTATTTATATGTGTGTAAAATATATACTTATACATATATATATGTGTGTGTCAAATATGTGTGCATATATATATATATATATAATTAATTAACAAGCAACAAGCTAGCACTACTAAAAAAAGCTCATAGGTATCGCCCCAAAAGGTGTCGGTCAAAATAAATCCGGCACCTATTGAAACAATAGGTGTCGGTTCTAAAGAAAAACCGACACCTATAATATAGGTATCAGTTTTTTAGATAAACCGACACCTATCATATATTATAGGTGTCGGTTCTAAACAAAAACCGGCACCTATACTATTAGGACCGGTTTTTTTAGAAAAACCGACACCTATAATATATTATGGGTGTCGGTTTTCTAAAAAAACCTACCTATACTTTTGAACCGAGCCCACACAATCGCAGGAGACGAGATAAAGCCGACGCACAAGACAAGCTAAGTATCTCTTCCTCTCTCTCGGCTCCATCTCTCTTGCTCGCGACTCTCCTCTCTCCTCGGCGACGGCGGCGCACCGATCCGGGATGACGGCCCGCCCGACGGCCCGGCCGGCGGCGGCGGCACCCTCCTCCACAGCTCCGCCGATCTCGGGGAGGAAAGGCGGTGGATGCGACATCGGCGGGGCGGCGTCGGCGTGGATGAGGCGACGGCGGGGCGACGTCGGTTGCGGGGAGAGGGGAGCGGCGATAGCCCGGCCAGCGGCGGCGGCACCCTCCCTCTCGCCGGATCTAGGGGAGGAGGCGGTGGATGCGGCGTCGGCGGGACGGTGTCGGCCGCGGGAGGAGGGGAGCGGCGGCGACGGCGTGCAAGGGAGGGGGCGCGGCGGCGAGGGGAGGGAGCGACGGCATGAGGAGACGGTGACGGCGGCGGCACGAGGAGACGGCGGTGGCGGTGGCGTCTCGATTCTCTCCCTCTCTCTCGGCTCTCTCTCCATCCCTCTCTCTTGCTCTCGAGTCTCCTCTCTCCCTTAGAGATGGCGGCCCGACAGGCGGCAGCGTGCCAGATCCAGGGGCGAGGGGAGGCGGCACCGTGGGGAAGTGTGTAGGCAACCGAGGGGAAGTGGCTGGGGGGAAGTGCATCGGCAGCGGGCGGGCGACGCTGGATCCGTCGTCGACGACGATGGGGAATGAGCCGATGCATCGAGCCGTAATTTTTTTTGGATTCGGAAGACCTCAAAGGTGCCGGTTCCCAAACCGGCACCTTTGAGATACCACATAGGTGCCGAGTAATAGGTGCCGGTTGGGAAACCGGCACCTATACGGGTTTCCCAACCGGCACCTATAGGTGTTTATGTACTAGTGTAGCAGCAGGAGCAAAATTATAAAAAAAAGAAAAAACCTTTAGTTCTGGTTGGTGTTACCAACCGGGACTAAAGATGCATCTTTAGTTTCGCTTTCGTAGTACTGGTTTCAAACCCAAGATTAAAGGGGTTATAAATCAGGACTAAAGCCCCTTTCCCAACATTGTGCCGTAAATAAGTTACATTATCACTTAAGTTTGCACATTCACTTAAGTTTGCACATTATCACTTTAAGTTTGACAGACTTTTAAGGTGTCCAAAAGGTTCCTATTTGTACGCAATCTATATCACCTATTGGATTAGTTATTGTCTCATGTCCATATATTGCAATTCACAACTATACTATGCATAACAACATGCATGGCAACATCCCTCGACAATTCATTGGATGCCATCTAGTTTTAAAATAGAAGTACTTTAAACATTGTATCCAAAGGATTAAATGATAAAATACTACAACAGAAAACATGTTAGGTGTCAATTGGAAACCGACTGTAGGTGCTAAGATTTTCCAACCAACATCCATTAAGCGGTACTAACAACTTCGGTTGTTAATACCGGTTGTAGAATTGACATGCCAGTTATAAGTATCCAACCGAAACTAACGACTCCCAACAACCGACACCAATGCCTCACAGGCGCAAAACAAAAATTATGAGTCGGCTTGAATCGAGCCGACTCTTCGATTGCACAAACTAAATCCGAATCATATTCTAATAATATTCTAGAATCCGAGTTTTCATCCCAGAATCCCAAGTTTGTTTGTTCATTCACTCACAAGTGAACGGAAGAAGAAAGAACACAAATTCAACTTAAAAATTTAAATCCCTCTTGGCCTACAATCACATCTCAAATTGAATAACCACGGTAGAGAGAAAGACACTATTAGACAAGCCCCTACCGTGATTGAAGGCATCAGGAACTGAAGCATACCATTGATCTGGTGTAGGCAGGCAATCTGGTGTGCGTGTTCAGATCTTCTCACCGTCTATCATTGTTTCTGTCTGCAGCGGTGCGATTGTGGCCAAATCATGTGTGACACCTCTCATTCTTGGTGGTCTACTCCCCTATAGATCTTATGATCAAACACCTCCCATTGTTTCTGTTCCACGTCCAGTAAATTAAACATATAAACTGTTTTACACACTGTTAAGGATATTATGGATCTCATATGATCTTCAATTTAATGTTTCTTCTGTTTCTTTCTATTTTTCAGCTAGTCAACTTTCCTTAGCAGTCCAATTTTTTTAGTTTAAATGATTACGGAAGTTGATGCAACGAAATGAAACTAATCGCAGGTGACAATAAAGTGACAACCTATCCAACTCACATCATTGATTTCGATTTTGTCCATTGAAGCACCATGACTGACCATTGTGCCGATCAACCACCAACGACAACGACTAGTACAGGCGCTGAACTGAATAATGAAGCACAGATGCAAACCACTGACTATTAGAATTTGATCATAACTTAAAGATTTGTATGTAGGGTACGTATACAAGCTTTTTTATACACATCGTGCACGCTTACTAAAAAAATTTCACTAAACATTATGACAAATTGCATATGTACATTCAATAGTATTATACCTATATGTAAATTCTTAACCTCAAATTCATAATATTTTTGCCATATTAAAACATAAAAGTTCTGACTCTTTCAAGAGTACAAATCTGTCAGAATTTTTCTTTTTTGTTGCTCCCTATTTATAATAAATTTAAAGACAGACTTTACAATCAGATGTAATACTACTAAAAGTATATACACAATTTTTTAAAAAAAATTTAATGAAATTTGTTAGTTGGTGTGTCAACGGACTATACCTGAAGATGGTATTTGGAAGGTATATGGATCGTTGAAACTAGGATATACGCAATATTGAGATAAAAGAGACGAGAGACATGAAATTTTATACTAGTTTGGACCCTTAATTGACAGGTAATAGCTCTACTCCTATTAGTCGAAACCGGTGTTGTCTTTATATATCAATATCACACAAGTATAATATTTGGGATGACCTAATCTAGTATTCGCTTCCTCGAATATGAACTAGATGAGATTACAGGTAGCTCTAGATCTCTTATATCGGTCTTTGTGGCTCTGTACTGGGTTTTTTAGGCCTATATTGATCTGTCTTGTCCTCGTTGGTGTATCCCCTCTCCTCTTGGGGGGTCTTATATTTATAATATTGATTACCTTCTCCTCCAAGAGAACTCGAAGAACTAGAATAGGATATAGGCTAAGGGGATCTTGTCTTTTCCAAATAGGACTCTAACACCTTCTATTCTAAGAAGATGATTTTCTTGTACATCTGTCGTATTTACTTAATTAAAGGATACCTTCTCATATATGGTATTTTCGTATTCCATGAACCTATGTATAGGAGGAATGCCTTATTCTTGACACTGATAGTAGCCCCTGATTTTAATGCAAATGAACTGGACAATGTTCTTGACCAAAGATCTTAGAACAATAGTTGTCAAACTCGCTTGACCATTCTCGTACGACCTAGTAGGTATAGAGTACGTGACTAAGTTCTCTGCCTAGCATTGACTAAGAAATCGAGCATGGGTTAAATTTGGATTGAAGTCAAAAACTCAAATTATTATAAACAAATCTGCAAAAATTTCACCGATGATTTCTCTTTCTTCTTATATAGGTTCTCAGATTCATACAAGATATGCATCCATGCTATAGCATTCTTGATCAAATATCCTATAAATAACCCTTGTCGAACTCATCCAATCGTTCTCGAACAGTCGAGTAGGTGCAGAGTACGTGACAAGGTCCTTCTCTTCTCCTGAACCGAGAACTCGACTTGAACTTGAATTCACTAATCTGGCGTTCATCTAGTCAGAAATAAATTTTGACTAGTATGTGCCTAGAGACCAGTATATATCTGTTAGTTGAGTACAAGAATTATCGGTCTGAGCTTTATTTAGCCAAGACAAGATGTCGACCACTATAAAGCCTCTAACTAGTCTCTTTTACTCAAGAATGTCAATTGCTCTGATATCTGATTTTCTTGAAATCAACTCTCAGAACAAACTATTAGACAACAAGCCCCAAGCGAACGCTTAGAAGTACTATGATATGAATTGAAAATATTAAAAATAAATTATATCTATGTGTAACAAAAAACGAGTACTCTCATCGAACTGTCCTCGCCTGAATAGAGTTGTATACTCTTCCTAGCCCCCAGCTAGTTTTATGGAAAGATTTTCACAAAACAAACAACTTGAATCTTTTAACAGGAGTATGCTCAAGTTGTGAATTCTTAGCCCTCGATCGTGAAGTTGGAAAAAACAATTCCCGATTATATGGCTATTAATATGTTACAGTGGGTATTCTACCATGACCAAACCTGACATGATTGTTGACCCTTAGAACCTAACTAATCCAATAATACCAGACGTCCCCAGCCAAGGTCTATGAGACTTAACGGTTAGTCAGGCTTAACGGAAGAGGACGATAAGATACAACTTCAAGACGTAGTGATATAAAAACATAGGATCAACGAAAAAATATTACATATTTGATATGTATAAACACGTACGAGCTAAATGCATGGGGATGGTGAGATTGCTACCATGCTGATCAAGAACCATGTGTATAGCCATACCTCGACCTCTCATAGAGATGGTGAGAGAATCACTACAACCGCTGGCCGAGGATAAAGTGTAGTCACACCTCGACCACACGTAGTGTTGGTGAGAGGATCGCTACAACCGCTGGTCGAGGACTAGGTGTAGTCATACCTCGATCACTTGTAGATGTGATGAGAGGATCGCTACAACCGTTGCTCGAGGACCAAGTGTAGTTATACCTCGATCATTTATAGAGGTGGTGAGAGAAAATTATCGACACGTTCCCGCGTATTACATTGATACACAATAACAAACTTATCTTCTAGTACAAATGTTGGTATCTTTGGATACCTATTTAATTGAGGTACTACCATATATAAACACAGAAAATTGTGATGCCTCGGAGTACCCTTTTAAGGGCTCCGGAAGCACACATAATGCACCTTCCGCTGCAGCTTGTTTCCTCTCATATTCTGAAGTTTGTTGTTGACTGCTAGCTGCAGCTGCATGCGGCTGCTTGATCAGGATCAGCTAAAATGATCATATTGTACACTAGGCAGCTGGACGCTCGTGCGACTGGAAGGCATCGGGAACTGAAGATCCCCAAACTTGTCGCATTCAGCAGACAAATTGCCTACCACACCCTTTCACCATTGGCTCTTCTTCCTCGTTGGACAGATGGAGAAGTCATGAATGGTTTCATGGCATCTCTCTTTCATCAGGGTCATAGACAGGGATCCTCCGTCTTAGCCATGGTGAAGTCAGGGGAACACTTTGTTGTAACTTTCATGGCACCTGTTTACTCCTCAAATACAATAAAAATCAGTCTATAATGACTATCATGGCTCTTGCTGCAACAAGAGAAAACATTCTCAGAGCTGAAACAGGAAAGGGAAAAATGAAATTCATAATCACATTACTGATGTAGTGAGTCCTTACGTAGAACCACACACACTTTTCATATAACATATATAGAATCTCAAGCATCGATATTGTGGATTTCACATCATTCCGATTTATTCTCTTCAGGATTTCCTTTTTCTCAGCTACTAAATTTTCCTTCACGTGTCAATTTGTCTAGTTTTAAATGATTGGGGAGGTTGGAGAAACAAACTAATTAAACTGAGACTAAACAATTTGCTGATAACCTAGAATATTTTGTTTGATGCATCCAACTCACATAAGTTTGCTTCCATTATTTAGATAAAGTAGATTACGCGCCATCCACAAAACTTACATCGTGCTGATCAACTAACCAGCGATAAGTAATACTGTGCATTTCGTTGTAAGCAAATGTTCATCAGTTTTGCGTCAAATGGACAGCTTGGTTTGGAAATAATAATGAATACACTACAGCCATTTCGCTACACAATTATGAATGATGTATGCCTGGCCAGCCCATATATGCAGGCACTCCAAGTTGGCTGCCTTATTGAACTCTTAATTAACTGTGAAAACCAAGAGCTTTCTGCTGGGCACTCTAGTCACAGTACAAATATAGTATGACATTAGGTTTGGGAGGTATCTGGATTTCAAATCAGCCATCCTACCAACATTTGTAATTAGCATCTTAATATTCATCCCTGTTCAATTTGGATTCTATTCCGTTTCCTTCCTACACTTTCGATCTCTTGTGTGCCAGCACTACAGCGTTGTCATCCAAACCGTAATCCCTTCGGATAGGTTCGGATTGATGGAGATTCAATTTCCTTTCAGTTTTCCTGTTAATCGTAAGGTACGTCTCAACACATCAGTTCTTCTGAAAAGCCTTGCCTGTAAATACTCTTTAGATCAATTAAAACATATCCTAACCGACAACATAAATGTATTGAAATGAGGTGAAAAAAAAAACCCACGAGCCTTATATATGTTACCTGCTAACCATCTATGTAGTTTATATACTAACTGTTTGTTCCAGCTACGGCTTGCCTCTCGAAATCTCAAGTTTGTTGCCGTTGACTGGTAGTGCTGCTAGCTGCTCGATTAGGCTCGTCCAACATATTGTACACACACACTACACGGAACTACCGACTAAAAGGCATCACACTCCAACGGCAACGTTTATCGTGTCGGACAACAACCCTCATCTCGTGTCGGTACAATGTACGTCACAACACAAAGGTCAGTGACGTGAGGAGTCATCTGTGTCGGGTAAAAGCCCGTCACCGATGCATTTATCTTTGTCGGGCCTAAACTAAAGCCCATCACAGATAACAGTCATCTGTGACGGGCCTAAACTAAAACCCGTCACGGATGACAGTTATTCGTGACGGGCTTTAGTTTAGGCCCATCACCGATAACTGTCATCCGTGATGGGCTTTAATTTAGACCCGTCACCGATGAGTATTTTCCAAACAAATTTTTTTTGGCTAGCCTCAGACCTTTGCTAGCCAATTATTTACATATACAATTATTCTCAGAGATATATATTCCCATTCCTAGCATCCCCATTCATATATACAATTATACACAGAAACCCAATTCAGAACCCACATATGACATTCATATATTTCACACATCCATTCATATACAATTTATTTTTGAAATGGAGGAGAATAAATATTTGAATTTATCTCAGATCTATACATGTCAAATCTTGATTGACCAAATGTCAAATTTATCCTTCTCCATCTTATGTTTTGCACCATTCCAGTTATTGAACTTACCAATGAGCTGTGTTTATCTACATACATAAAGTGAAAAACCTCCAAGTTAAATGCATCAAATATCTCCCGCAAAAAATACATTAAATTGTTACAAATACTGTAAGTGTCTTGACAAAAACGACAATTAAGTAATCACAACCTCACAAGTTGTTCCTCTATATATAGTTCCTCTTTTGCCCCTCTCTACTATTCCTTTTTCATCCGCCGTTGACCTTCTTTTTAGAAAAACTCAACTCTTTGAGATACCACATAGGTGCCGAGTAATAGGTGTCGGTTGGGAAACCAACACCTATACGGGTTTCCCAACCGGCACCTATAGGTGTTTATGTATTAGTGAATGCGTGAAAAAACTTGTTACACGCGCACAAACTAGACATGACGGCTAGGGTTTGATGGAAACAAAGGGGGAAACGGTGGATACATGGCATTCATCTTAGATGTATACATGAGGGACTTACCTGGAGCATGGTGGCGCTCGGTGGCCAGGCTCGAGGACGGCGGTGCTCGGTGGCGGTGAGGGAGAATGACAGCGCCGGGCTCGGGAGGGCATGAGGGACAGCGGTGACCGGCTCCGAGAGACGGCGGCAACACTAGGGTTCACAATGTGAGGACTTAGCAAATTTTCACGCTCATGTATAGATCTGAATCGACTCTCGGACTAGGTAAATGATTTTGAATCATATCATGTGTTGGAGCCCGTCACCGATGACACTCATCGGAGACGAGCCTAATTGTTATCTCAATTGGGCCTTAGGTTGGAGTCCATCACCAATGACACTCATCGGTGATGGGCCTAACTGTTATCTCAATCGGGCCTCAGGTTGGTGCCCGTCACCGATGAGTGTCATCGATGACGAGCTTCTGTTGGGGCCCGACAAAGATACCGTAGGTTATCTTTGTCGGGTCATGTTTTGAGCCTGTCACCGATAAGTATCATCCGTGACGGGCTCGATTTTTTTCATATCTAACATGTCCGTGCGAGTATTTTTTATCGGCCTCTTTTTGGCTCGTTTGAGATGACTTTGTTGTGACGGTCCGTAATCTAAGCATGTGAGAGCCCGTCATAGATGAAAAGATCTGTACTAATGTCAGGAACTACAGCTCACCACTGATATTGTGTCAGACAGCAATTTCCTGCTTAGATGCTTGGACCATGTATCATTATGCCTAGCATAATAACTCCAGAAGTCACAAAATCATTCATGGCACCTCTCGTTCAATGCGCCATTACATCACCTGGAAAGGCAGCTGATGATCTCCTAAGTGCAGCTCTTTATTTTCTTGTCAACTGCTAGTCTGCAACGCCGGTGTTTCATTATTTGCAGAACTCCGAATGGTTAAAATTCTTGTAACATGGGACTTAAAGCCGCCCAGGTGAGTGGTCATCATCCTATGTTTCGTGGCAGGACGTCGTGAGGTGTTGAAAACTAGCTTAAGTTGGTCGTCTCACCACCGGATGACATTAGCATACTGTATAAGTTCTCCTACCTAAACAGCTAAATATATTTTAATTGCTTGACATTCATTTTATTTGGAATCGGGGAAAAAAGGAGTTTCTCATGTCAATCGGATGTCAATTAATTTGCTGAGACACAATGTGCACAACTTCTGTTTGGCTTGACATTGCCTAAATTTAGGCACTTGCTAGAACACCTTAAGAAATCAGAATCAACAGTGTTGAATGTATCAGCTCATTATTCAATGCCATTTGCTGCATATGGAAGTAATGTTGCGAGTAGTCCTAGTACTAATGAACAGATAATGAGAAGCCACAAGGCCGGCTACTTGCATATATATAAAGATAAATGGTGTGTGCTCATAGCACTTGGCAGAACATGTGTATTGAAATAACAGAAAGATCAGTTGACTGTATAAGAAGGGTTCCAACTTCGTAGAAATTTACAGATGGGAGTACCGCTAGCTCCTAAGTTTACTGCTGCAGCTAAGTCGCTTCTCATAGTGATCTCAATTTTACTGTTGTTGAGTGCTGCTGATCGATGCTTGATTGATCTCGAATAGCTGGCTTTGACACCGTTGTGTTTGGAAGGCATCAGGAACTGAAGCTTGCCACAGATCTCATGCTGGTAGGCAAACTGTCTCTCATATCCTTTCACCATCGATCCTTCTTTCTCAACGTTGGAATGAGATCATGTTTTTCTGAGGCACGTTGGCAGAGTAGGCCGCCGCCAACATAGTTGAGCCTTCTCATCTGGCTGTCAGCTAAAACATGAAATGGTTAAAATATTTTTAACTAAGGTGACGGCCTGGTCAGATTATAATTATCCAACTTTTACTGGCATCCAGCACCTCCAGAGGTGTTGAAGGCTAGTACAAGCTAATCGTTCCAACGCCGGATGGCATTAACATACTATTTGAATTCTCCTACGCAAACACAACTGAATATCTTGAGTTCCTGCAAAATCTACCTATACAGAATCAGTGGAAGGAGTCTGTTGATCACTTCACTTGAATGACATTTAATTTGATGAGACAGAATGTGCACAATTATTGTTTGGCTTAGTGAGTTTGACCAAATTGTACTTGTCTGTCAAATACATCAAAAAATCAGAATCAGCAATGCTGAATCGGGAGAGATTGTCGAGTCACTGACATATGGGCCCATCTCGCCGGGGCCTATGTGTCGTGATCCAAAGTCATTCGATCGAAGTCGAGAATCCACGCCCATGTTGAATGTGCCAATCATTTAATCAACATCTTTCTGTCCAAAAGTAATACTGACTTGTACAGTGCTCATGAACAAAGAATGAACAGTGACGTTATGTATAGAATGCAGATTGGTTTGCTCATGGTAGTTGGTAGAAATGAATTGTGTTTGATTAGTATTTTGTGATGAACAATTGGTTTTTGAGACAATTGTTTTTTTATTTTGAAGTATTTTGTAAAGTGGTTTTTGGAGATTTTTAGATGATGAATAGTGATTTTGTTAGTTTGAGTCCGGTCATATCGGGCAGTGTGTGCCGCGCCGACCGGCGTATATTGAGCGATCGAGCGGTCGCTCGACGGTCCGACTGGTCAACTCGTGTCGGCTTTGGCTTTGGATTGTTTTTTTGGATACTTGAATTGATATACGTTTATGACATCTAGATGGATAATATGCGTATTTAATATTGTTGTACTAATGTTGAGTCAAGTTGAAAAGAACTTGTGCTCGGATATGGTTTTTTTCGATTCATGTGTCGGTGTATCTTGATGCTTCGGGAGAGTGTTGGAGTGATGGATCGGGAGTCAACTTGGGAGAGATTGACATCCGGACGATCGGATATCATGCGGGATGCTTAGGCTAAAGAACAATGCACGTGGTTGGTGAAGATTCCATATGGCATACAATGAAGATATTGTATGCGTATGAAATACGAAGTTGAATTTGGAAGGACTCCAAATTTGGTATGATTGAGTTTGTAAAGTTTGTTTCTTGTATGGGAAGGTTTCGGGATTGGGACTTCTTGTACAAGTTAGATTCGTGGTTTTAGGCGTCACATCTATGGGTATGAATAGTGACGAAGGTTGAGGCCTCTCGGTATCAATTTTGTGAGAGTTGAGTTTAGAGAAGAGTTAGGGTTTCGAGTGTAATCGAGATTTTGGGAGGAATATTGTTGTTGCACTTTGTAAACACGAATAAAAGTAATAAAGATCAATCTACTTTCAAGATTCTTCGATTTGCGTGTTGCTTGAGTGTGATGGTTAAACGGCGAGATACCGACGGTCGACCGACGGCATCTACTCGGTCAAACCGGCGACTCTATGGTGCTTAGACCGAGGCGACGTAGTGACAATAGGCAAGTGTAGGTGGTTGGACCGGAGCTACAACACGAGTCGATCGAAGATCTACGGGCGGTCGACCGACGCATCTACTCCTATCACACCGATCTCCATCTACTACAAGGGCAACTTTTAATTCCTCTAAAAAATTTTGATTTTTGGGTACTCCAACCATTCACCCCCTCCTGGTTGGCTTAGTTCTTGCTGTTTGATCTTACAAGTGATATCAGAGCCTTATTTTCTTCTTTGGATCTTTTCTAATCTTAAGTTTTTGGCATTGCAAACAAGTTTACAACTAAGCCACATGTTTTCGATGGACTGGATTTTCCTTATTTGTGCAAAATGATAAAAGCTTTTACGATGACAGAAGATTATGATATTTGGCTAAAGGTTGGTAATCCTTACGAAATTCCTACTCAAGACAATACTGTTGCTTTAAAAACTGAATTTAAATATAATTGCAAAGCTCACAACTATTTGCTTCATGGTATTTACACACACATACCAATATATATATATATACACACACAACAAACAACAAACGATGAAAAAAAAGCAAAAATCTCTTTACTACCGGTTGGTTGACCCGAGACTAAAAATACCCCTTTTTAGTCTCGGATTGTGCGTGCCGGTTACACAATCGAGACTAAAAGGGGTTTTCAACTCGTACTAATGTACCTTTCTTCAGCAGTGTGTCTGCATCCGCATTGGTATACTTCTTCGCCTTCGGCGACGTTTTTACAAGGTGAGGCTGACGTGTTTCTTCATTTGCCTTAAGTGCTTCAACCTCTATGTTAGAGAGGCCATTTTGGGTTGGCTTCTCTACTCCTTTTGTCGTCCAGTGCGTCGATCCGACCATCGTTGCTATGGACATGGCCAAGGGAAGGACCGATTGTTTCCTCCATTTCTTTCTAGGTCCTTCTTTGTATATTTTAGAATTAAAGTGTAATTTTCCTATCTGTGAGGGGCCTCTCTGTAAGACTTGCTGTAATCTCAGCTTACTTAATAAAATCCTAATCTGAGGCTGTAGCCTCAGTTTGTTCTAAAAAACCAACATCGATCGGTACGTATGGCACATTACGTCATTAACCAATGAATTATTGGCTTGATTGTCCCTGTTAAATTTGGACATTTTATTTCGTTTTCTTCTTGCATTTTCTGTTAAATGCAACATTGTTTATGTCCATCTCATTACGAAATGCAAACTTCCAAAGAATTATGTACAATCAAACCAAAATTTAAATGACCTGTAGGATTTCATTATTTGTAAAACTTGTAATGGTTAAAATGTTTGTCATCAGGGACTAGAAGGCCATCATCATCCGGCTTTTAGTGGCACTGCTAGAGAAAGGGGCTTTAGGGCTTGTTTAGGACTGCTCCACAAACTCTCGCTCCACAAACTTCACGTGGAGCAGCTCCACAAAACTGGAGTTTGTAGAGTACCTCTTTAGGTGCTCTTATAACTCTAACTTTTTTCTAGAGCTACATGCGTGAAGCTGAACCCCTTTGGCTAAAAAACATGGAACGGAGCTAAAAACATAGAGCGAAGCAGTCCCAAACACCTCCTTAGTCTTAGTTTGTAACCCACTTTAGTCTTAAATTTCAAACCGGGACTACGAAAACGAAACTAAAGATAGACATCTTTTGTCCCGGGTAAAATAACCAAGACTAAAGATGTATCTTTAGTCCTAGTTGGTAACACCAACCGGGACTAAAGATAGCGGCGTCACGTGATCAGCCGTCATCTTTAGTCTCGGTTGGTGTTACCAATCGAGGCTAAAGTTTTTTTTAATTTTGCTCCCGCTGCTAGCTTGTTGCTTGTTAATTATATACATGCATACATATTTTACACATACATATATTTATACATATATATGCAATATGCTTATATAAGTATAAATATATATTTTACAAACATATAACTGCACTTAATTAAGTAAATATATACATGTATTAGCAAAATATGTACATACATATAAATATACACATATATTACATTCTTAATTAATTGTTACTGTTCTATGTATCTCACCTCAGCGTTCTCGATAGTTGCGCGTTTGGATAAATGGTCGATCGATATTCCTACATCTTCCATAAATTTTCTTAAATTAGCTCTTTGTGCCCGCACCACCAGCTCTTCAACAGGTTTTTGAGGTTGCATCCCGAGCTGCGGGACCTCTTTGGCCTTTTCTTTCGCCTTGTAGTGCGCCTTCCTAAGCGTCCTATCGTAGTCTGACTGTGGCTCTGGTTTATCCGGTGGCGTACAATACATATTCTTGAAGGACTTGGTTGCCACATCGATTTCAATAGGCTTCTCAGGAGACTTCTTGTTGAAATGTGCCTTGACCTCGGCTTGGACGGTCGCTTCCAACTCCTTTGGAGTCTTGTCGTACATCGTTATCTTTGGGCTGGTGGGAGCGGGTCAAGTCTTGGCTTCTTACTTCGTTGTGAACTGGTTGACGTTGACATTTATCTTGCGGCGCGAGCTCTGTGCTTAGGAGGCGACGAAGGAGGTTGTGGAGTGGCAAACCGTTTAGGAGTCGGTGCTCGTTGAGGCGACGGAGGAGGTGGAGGAGGCCTGGGGAGTGAGGGACCATTTAGGAGACGGTGCTCGTGGAGACGACGGAGGCGGCAAAGAGACAGAGGCGGAGGAGGCGGAGGAGACGATCCACGCGGAGGTGATGGTACACGTGGCAGAGATGGAGGATCGGGAGCTGCTTCTCGCCCGGGAAAGACGATGAAGGGCTTGCTCCATAGAATGATCCCGTGGGCGGTGTGTCCTACCGTCCTCTCCCCGTCTCCTCCGGGGGTATCCAGCTCGAGATCCTGAAAGCCATGTTCCACCTGTTCAATTTTGACTTTTGAGTACCTTGGTGGAATAGGCATGCAATGGTAGGTCCCGTCTCGTTCGACTGGTATCGCCATGCCCGACGTCACCTTCACGAGAAGAGAGTTTATTAATTAGTAATCAACCTTGATTGACAAGTTCTTGAAGAAAATATATACCATAAAACAATGAGCATACCGTGATTGAGAGGTTCTTGAATGGAATATGCAGCTCACAAGGTGTTTGCAGCGTGATCTCGTCGCCGGGGCATGGCGGGTAGGCCGGAGCTTTTATGGCCTGTTCAATCCCGTGGCCTGTAGAAGAGCAGATGCTGAGTTGCTGCTGTAGTTGCGCTGGATCCGATTGGCTCACATGCTGGCTCCGGTCTCGTTGGGCCAACTTTTCGGCTATCTTTCTTTTCACTATTCCATCGATTTATGAGAGACGGAGCTCCATGTCTGCTAGCTTCGCATCCGTATCTCTCTTCTTCCTCATGCGACTCTGATAGCTATGGATGTCCTCTTGGAATCTGTATTTCTGGGGAACGACACCTTTTCCTCGTGTTCATCCAGGATGCTTTGAATTTTGGAGTGCGAGCGTAAGCTCGTCCTTCTCTCTACCGGGCTGGACTGAGCCCGAGGCAGAGGCCTCCATTGCGTCATCTAATCTTCTGGCGGCTTCTTGGATTTCATCGTCGTATATTATGGATCCATCAGCAAGATTGAGTGATCCGCCGTGAACATAGAACTAGTGCTTGGATCGGCAGGATTTAACAATCTTTAAATTACCTTAGTTTTTTAATCTACTATCAAATTTTCTATATTTTCTCCTTTGTCATCTATTTTATAACATTTTTGTCCAAAAGTTTCTCTCTTATTATTTTTCATAAATATTTTTAGAGGTAAAAATGTACGTAAAATATACCTACAAATGTAATGTGCTAAGGAACTTTCTCTTCATTTTCCCATACAATTTTTTCAAACAAATATAATGTGCTTAGTAAAATAACTTTTTCAAATAAATTCTCTTTCTTCATTTTTATTAACCTATCTAGAGATAAAAATATATAGAAATAAACCATAAAAAACAATATGCTAAGCATAAATCATAAGAGGATGAATTTGCTAACCTTATAGATCACAAATATTTATGTATTATCATCAAAACAAATTTATAAAAAAATTTGGCAACACCTCCCTTCTAAAGCAAAAGTTTGAAGACACTAGCTTTGGAAGAGGAAAAAAATAAAAAACACCTTCACTTTAGTCCGGTTGGTGTAAACAACCGAGACTAAAGATCATTTTAACCGGGACTAAAGATCCTAGAGAAGCGTTGTTTTTTTAACCGGACTAAATTTTTTTAGTCTTGGTTATTATTGTAACCGAAACGATTATGAATTTTGACAAGTAAAACAAAGATCATCTCTCCAAGAACAAAGATCATCTCTTCAAGAGGGAAGATAGGGTGGCAAGATCTCCGGGATGTTGATCAAGACTATTACATAATTGTAGGATCGATTAAGACCAAACAAACCTACCAGAGGGGGGTGAATGGTAGGGAAAACAAAAAAACAAACTTTTGTGGAATTAACAGATTAACCCTTACCGATGAAACCGATCTTCAAAACGAAAACGAATCGAACTCGTTGAAGCCGCCACCGGTCAAACCGCATGTCTGGCCGGTCGACCGCCCTCCCGGCTGGTCGACCGCCTCAATGCCGTCGGTTAGACCGCCGCCGCAGCCGGCCGGTCAGACCGCCCGCACACCTGCGGTCAGACCGTCGAGATCCAGAAAAACACCGGTAGATGAACAATCGAAGAAGTAGATCAAAGTATCTCGACTTTATTACATCTAAAAGTGTTTACAAAGTGCAACAACAGCACTCCTCACGAAAATCTCGACCAAACTCAAAACCCTAGCTATTCTCTCAAGTTTTGCTCTTGAAAATCGATATCTAGGAGGCACACCCTCCCCTCTATTTATACATGAGGTGAACCATGATTTCAGCACATATTAAGAGTTTCCAAACATGTAGGAAGCCCTCTCTTGCCATCTGAAAACTCATCTCTTTCCTTAATTCAATCAAACTTTCCAATCTCGGTCTCCTTTCCAAATTCGATTCCACTTTCCATATGCATACGATCCCTCTCGTATTCCATATGTATTCTCCACCTTCTATGTGCATTATCCTCTTGCCTTTTAGCATCCCACGTGATCTTTGGACGTTCACTTCTCCTAAGGAAACTCCAATCTATCACCGGCAACGCTTGCCGAGGCCTCAAGCAACACTCCGCACACATTAGCGAAGAATTCCATATCCCGAGCACAAGTTTGTCCAAACTTGACTCACGTTAGCTTGTCAACAAGAACCATACACACATGAACTTTTTAGAAACCAAATTCATAAAGAAACAAACCAAAATTGAAAAAGATAAATCGAATCTGAAATCGAATAGGTCTCTGCCAGTCAGACCGCGGGCAGTCCCGTCTGACCATTTACATAACACCGGTCTGACCGGTGGCACGTGGCTGGTCCGACTGTTCCGGCCCGACCGGTCGTGCCTAGATCGGTCGACCGCCCGATCAAGTTTACGCACAACCAAAACATCGCAAATCACTACCAATGTTTTATCACAAAAATATAAATCAAACACATTTGATTCTACAATCTCCCCTTGATGAAACCATTGGCAAACCCAACAAAATCAATTTGTTTGATGTTTTGTGAAGTAATCCAAAAGCATTTCTTGCCAAAGAAATTAAAAGAAAAATCTCTCACTTTTGAAAAGAAAGAAAATTTCTTTGAGTTTAAAAATGATGCACAAATTCTTTGAGTTTAAAAATGATGCACAAAATTTTACCTTGTTTCTCCCCTTTTGACAATGAGTTCATCAAAGCATTGTATGGATGAGCTTTGCAAGTATATCAAAAATAATTCAAATACATGTATGGCAATAGCAAGGTAGAAAAAGTGACTAGCTAATTGACAACCACGCACTAGAGTAAAAACATGAACCTAAAATATTACAATTAAGATCAATTCAACATTAATGATTCATGATTTCAACGATTTAAAATGCAACATATTCACAAGTGTAAAGACTGAAGGAAAAACTCAAGTATATATACTTATGACATGATACTCTTTCTCAAATTAATGCCTTCTCAAAAATAACCGAGAGAACTTTTGGTTCATTCTATTTGAACATCTTTTTTTTATTATTACTATTTTGTTTGCTTTTCTCTCAATTATTGCGGGTACGTCCTTGTCGTCAAGAATATTTCCAAGGATTTGGTACCCTTTTTTATCTCACCGTGAATATGTCCTTGTCGTCAAGACTTTTTCCAAGGATTCGGTATTCATTTTTTCTCATATAAATAAGCATTTATGAACTCTTGCAGTGATTGGAACAAAACGATTAATATGAGGAATAACAACTCATAAAGCATATACAAAAGCATTAATCATTCAACCTAAGCACTTGCTTCAATATTGCATATTTCATTAATTCAAGTAAAAGAATTATGTGTCATGTATCATATCACTTAAAAGCAATATTAAAAGCTCATATAACTACTAAAATACACACAAACTAATATAATAATCAAATTATCTAACAAGCATTGCTAGCAAGTACTAGAATATACTCAAGATATAAAGCATAGCTCATCCACTGTTCTTTCTCTTTCTCTCTTTTTTTTTATTTTTGTTTATCACACTATGCATGAATTTAAACATGAATGCAAAAGAAGAACAAAAAGAAGAAAGAAAAATATGCACACAAAAGAACAACACCTCTCCCCTCAATTGATGCCAAAAGGATGAATAACACCTAATTCTCCCTAAGAAAAGCAAAGCGAGAAGAATCCAAACGTTTGGTGAAAATGTCGCAAGTTGCAACTTTGTATCCACAAATTTCAGTTCAATGTCCCCCTTTTCAACATGATCTCTCAAAAGTGAAAGCGAATGTCAATGTGCTTAGCGCGTGAGTGTTGTACAGGATTTTTAGCAATATTGATAACACTTGTATTGTCACAAAAGAGAGGAACTTTATCAAAAGCAAGGCTATAATCTTTCAAAGTGGAAATAAGCCAAAGAATCGAGAACAACAACTAGCGGTAGCAACATATTCGACTCGGCAGTTGATTGAGCAACATTTGATTGTTTTCGAGAAGACCATGAAATCAAAGAGGTTCCAAGAAAAGACATGTACCACTTGTACTCTTCCTCTCAATTCTACAACCTCCAAAATCCGCATCCGAATAACCACTCAAGCACATAGAAGCGAAGTAGAATACCAAATTCCAAATTCAAGAGTATGCTTCAAATACCTCATGATGTGTTTCACGCCTTGACGATGTGAGGCCCTTGAAGAAGCTTGAAATCGAGCACATAAGCATACAGCAAATTGTATATTTGGCCTTGAAGCGAGTGAGATAGAGCAATGAACCTATCATGCTCCCGTACTCTTTTTGGTTGAGCCTTCACCATCTTCATCGGCACTAGTCATCACACTAAGCTCGAAACGAATTTCTTGATCCAAACAGCCTCCTTTGCGGCTTCGAAGCGGCAATGTACTCGGCCTCCGTTGTAGAATCAGCAACGGTATCCGCTTGGAACTCTTCCACTGATGCGCCTCCGTTCGGGCAGAACACGAACCCGCATTGCGATCTATAATCATCCTTGTCCGTTTGGAAGCTAGCATCGGTGCAACCACTTACAACGAGCTCTTCTTCACCTCCATAGACTAGGAACATATCCTTAGTTCTTCTCAAGTACTTAAGGATATTCTTTACGGCAGTCCGGTGACCTTCACCGGATCGGCGGTATCTGCTCGTAACACTCAAAGCGTACGAGACATCTCGGCGTGTACAAAGCATGGCATACATGATGGATCCAATTGCCGAAGCATATGGAACCATACCCATCTTATTCCGCTCATCATGTGTCCGAGGACACCGATTCTTGCTAAGATTAATGCCATGTGACATGGGCAAGAAACCTTTCTTCACTATCTTCATCGGGGTCCAAGATAGTAGAGGTTCCTATCGGTGTCGTCAAAGGCTTGCAATCCTCCATTTTGAAGTGTCGTAGAAGATCCTTGGTGTACTTTGTTTGATGAACAAACATACCTTGAGGTGTTTGCTTAATTTGCAATCTCAAAAAGTAAGTTAGTTCACCCATCATGCTCATCTCAAATTCCCTGCGCATAATCTCAAGAAACTCTACAACCAAAGTGTGAGATGAACAACCAAAGATGATATCATCCACATATATCTGAACAAATAGTTGATTATCGCCATGCTTAAGAACAAAGAGAGTTTTATCAATTTTCCCATTGTAAAGCCTTTTTCAAGAAGAAAATTTTTCAATCTATCATACCATGCTCTAGGTGCTTGTTTCAAACCATACAAGGCTTTAGACAAACGAAAAACATGGTTGGGAAAATTAGGGTTTTCAAAACCTGGTGGTTGTTTTACATAAACTTCCTCCTGTATATACCAATTAAGAAAAGCACTTTTGACATCAATTTGAAACAATTTAAAACCTTTTGAAGCAAGAAAAGCTAACAAAAGTCTAATTGCCTCAATTCTAGCAAGGAGCAAAAGTTTCATCATAATCCAACCCTTCCATTTGAGTAAAACCCCGTGCAACAAGTCTAGCTTTGTTTCTAACAACTAAACCATCCGCATTTTGTTTATTTTTGAAAACCCATTTAGTTCCAATGACATTATGATTAGAAGGAGGTTCAACTAAAAGCGACTTTGTTTCTTTCAAAATTCTCAAGTTCTTCATGCATGGCGTTAATCCACGATTCATCGTTAGTGCATGAGTAACATCTTTGGGTTCAAAATTAGCAATAAAAGCAGAGTTTGCATGAAAATCACGATTTGTTACCTTCGATCTTGTAGTGCGTTCGCTCAAGTTACCTATCATCTTCCGGAGGATGTCGACGTTGAATATGAAGTGGAGCACTCATGTCCGAAGTTTGTTCATCTTCGTAGCTTGTTCCGACGAAGTTGAAGCTTACGGAGGTCTAGTAGCATCAATACCCGAAGCTCGAAGACCCACTCGGGTCGACCGCTCCTCCGCCTCCGGCTCGACCGGCGATGTGTAACGGCGCCCGACGGAGCCATGTTCGGTCCGACCGGCCGACACATCCTCGTCGTCCCGTCATCACTTTCCACAAAGATATCCTCCCCGAGCCTCGGTGATGTTGTTCCTAAAATTTCGGGTCTAGTTCCTGGACTAGCCTCATCAAAAGTGACTTCACAAGTCTCAACGATTTTGTTAGTCTCTAAAACAAGTACATGGTAACCTCGTGAATGCGCAGAATATCCCAACATAAGTCCATCAACAGAGCGAGATTCAAATTTGTCCAAATTTCCATATTTGAGCACAAAACATTTACATCCAAAAACACGCAAGTGAGAAATTTTTGGTGAATGTCCAAAGCGAAGCTCATAAGAAGTTTTTCCAAGTTTAGATCTCAAGAAAACACGATTGGAAATATAACAAGCAGTGTTAATAGCTTCAGCCCAAAATTTTCTAGGAGTAGAATATTCATCAAGCATAGTCCTAGCCATTTCAACCAAAGAACGATTTTTTTCAACAACACCGTTTTATTGAGGAACCCGAGGAGATAAAAATTTATGTTCAAGACCCTTTTCAAGACAAAACTTTTCAAAAGGAGCATTTTTGAACTCACCACCATTGTCACTTTGAATAGTTCTCAAAATTTATGGAAATTCAAGAGCCAAACGAAGATATAAAATTTTGAAGTGTTCGAAAGCTTCATCCTTAGTTTCCATAAAATAAACCCAAGAATATCGAGAAAATCATCAACAATAACCAAAACATACCACTTTCCTCCAACGGATTGCACTCTAGCTGGACCAATAGTGTCCATGTGTAACAGCTGTCCCGGTGCATCCGTCATCACAGAAAATATCGGGGTATGAGAAGAAGCAACCATCGTAGCATGACGACATGGCGAACAAACCAAATCAAGATCTTTCTTAAGTTTAGGCAAACCTCGAATAAGATCCGAACCATTAATCCTAGTGAGATGATCAAAGCCAACATGTCCTAGTCTACGATGCCAAAACATCACATCTTTTGAAAATTTTGCAACAACACATGTAACTTCAGAAGAAACACTATTTTCAAAATCCGCTTTAAAAACTCTTCCGTATCGAGAAACATTAAGCACAACATCACCGAAGAATTTAAAACTTTGCTTCCACTTTTCCTAAACAACACATCAAAATCCTCATCCACAATTTGAGAGACAGAGAGCAAGTTGTATTTCAAATTCTCAACCAAAGCGACATTGTTCGTAGTAAACTTGTCACTTACCTTGATGGATCCAAATAGTGATGGTGCTGGTAGAAGCATCGCCGAAGATGATTGAATCTCTCCTTGATGCCTTTACAAGGGAGGAGAACCAACTTTTGTCACTGGTCATATGTCGCGAACAACTGGAGTCGATGATCCACACGTTCTCCCTCCTCGCCAAAAGTGCCTACACACAGACAGATGTCGAAGCCTCAGTACTGGGGTTAGATAATAAAAATTTAGGAATCCAAGATCGAGACACACGACCGTAACCAACAGGAGCAAAACCAAGAGAAAATTCAACCCGTTTCCCATTAGAAAAATTGCCTCGAGGCCGATCTCGACCGCCGCTGTACTCGTGGTCCGATCGACGGCTTCCCACCGGCTAACCGGTGGTATAGCGTCGATCCGACCGGTATGGCTCCTGGCGTCGACCGGTTTGGCAGTCCGACCGATGGTCCAACCGCGGTCCGACCGCCGCCTCGAGGAAAAGCCAAGTTTTGCCTCTTAAGTTTTGCGAAAGCCATCTCACGTTCCCTTTTCTGTTTCCTACCAAGTCTAAAACAGAAGCCAACAATATGTCCATGTTTACCAAAAAAGAACAAACATATTTTTCAGATGAGTTGAAGAACAATTTGAAACAAACAGACATGACATTAATGTATTATTAGTTCTAATAGCAGATTTAGCAATAAACACAGTTTAGTATTAATAATGTGCTTGGTGGAACATGATGCATTCAAGGGACTCATGATGCCAGCAGATTTAAACACAGTATTCTTAGATTCAGGTTTAATTAAAATTTCACCACTTCTAGCACCAACACCTAGAACGACAGGAGGATGTCTAGTATGATGAGCATAAGGATCAAAACCTAAGCCACGATTATCTCGTGTTAACTCTTGATTTGTCTAAAATCATGTTGAGGTTCTTTTTACAATCGAAAAACGTTGCAAAGAACTTTTAAGTAAGAAACCTCTTGAGTCAAAACAATACAATTTTTGCAATTATCCAAAAGACCTTTTTGTTTTCTACAAGTTTGACATGAAAGCACTTCATCTTGCTTAATTGTTTCTTCCATATGCTTAACACGACCTAAAGCATCTTTTAGTTTCAAATCATAAGCAAGACATGATGAGTAGGATTTTGCACTAGATTGTTTCGACCTCTTAGCACTAATTGTATTAAACATAGAGCTAGCAAATAAAGCAATTTGATATTTTTCAAAGCTCCTTTTGTTAAATACAATTCATCGTTAATCTAGTATTCATGGCAAAACTAAGAACAAGACAGATTCAAGCTTCCTAGATTTCTTAGATTCAGCATCAAGTTTTTTGCAAGTAGTTAAATTGACTTCTCTAACAGAATTAATCTCAAGAAAAAGAACTTCACATGATTTGCAATCATCATCATCGAAGCAAGAGATTTTAATCTATTTATTTCAGTTTTAAGAGAGTCAATAACTACTTCATGTTGATTAATCTTCTTTTCAAACTTAGAAATCTTGTAACCAAGTTTAGCGATCACATCTTGAAGATATTCAACACTAGGAGCATTTATTACCTCATTTTCTTCGTCGGAATCTGTGGTGCTCCTTGCCATGAGAGAAACTCCAGCGATGCTCTTCCCTTTGTTTTCCTCATCATTTGAGTACTCAACATCGCGGATCCCCGCACAACCGCAAAGCTTCATCCAAGGCCTTCGGTAGTACTTCCTCATCTTCATGTTCTTGGCCTGTTTCTTGTTACGCTTATCGTCTTTAGAGCCATCTTGAGCTTTTACCTCCTCATGTGTCCCTTTTCCAGCCTTGGAACATTGAGAGCGGATATGTCCTGGTTGTCCACATCCAAAGCACCGGATTGGTCCTCCTCTTCTCCTGGTCCTGACATTACTCACAGCTCTAGAAATTCTGTTAGCAAGAGATACCAAGTCCTCCTCACTGATTTTCTTCAGTTGATCATCGGACATGGCAGAAAAAGAAGCAAAAATTGACTGTGAGGAAGAATCAGAAGAGACAGAAGAAGACACCAAAGCAAAGTAGATTTTGAATCGCTCTTTTAGAAAGAATGTTCCTCTCATAGGATTTTAATTGGTGTAAAGAACATCCAAAGTCAAGGTATTCATATCGACCAATTCTTGAATTGAGGTAACATTAACTTCCCAAATTTTCATATCCAAACCATTCAAAAATGACGAGCAACCTCGATTGAGAATAATTAGCATTGTAAGAAGAATCAACGGATCTAAGATTGCTCAAAATCTTGTTAAAACGGCCCAAATAATCATCCGAAGACTCCCCATGTGTCATCTCAAATTTTATGTACTCCTTTTTGAAAACATCTTTTCGCAATTCTTTAATGTTTGAAGATCCAAGATGAAAATCATTCAAAGCTTTCCAAATTTCATTAGCGGTTGAAAGATGCGAAACACAATCAAAATCGGAGCGAGAAATTGCATTAAGAATGATATTCCTAGCTTTGCAATTATGTTCATAATCTAATTTGAGAGTATGAGTATCAATGCGTTCAGAATCTCATAAGATTGAGAAACTTTTAGCCAAATATCATAACCTTGAGATGTGATATAAGATTCCATTTTTTTCTTCCAATAGTCAAAGTCGGTTCCATTAAAAACATGAGGTTTGTTTGAAAACTTTTCACCATTGTAAAAGATCGAAAAGCGAATCAAGAACGAGGCTCGATACCACTTGTAGGATCGATTAAGACCAAACAAACCTACCGAGTAGGGTGAATGGTAGGAAAAACCAAAAACAAGCTTTTGCGGAATTAACAGATTAACCCTTACCGATGAAACCAATCTTCAAAACGAAAACGAATCGAACTCGTTGAAGCCGTCGCCGGTCGATCACAGCGTGTCTGCCGGTCGACCACCCTCCCGGCCGATCGACCGCCTCAATGTCGTCGGTTAGACCGCCGCCAGCTCGCGGTCGACCGCCCGCACACCTGCGGTCGACCGTCGAGATCCAAAAAAACGATAGATGAACAATCGAAGAAGTAGATCAAAGTATCTCGACTTTATTACATCTAAAAGTGTTTACAAAGTGCAACAACAACACTCACCAAAATCTCGACCTAACTCAAAACCCTAGCTATTCTCTCAAGTTTTGCTCTTGAAAATCGATATTTAGGAGGCACACCCTCCCCCTCTATTTATACATGAGGTGAACCACGATTTCAGCACATATTAAGACTTTCCAAACATGTAGGAAGCCCTCTTTTGCCATCTGAAAACTCATCTCTTTCCTTAATTCAATCAAACTTTCCAATCTCGGTCTCCTTTCCAAATTCGATTCCACTTTCCATATGCATACGATCCCTCTCGTAGTCCATATGTATTCTCCACCTTCTATGTGCATTATCCTCTTGCCTTTTAGCATCCCACGTGATCTTTGGACGCTCACTTCTCCTAAGAAAACTCCAATCCATCACCTGCAACGCTTTTCCGAGGCCTCAAGCAACACCCGCACACATTAGCGAAGAATTCCATTTCCCGAGCACAAGTTTATCCAAGCTTGACTCACGTTAGCTTGTCAACAGTAACCATACACACATGAACTTTTTAGAAACCAAATTCACAAAGAAACAAACCAAAATTAAAAAGATAAATCGAATCCGAAACCAAATAGGTCTCAGCCAGTCAGACCGCGGGCAGTCCGGTCTGACCGTTTACATAACACCGGTCTGACCGGTGGCACTTGGCCGGTCTGACCGTTCTGGTCTGACCGGTCGTGCCTAGATCGGTCTGACCGTCTGATCAAGTTTGCGCACAACCAAAACATCACAAATCACTACCAATATTTTATCAAAAAATATAAATCAAACACTTTTGATTCTACAATAATTACAAGGTCACTGGCTCACTGCTGGATATGATTAATTATGATACGTACTGCTGGAGTTCTCCGATGGCAACACGTACTGAATATTGTATTCAAGCTCACTTCACTTTAATGTCATTTAATTTTAGTTTGCTGAGAAACAATATGCAGAATTAGTACTGTCCGGCTTTGTTCATATGCCTAAATTAATGTAAGTCATTTTATGGAACACATTTTAAAATCGGAATCAACAGTGTAGAATGCATCAGCCCATTTTTCATTGCCACTTGCTGTCCAAAAGACCAAAAGTAACTGTGAGTTGTACGTAGTGACAGAAAATGAATGTGACAATGCTACGCTAGCATGCTACGTAGTGACAGATTGGGAGAAATAAACAGAACAAGTATTGCAAGAACAAAGAGAGTTTGTTTAGGTAGAAACTCGATCTGTTTGCTACATAAAGAGGGTTCCAACTTCGAATAATATATGGATTAATGTACTCTTACAACTTACAGGGCTTTACAAGACATATAGTACATATACACACTATTAAACTATTGCATCAGAAGGATGCATATTCCTTTTTTATATAGAGGCTAGATTAAATTCTAATCCATTATCAGAGAAAAATGACACTATTGTGATTGGAAGGCATTAGGAACTGAAGCTTACCGTTGATTTCGTGTACAGGCAGGCAATTTAGTGTGCATGTTCAGATCCTCTCACTGTTTATCATTGTTCCTGTGTCTGCAGCGGTGCGATTCGGCTACTGTCACGAAATCATGAGTGATACCTGTCATTCTTTGCGGTCTACTCCCCCATAGACTGAACACTGCCGATGGTTTCTCGGGGCATGTTGGCAATCTCGCAGCGACCGCCGCTGGCATGCTTCTCTGCTGGCCAACAGCGTTCACTTCACTACTAGATTAGCCGATGCTTGCAGCTACGGATCACAATAGTGATACTAACTAATTATGCTTGGCTTTGTTTATGCATCCATGACAGTCTCAATAAGTATATTGTAGATTGAATGGCCTTAATTTTATTGGAAAACATAAAACATTTCCTTCTTTTTAATGAAAGATTGGATGGTATAATCACAAAGTGTTATAAAAAATAGATGCACAACGAAGACATAAATTTTTACGTGAAAATACCATTACGGAAAAAACACAGGCGTCGACCAACAATGATTACTATTGAGGAGTTGATTACAAACGTAGGAAAATAACAATAAGAGCGTCTCTTCCCATACGGTTTACAAGAGTATATATAGAAGATAAAAGGAAAGACTCCTAATAAAAACTAGACATTGAGTCCTACTAAAAAATTAATCATATAAACAAACTCCTATTAGAAAAGTAATCCAAATTCGGATCACATATTTAACACAAAGCATGATGGAGCTTTTGTTCTTGTCATATACCGAATGAGATCATATTGAAAAATTGGAACATCTTAGAAGTGCAACGCCTTCGACTTACAATATGATTTGAATATCTTAGAACAAAATTCCATCATATTGTCGACGAAGTATTTTCAATTTTCTTTCAGTTTGTCTTTCAACCATAGTCTTCCACTTTTTAAACACACCAAAAGTTTGATATTTGTGCTTCAAGAAATAAGGCCAAACTTTTCGCGAATAATCATCAATGATAGTCATCATATAACGAGCACCTCCAAAAGTTGTCTTACGAGCGGGGCCTCATAAATCGAATACACATAATCAATAATACCTTCGTAGTATGTATAAATGTGTTGAACTTCACCCTCTTATGCTTGCCAAAGATGCAATGCTCACAAAATTTCAACTTTCCGATGCCTTGTCCATCCGGCAATCCTCGTTTGCTCAATTCTCGCAAACCAATTTCACTCATATGCCCAAGACGCATATGCCAAACATTAGTAGCATCGGAATTAGATATTGAATCAAACTCGCAGCAACATTACCTAATACAGTTGTACCTGCAGATGATATAGTTTGGCGCTTTAATATTAGTTTTCATCACAACAAAATAGCCTTTGGTTACCTTCAAAATTTCGTCTCCACCGAATATTTGTATCCTTTACGATCAAGAGTACATAAAGAGATGAGGTTTCTCTTCAAATTTAAAATATGCCGCATATATGATAATATTCTCGATACAACCATCAATCATCTTGATCTGAATTATTTCAATACCGCAAACTTGTAAGGCATTGTTGATGAGAAAATTTTCCACACACTGGCCTGAGAGATCTGCTTAACTCTAGTGCAGGTCCAAATTATTGCTTCAAGGTTCATAGGTGTCCCGGCTTGATTTGATCCTGCAATCAACAAGAAACAATAGAAAGAATTAGCTTGCAAACGATAGTTGATCGGCTAGAGGCCGATGACGTATCGTTTAGTATTAAGCCGATGCAATGCATACTAAATCGGCAACCATTAGACCTATCCGATCGGCTGCGATGTTAACGAATACAATCCAAGTCTTAGAACATATTTAAACCAAGTGATCGGGATAGATCGGTAGTGTACTGAGACGTATAAGTCACTTATATATAAAATATGCCGAGAACAATGATTATACTTGTTCACAGCATAGCCAAAGAGATTAATCTAACATGTATCGGCTAGTACCTGATATTTCTTTATACTAAGATATCGTTATTAACCAAATATATTAAAACAAGGACCGATATATGCTAAGATAACTTAACAAATCGATTACAGGCTTAATATATTTAATTATAAAGAGATCTTAATATAAAGGACAACTTTAACATATCAAGTAAATATAAAACATACAAAACTGTTAAAACAGATAAGATTGGCTGAAACTCCGGCTATCTCTAATAATATTCATAAAACAAGATAGATCCGTTATGATTCTAAAAACGACTTAATAGATCGAACCTAATCGATGCAAGCATTAAGTACCAAAAGAAGCATAGGATCTATGCAAGCCTATGAACATCTTTTAAGATGGTAGATATACTATATAATCTAGATTAAAATTAAAACCTAAACCTATCGGCTATCATCTAGCGACTGAGGCTAGCCGATTAGGGTTTAGATCACGATATCGATCTATATTATATAGCATATATGATAACTATGCAGATTACAAAAACAAGATTAGAGTATCATGACGATGAAAGCACTAACCCCGACAACGCAAACCGCTTTGACATGATTTACCTTTTCGTTGGAGATCAAACGATGCAGCCCAACTAGAAGCAAGAACTCGTCAAAACTATTAAAGGAAAAGGTGGCGATGCGTCGAGAATGTATTGATTGTGTCTTGATTCATATTTACATGGTCTTGGGTCATATTTATACCCAAATATATGACGAGTTCTTAACGGACACCACTCCTACCTCTATTACAGATTGATTTACAATTATGCCTAAAACAAACCAACATTATCTATAAGAAAACTATACAAAACATTCTAATCTAAAGATACAATTGCCTTTTCATGACTTTATCGATAGATGGCAATATCTCTAAGGCACTTAGAAACCGAATCTAATGATTATCTTCATATCTTCCTTCCGAGATCGGTCATATCTCGTCATCCCAATCCAAATCGGCTATGTCGATGTCCTTATCGATTCGGCCTCAACCGATTGACCCCTTAGCCGATTCGGACTCAACCGACGCGCACTCGTCTCCGGTAATCACGCACTCCAATTCCGCTTCGATCGTAGCTTCAAACCCGGGATTTGGCTTACCAAATTTTGTCGTTAACACATGCCCCCATGTCCGTGATATTGATAATATTGTGGATTTACCTAATCTTATCTTGGAGATTTTTAGGGCTTTTCTCGTTTCGGCCGTCACCATGTTTCTTTAAATAACAACCACCGCCTTAGAGTTTTTCACGTCGTCACTTTACTCTGACCACCTTAGCCCCAAACAACTCTAAGCAACACCAGCGACCTTTCCGGCGTCCTCAGCGAACTCGCAAGCGTCCTCCGTGCAGCGACGAACTCATCCCCGAAAATGTCGACTTCAACCACCCCATCCACGGCTCCATCGGCCGAATTTCTATAGGTAAGTTCCACCGGCTTCAACTTCTCTTCTTCACCGCAATCTAGCATTTGCCCTTTATGATTTGCTCTTTCTCTTCCTCGTCCATGGCAGCATCTTGCTCACCAGATTGCAATTCCCAATCTCAGTCATCCCAACCAATATCTTTTAGGTCCAATCGGCAACCTAGACCCCTCAGAGCTCATCAATGTTGAAACCAATCAGGTCCCTTTTAGGTTATCGAACCCTAATCTGGCTCATTGGAATGAAACCTTTAAATCATGGCCATCAACCGATAAGACTTGGCCAACATGGTATAAAAGGGTGTCGGCTAGTAAGCAGAGCCATTGGGAAGAACTAGGGATAGCACAATGCTTAGCCCTAACAATAGCCGACATGCCTAAAGATGAGCCCCTTCTATCAGCTGCAAGCTACTTCTGGTCCAACACGTTGAACTCTTTTTTGTTTAATCAAGGACCGATGACCCCCACTCTTTTGGACATAGTCATGATCATGACCCTTGATATCACATCATTGGCTAACCCCATCAGCTTGAACACCAAATGTCAATATTCCTTCAAGACCAGGGCCATTGGAGGTTGGAACGGGTTCACAAGTTTGAACATGGGAACTGGCCCCGTGGATTCCAGAGAGCACGCAACTTTCCTTCTTATGTGTTTGGAGAAATTCCTGTTCTGCGGACCAAGCTGCGGTCCCACGACCAACCGGCAACACATAGCCGAAGACCTAGTAGAAAAGAGGCGATTCCCTTAGGAAAATATCTCGCTAGGTATCTCAGATCAAATGATGAACAATGTATCGGCTAAAATTGCCATGAACTCGGCTATCGGCATTGGAGGCCCTCGGTGGCCGCGCAAATATGGCTAAATGTACATACATATAAAGTTGCTTAAAGGCCGTAATTGCAAGACGCCGCCTTCCCACAAGCACAACCGACCACGAATGAAGATGGTGATGAAGTTACAACACGCCGATGCATGTCATTCGAGAAGCAACATCATCATACTCGTGGATCCAAACTCTCGCCGACCTCTTCAAAAATTGGTTCGGCAACTTTTGTGATGGGTTCCCAAGAACTTCGAGAATTTTGTTCGCCTATGAAAACTCAAGATTTTGAACTCCCTAGTGACTTCAGATTTGAGGATATAAACTCAAAAATTTGAGAAACCTCGAGAAATCTTCACATCGGCTATCTCGCCTTGCATACTCCCGCCTCGGCATCCACCAAGGCAGGAATGTTCAAGTATTTTATAAATTTACCATCCTATGTTACTGCCAGCAACCGAGTATGGGGCCACTACCTATTGGGTTGTATTTTACCGACAAGATCTAAACGAGAGGCGAAATCAGCTAAGGCCTCATGATGGATTGGTTACTAAAATTGAAGACCCTCCTCTTGAAGCATAGACAACATTGAGCTGGTGATCACAAGGATTGCAGCCTTCACCGATGGTGGAGCGAATGGAAAAACATCTATTTCACCAATCGGATTCCATGTACCTCACCACCATATATCCGGAGCTGATTCCAGAGGTAAAACGCTTCCTCGTTACTTGTCATTTGTCATCGGCTGTATTTATTATCATCTCACCAACTCGCTTTTGTTTGCGCACTACCGATTCATCTCCTCACATCGCAATACCGGGATTGCCATTCAATATGCTTCAGTGGCTTATCCCAAGCGGTGGCCTTGCCCCTTTGGCAATCGGCTATTACGCGCCAAGATGACCTCCCCGATGCATGGCCAAACCCGTGAAGAACTTCAAAGGAGAAAGAGGGCCAAACCATCGGTTGCCGATCCGTCAATGTGCGTAAAAGCCTCGAAGAAACAAAAGAAAACCATAGTCGACGATCTACCAAACATAGATCCGCACTGGAGGCCTTCCCGCATTAAGACGAAATGGAAGAAGCCATTGATGAAGCCGTTGTCGAAATAGCCGATCCGTAAGCAACAACACAAACACCACCACCCAATGACCAAGCCCAAAGAACACCTAGTCCCCCAAGACGTCGCCTCAACCTTGGCCTCAACCGGTATGTACTTGTCCAAAATTTCCTTCCTTCAAATCCAAATATAGCCTCTACTTAGTTTTCTGCTCGTTGCAAAGAAAAGGTTGGCCTCAAGGAAGAAATCGGCTCCACTCCATCGGTAGTCTTTAACTCCAAATTCTCTTTAGTTTTTCTTTCAAACTAATCGATGCTCACAAGCTTGCCTTTATTTGCATACAACCTCCTCGTTCTCCAACGCCCGCCCCCAAGCATCAAGCGAGAGGACTCCATCGGTTAGGAGCAGCCATAACGTCGAGGCAGAAACAACATCGGCTCCCGCCATCCCTGTAAGTCTATTCTCTTTAAATCGGCTGCTTCCAAAGTCTTAATGATTAACAGTTTCAATGCTTATCAATCCCAATATTATATTTGCAAGCTCTAAACGATATGTTTCCTTTTGATATAAAGGAATTCATGGATGACGAGGAGGACACCGCCGACAAGACCATGGCCTCTCCGCTAATGATCAAAAACCACACTACAAGACTTGGCTCATCGGCTAGAATGTTCTTTGGACTTCCTAGTCACTGACTGTGGATCAATCAGAGCTAGATTTGAAGATATTCAAAATCAACTCCTGCACTATATAGCCAATGCCATCCGTCAAGCTACATATCTTGAACAACATCGACACAAGTTTGAAAGAGCCAAGCAAAGGGTATCCGATCGGTGTGAAAGGACAGCTCTTGAAGCCACAATAGAAGCTAATTGGTGATCCATACTAGAAGATAAGGCCAATCCCGACGATGATGACAAACCTGCGCCAATTTCCAATCTCTTGGCCGGCCGTGCAAGCGGAAAGAAGAGCCGCTAGCCGAACTCGCAACCGCAATGCCAATATTGTATCTAAAGAACAAAGGCTTGCCGATCTCCCGAGGATCATATCGAACAGAAATCCAAGTTAAAGGCTTCAATGAAAAACTTATCGACCTTACTAGAGCCTTGAAGGTGATCCGGGAACGATGCGACCGATCTCAAAGCAATCAAAGAAGTTGTTCAAATCCGACAGGGCAATATCGCCATCAACAACTTCTTGACCGGCTGGACCGATTTATGTAATAGGACTTAGAATTTTGAACCCATGTGAATCTTCATACCGATTTTAATATAACTTGGTCACACCGCTTGTGAACTCCCGCAATGACATTTGTCATATTATTTCGTGCCGATGCTCATCTTTGCGAAGTCCACAAAAATTATTTTTTGAAGCCCACTTGAGTTCACTTTGTATATGTATATGCCCCTTTAATTTTTTAATGTGAGCCGATCGTTGACAAAATTACATCTCGAGGACAATGCACGAAATCGGCCAACATGTATACGTTGAATCAAAAATGACTAAGGGCGATATAACTTATATCGGCCATCACACATCGGCACTGTACAACCGATTATGATAAGAATAAAATGGCTAAGGATGATATAACTTATATCGGCCATCTAAAGACGATGTAAACACATCGGCTACCATGTATCGGCTTAATATAGCCGAATCATGAGTTGATCCATACACTATGGAAAAGTCTAACCTCATGCCCGTAGCCAATGCCTCTCCACACCGGGCTAAAAATTGGCTAACATGCTCCTAGGTAGAAACATTGTCCCGCCCGAGAACTTGAAAAATCGGCACCTTGTATCTGGTTAGGCAATGGAACTCTTTCAAAGTACTCTGTGTAAGGATACCGATACATATTGCTCGTGTCCTTGGGTTTGAGGCCGAATTGCTCTCTCATTACGTCGGCTATCAAGTTGCACCCAAGGTTTGTTCTCGCTCGAGGCACCTCATGTGCTTGTTGCCGCGCTCGGCTCGTGCCGATCAAACTAAAGTGGTCCTTGCCGATACCGCATCCGAGGCGAATGAGGTTGATAATGCTAATTAAAGTTGCCTCCGGATAATGCGTGCCGGGAGGTTGGTGCACCATGGGAGGCTGATGATCCCGAGAGGTCGGAGCCGATAGGATGTTGTGGGAAGTTTGATGGATAGATCCCATCGGCACCTTGGGCAGTAACAAGTGGCCGATCCGCACCGAACATGGCTGCAACTGTTTCCGAGGACATCTCGAGGGATCTCATGGCTCGCATGGTGAGCCCGTGGCCTTACCATGACCCCGGGTTGAAAACCGTCGCTTTGATGCCGATGGTGGCACAACGGCTTGAGGGGAACCGATCCGCGCGCGATCGGCGTTTCCGAGGAACTCCTCAAATAGTCGACAACCCATCCGTTGCAAGGCCCCCGTACCGAGGAAATTTACCCTCGGGAGGAATACTTGTAGACCCCCGATTTTGAGTCGGGAATCTTTCGTGTTCATAGTACCATTCCCCTGGATCAAGTAGTTGGTACCTACGAATGCAAAGATCGATAATCAAGTGCACATGCACGAATAGTCTTACAATACCATTATTACATAAATAGGCCCGAAGGCATTGTTCATTCCACAGACCTTATGGTCCGAATACAACATAAAAACAGAGTCTTAGGTAAGGCAGCGGAAAGAGGCGGCTGGCTTGTCCATTGCCACATGCAACGACCGGGACTAAGGTCTAATATGCGCCTGCCGTTTCCTTCGCCTCCGCGTAGTACGCGTAGGGTCTCCCGGCTCTTCATTTCCATCACTGGAGGTTTGTGCGTATAGCAAGGGTGAGTACCAACCGCACTCAAGCAAGTCAACACAGAATTGATGCATATGATAGGGATATTCAAAGAACACGGCTAGGGTTATTTTTGCGTAAAGCCAGTTTTTCAATTCTTTTCACAAGCCTACCGACTAGCCAAAATCAAGTTTTAATTTCATGGTTCATTAATCCGGCGACGGCCCCGTCTACCATCCATCGTGATTCCAAGGATGGCTTCCCGTCTCCTGCTCGTCATGATTTTCTGGGAGTCCACCCCTCTCGCATTCTCGAGAAGTTGATCCACCAACGAACAAAATCATCATGCAAACCCATCCCAGCAGTTTTAAGTTTAAAATCTAGCCAAGCGAAAGTCTTGTCACGATGCTCAATATCCGCGAGCACGGCTATTCGAATAGATTGATTCATTCACACTGCAGTGGATGTACACTTTACCCGTACTCCGCGACAGCCCAACAAATGAGCCTACGCCTCAACACATGAGACGGTCACGGCAAAGCCTTTCGATAACCTTGCTTTGGCAGTACCCGCTCCATGAACTTTAGCCCTCATGCACTCTAGCCGTCCTTTTCTAGCAGTGAGAGGAGTTCTGGCGCACCCGGGGTAAGGGAAGACATTTCCAATCTTTAAGTTTAATTAACAGTAGTTTAATTTCACCATTTATAACAAAGGCCGCAGCCTCATTCTCATCCCATAACCACATCATAGAGAACCATCTATGCAAGGATACTGCCTCCGCCTCGGCTACCTAGTCACCTAGGTCTATACCCATTCGAGAAGTACGGTTGTACTCGGCTCGTTTCCGCTATCTCATGGCTCGGTCCCACTGACTGTGGTCGGCACTTGCCTTTTCCGGAATCCACCCAAATCATCCATGCCTAGCCTAAAACATTTGTATAGCACTTTCAATTTCCACCAAACTTAGTTCATCATGGCCATGTGGCGCTCATGTCTCCACATGCCGAATCTCAACTACCTTCCCTAAGGTAGTTGCCCAAGCACAAAGCTTTTTCATAAAGTCATGAGTATGCATGGTCTAAGTTTAGCAGGTGGCTAAGCAGCTTTTTACCGGCTATGCTTCGGTTATTTGTATCACATCGCGAGTTACAAGGAGTAATTCTAAAGGTAAACAATAGCAAGGTATGGCATAACAAGTATAGGCAATCCAGTAAAGCATGCATGTTTAGAGTTTAAAATAACATCATTTCGCAAAGGGGGGACTCAATATGTTCAAAGGGTGTGAAGACTTGCTCTTGCTCGCACACTTGAGGGTGGGATCTTCAGCGGTGTCGATGCCTGGTTTCTTCGACGCTACCCGTACGTGCGAGAGATCAATTGAATTCAGTTAGAATTCAACTAAACACCGAGAGATCGAAAAGAACCACAAAAGCCATGAAAACCACTTCAAAGAGTTTTGGCCGAAAATTCTACTCGAGTTAGAACAAGGGCTGCGAGGAAAATCCGGGTTTTGGAATCGAGTTGATGACCTAGGGTTTTCGCAGCTCGGCGATCGTAATAAATTTGGAAATTACGTTTGAAAATATAGCGAAGAAAATTCATGCTCGAAATTTGAGGGTTTGGGTACAAAAAGCGAAACCTATTTCGATGGCGGGAAAGAATTAAACGGAATCCTCGAAAACGATGCGATTGGAAATTTCGAAAACGCCCGATTCCGATTTTCAAACATTGCACCGAGAAAACATGCGAGAAAATAATTTATTTTTGCCCAAAATTTTACTCAAGACTTCCCAAAATATTTTCCAAATTTTCCAAAATTTTTCCAAAATTTTTCCCTATTTTTCTTTTCCTTTTTTTTTTTCCTTTTCTCTCGGCGCATCTGCTCATTTGCCGCCAATCGCTTCGACCGGTGACCGGCCGGGAGGCAGCGGCACAACACAAAACGGCGGCGCAAAGGGGCTTACGGCGACGGCGGCTGTGGAGGAGCAAGGAGGCACGGGGACGCCATGCAGACCGCGGCGACAAGCAACGGCGGCGGCCCTCGACGGCAGTGTGCTCGGGAACGTGGAGAGGCGGCGGCGGTGCGGCGAAGAGCGGGGCGCGGTCTTCTTATAGGCATGGTCGGCGAGGGAATGGAGGAGGGGGACCGCGCAGCTCGGTGCCACGCGGCGGCGCTGCGATTTGGGCCGGCTTGCGCGGGCGTGCATGGAAGGGCGCGGCGCAAACGCGGCCACGTACGCGCTGTGGCGCGCGGCGCGAGCGGGCGGGGGCCGCGCTGGTCGGCGACGCAAGGGTAACGATAGCAAGGCGCGGCGCGGCCGGGCAAAGACGGCGACGGCCGGGCGGGCGCGGCGCTGGTCCAGACGGCGGCGGCGCGTAACGGCGCTGGCGCGGCGGGCGGCGCGGGCGCGCGGTTGTCCGGGGGCCGGCGGGCGCGGGCGCTTCACGCGACGCGTGGCGCACGCGGGTGCAGCGCGGTACGCGGCGCACGCGCGGCGGCGCGAGGCGGGCCGGGACGGCTGCCGAACAAGTGGCGACCAATGAACAGCTGCGGCTTTTAATTTCCCGATTTTCCATTTTCTTTTCTCATTTTCTATTTTCTTTCCTTCTATAAATTCCAAAATAAATCCTAATATCTCAAAAATAATTTTTAACATTATATTTTAAACTTTTTCTTGACTTTTATTTTCCATAATTATTTTTCATATTTATTTAAATTTCTTTTTCCAAATTTTCATAATTCACCCATTTTATTTTCAAAATTTCCCAAATTTCGAGAACTTCGCCCGAGAATTTTATTGTTCATCATGTGTCTTAATTCATCTTTTCCTAACCAAAAATTTTATTTTATATGTCCTGAACACGTTTTCACGAATCCGCACTTTCCTCGACCTTTTTAAAATCCCGACTGCGCTTCGATCACCGTTTTGACAACTCCGAAACCTCCAAAACTCCGAAAAGGGAATTGATCACGTAACAATTTATGCAATCGAGCCGGCAAATAAGAAGCGACAAACCCGAGAAGAAGCAACCAACGAAAGTTTTTGAAAGTTCCGATTTTTACGTTCCGATTTTGATTCTCCGATTTTTAGGATGTTACAAACCTACCCCTAACAATAAATCTCGCCCCCAGATTTCTTACCTAGCTGCGGAGTAGGTGTGGGTATTCTGCCTTCGTGAACTCTTCGCTTTCCTGTGTAGCCTCTTCTTCCGTGTGATTGCTCCATTGTACCTTGTACATGCGCCATGACTTGGTCCGTGTCTTCTTTTCGCCTCGTCTAGTATCTTGATTGGATGCTCTGGTGTAAGTAAGATCACCGTGGACATGGATGGCTTCTAAAGGAGCTTGCCTCTTCCCGGTACCCGCAAACATTTCTTCAATTGTGACACGTGGAACACGGGTGGACATCGGAGAGATTCTCAAGCAGCTCCAATTGGTAAGCCACTTCTCCTCTCCTAGCGCTTATCAAGAATGGGCCCACGTATCGTGGTGCGAGTTTCCCTTGACTTTGAATCTCCGAGTTCCCCGTAGTGGTGAGACTTTTAGATACACGTAGTCACCTTTCTTTAAATTCCAATTCTTCTTCGACGGTGTCCGCGTAGCTCTTTTGCCGTGATTGAGCAGCTTGTAGTCGGTCCCGGATCGTGCAACCTTTCCTCTCGCCTCCTTAATTATGTCAGCCCGAATATGGTTCGTTCACCTGGTCTCGACATTACTAATGGGGTTCGACATCGGCGACCAAATAAAGCTTCGTTTGGCGACATCTTCAAACCGGCTTGGTAGCCGTTGTTGTAGGAGAACTCTGCGTACGGCAAACATTTCTCCCAATCCTTGGTGAAATCCAACGCACGCTCTCGCATGTCTTCTAGCACTTGATTTGTCCTCTCGCCCGCCCGTCGCTCGCGGGTGGTAAGCTGCACTAAAGGCAAGTGACTCGCCGAGTGCTTCGTGAACCTTGCTCCGTAAATGAGATGTAAATTGGGTACCACGATCCGATATAATCCTTTTTGGTACACCGTGAGACACACAATCCTACTCATATAATTCCGCTAGCTTGGCACTGTTGTAGTTAGTTTTCACAGAATAAATCTGCGCCTTGGTGAGCCGATCTACTATTACCCAAATGGAATCGTAACCACGCAAGCCTTAGGTAGTCCTACTATGAAATCCATGCCTATCTCGTCCCATTTCCATTCTGGAATCTTGAGTGGCTGCAGCAAGCCAGCTGGGCGTTGATGTTCGGCTTTCACCCTTTGGCACACATCGCACACGGCTACGTATTCGGCTACATCCTCTTTCATATTAGGCCACCAAAGATTCTCCTTTCAAATCCGGTACATTTTTGTGCTCCGGGATGCAACGAATATGCCGATTCGTGGGCTTCCTTTAAGATCAATCCCTCAAACCGCCTCGCCTCGTGCACACGCATTCTTTTCTTGTACCACAAGATTCCCTTGTCATCTACCGAAAACTCCCCGAGCGCGTCCAGCCGCCATACGTTCCTTAATTTCCCGGATTTCCTCATTCCCCTCTTTGGGCTTCCTCTATTTGAGTTCTCGTAGGGGCTGGATTTCAAAGTGAGTTCACTTCTCCGTGAGGAATCAAAAAGTGCATTGAGCGAGCCATTTCTTCCTCGGAGCTCATTAGCCACACCTCCCAATTCCATGTGGTTGCATTGGGCTTTGCGCTCGCCGCATCGGCCACTACATTTGCCTTGCCAGGATGGTAATGGATTCCTAGATCGTAATCCTTGATCAACTCCAACCATCGCCCGTCGTAGGTTGAGATCAGCCGAGTAAAGAAATATTTCAAGCTCTTGTGATCGGTATACACATCACAAGGGTTTCCGATCGATAGTGTCTCCAACATCTTCAATGCGTGTACCACATGGCTAATTCCAGTCATGTGTGGGGTAATTCTCTTCGTGGGGTCAGAATCGTCGTGGAGGCATACGCTACGACCTTTCCATCCTCGTGCATCAACACTCCTCCCAATCCTTGCCGGGATGCATCACAAGACATCACGAAGTCCTTCCGTTTGCCTGCAAGGTCAAGATTGGAGCGGTGGTTAACTTTTCTTTTAATTGGTCGAAGGCTTTTTGGCACTTTTCATTCCATTCAAACTTCTTTTCCTTCTTCAGAGTTGAGTCATAGGTCGGGCTACGGTGGAAAACCCTTCGATAAACCGTCGTAATAACCGGCCAAGCCCAAGAAACTCCGAACTTCCGTTACCGACTTGGGTGCCTTCCATTCCATAACGGCTTCCGACCTTGGCGGGCTCCACTGCTACTCCTCCGGCTGAAACCACGTGGCCAAGAAAAGCGACTTCCTTGAGCGTAACTCGCATTTGCTGAACTTTGCATACAGCTGGTGCTCGTAGCTTTTCCAAGATTAGTCGTAGATGCTCCGCGTGTTCCTCATCGTTCTGGAGTAGATAAGTATATCGTCGATGAACACCACTACGAATTTGTCCAAGTACTCCATGAACACCTTGTTCATTAGGTTCATAAAGTACGCAGGGCATTGGTCAATCCAAAGGACATCACGTGAACTCGTATAAGCCGATCGTGTAGAGAATGCCGTCTTAGGAATATCTCCGGCTTCTAATTTCAATTGATGATATCCCGACCGTAGATCAATCTTGGAGAACACCCGCGCACTCCTGCTGATCGAATAGGTCATCGATCCGGCAATGGGTACTTGTTCTTGATAGTGACTTGCTCAATGATCGTAGTCCACACACATTCTCATGCTCCCATCCTTCTTCTTGACGAAGAGCACCGGAGCTCCCTGTGGAGAAGAGCCGGGCGAACGAATCCCTCTCTTGTAGTTCCTTTATTTGTTTCTTGAGTTCCTCCAACTTGTTGGCCGGGCATTCGATAGGGCCTCTTGGATATGGGGGCAGATTACTGCATTAAGTCGATGATGAACTCTACGTCGCGATCCGGGGCATTCCTGTAATTCCCGGGAAACACATCCGGTATTCTTGTACTACTGGGCATTCCACCTAGAGGTAGCATGGTGAACACTCCCGCAGCCTTGTTCACACCTTGGGTTTTGATCCATAGTTATGCTCATCTATGATCCTCACGGGGTGGATACCGTGACTTCCTTCTACGCACTATAATTCCATTATTTTTGGTCAACCAATCCATTCCGAGTATGACATCTATGGTTTGGGGCGATAACACCATAAGGTTTGAGAGAAACACCACGTCTCTAATCCGTATGGGCACGCTAATGTGCATGGGGTACGGTTATGTCTCCCCCAGCGAGCGTACCAACATAGGCCTCTTAAGTGCTACTTGGTGTAGGTGGTGTTGTTTGCTTACTTGGGAAGATATGAATGAATGCGAGGCTCCGTAATCGAATAAAACTTTAATCGGTGTAGAGTTGATAGAGAACATACCCATCAATACGCTCCGGTCCTCCCGTGCTTCTTCTCGCCCGCACATGATTCACCCGGCCACGTCGAAACCCGGGGCAGCCTCGTTGGGTAGCGGGGTCTCCGAATGTACTCTCGCCCCGCCGCAGGGTGGGGGTTCCTGACGGGTGTTGCATTGGCGCTAGTGCGAATCAGGTGTTGCGTGGTTTTGGGCAGCTATTAGAGTAATGCCCGAATTCTCCGCAGCTGAAACACTCACATTCCTTCTTCCCGGAGCGCTAGGGTTGGTGTGGGTGTACTGGCCGTGGTGTAGCCGACTCTGTTGACATGGTCGGAGCGAGAGTGACGTCCGCCTGCGGACGTTTGGCTTCCATCCGCACGGGTGGCTCCCTGGGGCGTTGTGGCGTCCTCGAAATGGGCGAGCCATAGCGAGCCTCCTTTGCGGTTATTGTCCACCACCTTGGTCATGCTCAAGTCTGACGACCTTGTTGATGAGGCTTGGAAACCGGTGTGATCCTCGCCCGATCATTGGTCCCCGTTCGTCATTTAGTCCTCAATGAATTTGTCTATCTTTTCTTCTTCGTCGCTGTGTCCTGGTGGCGTAACGGCAAGCCGGGTAAACTGCTCGATACTCCTGCATCGAGGTGTTCCCTTGACGCAGCCCCATGCGGAACTCGTTCTTCTTCATCCTCACATCGCACTCGGCACGAAATTCTCACTAACGCAGCCGTGAATTCCTCCCATGTTGGCTCGCCGGCGTCTTCAGCTCGTGTCTCCTTGTAGGTGTCCCACCGCCACTCGCGGACCTCCAACCGGTTAGTAGCGAAGACAACTCTATCCGCTTCTGACTCGACGAGGGTTAGCTTCTTCTCTATCACTCTTAGCCAATCTTCAGTCCATAGGTTCCCTACCGTGGAAAAGTGGGCGGCTTAGCTCTCATGAATTCTCCTGCACTCGATCCTCCTCGACCTCCTTGATTGCTGGGGCAATCCGCTTGGAGTAGTTGTGTTCGCATAGTCATGACCTCCGCAGTGGTGGATGGGTTAGGTTCCGCGGTTCTCGTGGGTTGTCATGCCTCTTCAAGCGATGTGCCATCCGAAGAAGAGAGATGAATCAAGAGATCGGACTAGCTATGTCATAGTACATAGGAATTTTTCTTCAAGCTCCTTCGAATGATCTTCCATCAACATGTGGTGAAATAATAAGCATACGAATCAATACGCCTCAAGGCGATGCCTAGGTTCATCATATTACATGGGGTAGGTACATGGACTGCACACACAGCCCTCCATGCCAGATGGCGATAATAATTATATCGCTCAACTAGATCAACTAATTAAGGGTAAATAGGAAGTGCCGCCGGCCGGGAAGGTCCTTCCGCCTAGTCATCCAACCATCCGCAAGAGCCAGTGCGCCGAAGCGGTGGTCCGCGCCAAGCAAACCGAAGTCCCCACGGCCGGAGGTGGCGGCCTCGAGTCACGCCGAATCTTCCGACTCGGTGGCCGCGTACTCTTGCGAGCAGTCTGGCGGGTGAGGGGGCCTCCCGTGTGAGTCAAGCGACGAGGGGGAACTTCCTCCTCCATTGAGTCGGTGTCGCTAGACTCCCATTTGATCTCCATGGCTCCGCCGGATTCCGTGTCGGTGTGGATCCGGATGGGGTTACCCTCTCCCGATCCCGCCTGAGGGTACCGGTACGGAGCTCGGGTGGCAAAGCAGTGGGGCTCTAACTGTGTGTGTGTGCAGCTCGTGCTCAACATGAAAGCTTGCTCCATCATAGCTTGAAAAGTATCAAAGCTTGCTGGAGTTATATGGTAATAGTGGTCGGGCACAGGGGCAGGATGTGATGGTACAGGCTCAGTGGAAGTACCTGCAGCGTAGACAGGATGAGTGTGCACTGCTCCTCTAGCCGGTTGATCTCGCCGCTGCTTTTCCCGAGCTGCTCTTCCACTCTACTAGAGCCTCCCCTGGCCATGTAGGTCCGAGAGTTGCTCATACGAGCACCATTGGCCTGCAACAGGTGTCTGCAAAGATGCTTATCTCGGTCTCCATGTGTGCCTTGGTGGCCGGCGACCGATCATTGAGGCGTGATCTGCGATCGTTGATCTCGAGCAGTGGCCTCCTCGTACGCCGCCTCGCGCCTCCCCGCCCAACGCGATAAACGCGTGACCATCGGTTGTAGCAGCAGGGTAGCCTCCACGGTGCGCACCGGTTGCCCTCTTCGCGGTGGGTGATGCACGAACTCGTCATTGTGAGTTCGGCATCATGTTCCGTGACAAGGCGAAGGAAGGCCTCGCGAGCGGCATCCCGAATAGCCGCTTCGCTAGGTCCCTGGTAGCGAGTGTGGAAGCGTAGGATGTCTCACTCCCCATGCGGGCTTCTATGGACACGGCGCTCCCAGTGCTGGATACATCTCGGAGCCATGTCTCTTGGTGTGATAAGGGCGGTTCCGGTATCTTAAGCACCATAGTAGAGACTGAAGTTGTACCACGAACCCTCGCCTCGCGGGTTAGTGACTTCCCGTGTTCCGTCGTGGTTTGACATCTCGCTTTACAGCAATTTAGGGTTAGCGAGAGGGAGCTATCATAATCATTTGGTATAAAGAAATACAGATGTAGAAAAGATATATTTGCATTTTCGGAAATAATAGTTTAAAACTGCTCCTACCGTAGGGATATTTCCCTTTAGCCATCTAGTTAGGGGTAGGGCGCCATTTGGTCTTAGCCTACGGTCGCATGGCTCGATACCACTCTCCGTAGACCCCGATTTTGAGTCGGGAATCTTTCGTGTTCATAGTACCATTCCCTCGGATCAAGTAGTTGGTACCTACGAATGCAAGATCGATAATCAAGTGCACATGCACGAATAGTCTTACAATACCATTATTACATAAATAGGCCCGAAGGCATTGTTCATTCCACAGACCTTATGGTCCGAATACAACATAAAACAGAGTTTAGGTAAGGCAATGGAAAGAGGCGGCTTGTCCATTGCCACAGCAACCACCGGGACTAAGGTCTAATATGCGCCGGCCAGCTTCCTTCGCCCTCCGCGTAGTACGCGTAGGGGTCTCCCGGCTCTTCATTTCCATCACTGGAGGTTTGTGCGTATAGCAAGGGTGAGTACCAACCGTACTCAGCAAGTCAACATAATGCACTGATGCATATGATAGGGATATTCAAAGAACACGCTAGGTTATTTTTGCGTAAAGCCGCTTTTCAATTCTTTCACAAGCCTACCGACTAGCCAAAATCAAGTTTTAATTTCATGGTTCATTAATCCGGCGACGGTTCTGTCTACCATCCATCGTGATTCCAAGGATGGCTTCCCGTCTCCGGTTCGTCATGATTTTCTGGGGAGTCCACCCCTTCTCGCATTCTCGAGAAGTTGATCCACCAACAACAAAATCATCATGCAAACCCATCCAAGCCAGCTTTAAGTTTAAAATCTAGCCAAGCGAAAGTCTTGTCACGATGCTCACATCCGCGAGCACGGCTATTCGAATAGATTGATTCATTCACACCGGCAAAGGGATGTACACTTTACCCGTACTCCGCGACAGCCCAACAAATGAGCCTACGCCTCAACACATGAGACGGTCACGGCAAAGCCTTTCGATAACCTTGCTTTGGCATACGCCGCTCCATGAACTTTAGCCCTCATGCACTCTAGCCGTCCTTTTCTAGCAGCAAAGGAGAGGAGTTCGCGCACCTGGTAAGGGAAGACATTTCCAATCTTTAAGTTTAATTAACGTAGTTTAATTTCACCATTTATAACAAAGGCCGCAGCCTCATTCTCATCCCATAACCACATCATAGAGAACCATCTATGCAAGGATACCGCTCCGCCTCGGCTTACCTAGCCGCCTAGGTCTATACCCATTCGAGAAGTACGGTTGTAACCGGCTCGTTTCCTGGCCATCTCATGGCTCGGGTCCTTAATTGACTGTGGTCGGCACTTGCCTTTTCCGAATCCACCCAAATCATCCAATTTTCGCCTACCAGCCTAAAACATTTGTATAGCACTTTCAATTTCCACCAAACTTAGTTCATCATGGCCATGTGGCGCTCATGTACTCCACATGCCGAATCTCAACTACCTTCCCTAAGGTAGTTGCCCAAGCACAAAGCTTTTTCATAAAGTCATGAGTATGCATGGTCTAAGTTTAGCAGTGGCTAAGCGCTTTACCGGGTTATGCTTCTCGTTATTTGTATCACATCGCGAGTTACAAGGAGTAATTCTAAAGGTAAACAATAGCAAGGTATGGCATAACAAGTATAGGCAATCCGGTAAAGCATGCATGTTTAGAGTTTAAAATAACATCATTTCGCAAAGGGGATCAATATGTTCAAAGGGTGTGAAGACTTGCCTTGCTCGCACACTTGAGGGTGGGATCTTCAGCTGGTGTCGATGCCGGTTTCTTCCGCACGCTACCCGTACGTGCGAGAGATCAATTGAATTCAGTTAGAATTCAACTAAACACCGAGAGATCGAAAAGAACCACAAAAGCCATGAAAACCACTTCAAAGAGTTTTGCTTAAAATTCTACTCGAGTTAGAACAAGGGTTGCGAGGAAAATCCGGGTTTTGGAATCGAGTTGATGACCTAGGTTTTCGCAAAGTCGGCATCGTAATAAATTTGGAAATTACGTTTGAAAATATCAAAGCGAAGAAAATTCATGCTCGAAATTTGAGGGTTTGGGTACAAAAGCGAAACCTATTTCGATGGCGGGAAAGAATTAAACGGAATCCGGATCGAAAACGATGCGATTGGAAATTTCGAAAACGCCCGATTCCGATTTTCAAACATTGCAGACCGAGAAAACATGCGAGAAAATAATTTATTTTTGCCCAAAATTTTACTCAAGACTTCCCAAAATATTTTCTTAAATTTTCCAAAATTTTTCCAAAATTTTTCCCTATTTTTCTTTCCTTTTTTTTTTTCCTTTTCTCCGCGCACTGTTCATTTGCCGCTAACTCGCCGCCCCGACCGGTCAAACAGAGGCCGGCCGAAACAGCGCAAAGGGGCAACGGCGGTCAAAAAAGGAGGAGCAAGAGGCACTTGAGGACGCTTGCGCACGGCTACCAACGGCGGCGCCTCGACGGCGGTGCTCGGGAACGGGAGAGGAAGGGCGGCGGTGCGGCGACAGAGGCGGGGCGGCCTTCTTATAGGCATGGTGGGCGCAGGGAATGGAGGAGGGGGACTGCGCAGCCTGGTGCCACTGCGGCGCTGGATTTGAGCCGGCCTGGCGCGCGGGCGTGGCGAGCGGCGCGGCGCAAACGCTGGGCCACGTACGGCGCTGGCGCTGCTGGCGGAGCGCGGCGGCCGGCGCGGGTCGGCGACGCGCGGCAACGACAGCGGCGGGCGCGGCGGGGCCGGGCAAGACGGCGACGGCCGGGCGGCGGCGCTGGTCCTAGACGGGCGGGCGGGCGTGGTGGCGCACCTGGCGCTGGCGCGGGCGGCGCCGGCGGCGGTTGTTGTCCGGCCGTGCGGGCGCGGCGCGCCACGCGACGCGGCGCACGCTGGTGCGGGGCGGTACGGCGGGCATGACGCGCGGCGGGCACGAGGCCGGGGCTGGACGGCGTCGAACAAGTGGCGACCAATGAACAGCTGCTTTTTAATTTCCGATTTTCCATTTTCTTTTCTCATTTTCTATTTTCTTTCCTTCTAAAAATTCCAAAATAAATCCTAATATCTCAAAAATAATTTTTAACATTATATTTTAAACTTTTTCTTGACTTTTATTTTCCATAATTATTTTTCATATTTATTTAAATTTCTTTTTTCCAAATTTTCATAATTCACCCATTTTATTTTCAAAATTTCCCAAATTTCGAGAACTTCGCCCGAGAATTTTATTGTTCATCATGTGTCTTAATTCATCTTTTCCCAACCAAAAATTTTATTTTATATGTCCTAACACGTTTTCACGAATCCGCACTTTCCTCAATTCCTCCTTTTTTAAAATCCTGATGCGGCTTTCGATCACCGTTTTGACAACTCCGAAACCTCCAAAACTCCGAAAAGGAATTGATCACGTAACAATTTATGCAACCGAGTCAAGGCAAATAAGAAGCGACAAACCCGAGAAGAAGCAACCAACGAAAGTTTTTGAAAGTTCCGATTTTTACGTTCCGATTTTGATTCTCCGATTTTGTGGATGTTACAATACGTCCCCGGCTTGATGTTCGGCTATCCCGGAGTCGACCACCATACCGATCATGTTGTTGAGGGTGTTAACCAAGATCCCGTATTGGTTGATCAAGGCTTGATGAACCGTATAATCAATCCCGTTCTCTTGGAGGTTGTTCAGCCTCCCGGCCCATCTTCCCGCTTGATCTCTTGAGGTTTTTGCCTTGCCGAGCTTGGTTCGGCTCGTCATCGGGCACGTGCACTTTTCTATCCGTACTTCAATGATCATGCCGACCGAGTTTGTGTAAAAGAGTGATATCGACTCTTTAGCTTGTTCATTATCTCCTCAAGCTCGTGCCCTTTTACTCGTGTTAACTTATCCACGCGTGTTCTAATGATGTTCTTCGGATCAACATCGAGGTTTTTATGTCCACCATGGCGTCTCGTCTTGTGATTTGGGTCTCATTGGACGTGCCAAAAGCGTGTTGATGAGAAAATTTCCCATGCACTCGGCCTAAGAGATCCGCTAACTCTAGTGCAAAGTCCGAATTATTGCTTTAAGGTTCGTAGGCATGCGCCTGATTTGATCCTGCAATCAACAAGAAACAATAGAAAGAATTAGCTTGCAAACGATAGCCGACCTCGGCTAGAGTCCGATGACGTATCGTTTAGGATTAAGTCGATGCAATGCATACCGAATCTACAACCATTAGACCTATCCGACGGCTTGAGATGTTACCTGTAATACAATCCAAGTCTTAGAGCATATTTAAACCAAGTGACTAGGATAGATCGATAGTACCGAGATAGTATAAGTCACTTAGATCTAAAAACACTATAAAACAAGGATTATACTTGTTCACAACATAGCCAAAGATATTAATCTAACATGTATCGCTAGTACCACGAATGATATTTTTTTTATACTAAGATATCGTTATTGACCAAATATATTCAACAAGGACTGATCATATGCTAAGATAACTTAACAAATCCACTACAAGCTTAATATATTTAATTATAAAGATATCTTAATATAAAGGGCAGCTTTAACATATCAAGTAAACATAAAACTTACAAAACAGCTTAAATAGATAAGATTTATTGAAACTCCAAAGCTATCTCTAATAATATTCATAAAACAAGATAGATCTCGTTATGATTCTAAAAGCGACTTAATAGATCAAACCTAACCAATGCAAAGCATTAAGTACCAAAAGAAGAATAGGATCTATACAAGCCTATGAACATCTTTCAAGACGTGAGATATACTATATAAGCTAGATTAAAATTGAAACCTAAACCTATCAACTATCATCTAGCAACCGAGGCTAGCCGATTAGGTTTAAATCATGATATCGATCTATATTATATAGCATATATGATAACTATGCAGATTACAAAAACAAGATTAGAGTATCATGACGATGGAAGCTAATTAACCCCGACAACGCAAACCGCTTTGACAAGATTTACCTTTTTGTTGAGATCAAACGATGCAGCCCAACTAGAAGCAAGAACTCGTCGAAACTATTAAAGGAAAATGTGGCGATGCGTCGAGATTGTATTGATTGTGTCTTGATTCATATTACATGGTCTCATCATATTTATACCTGTAGATATACGACGAGTTCTTAACGGACATGATTCCTATCTCTATTGGCGCATTGAATTACAAATATGCCTAAAGCAAACCGGCATTATCTATAAGGAAACTATACAAAACATTTTAATCTAAAGATACAATTATCTTTTCAGGACTTTATCCATAGATGACAATATCTTTGAAGCATTTAGAAACCAAATCCGATGATGATCTTCGTATCTTCCTTCCAAGATCGGTCATATCTCGTTATCCCAATCCGAATCGGCTACGCGATCTCCTTATCCGATTTGGCCTCAACCGATTGACCCCTCACATCTGCACTCAACCAACACACACTCGTCATGCTTTTAATCACGCACTCTAATTGTGCTTCGATCGTAGCTTCAAACCCGGGATTTGGCTTACCAAATTTGGTCGTTAACTAGCGTATTATCAGCCATCAAAACAGCACTCATCATGCACACTTCATAGGTGGCAAACCAATCCCTATTCGTGCACATGTGATAGGTGCAAGCAAAGATCAAGAATCCACTGTTACTAGTTTGTGCACAACCACATAGAGGCAACAAGCAAATTTGCAATGCTTATCATCGTAGCAACTACGGTTTTACCTTCTTCTTCTTTATTACTTTTTGGTGCATAATTTTCAGTTCTCTTGTCTTTGTTCTCGTAGCTTCCAACACTCGAGGTATCATGTCCATCTCTCTTGCAAAAGATATTTGCATGACTTATATCCGCTTTGGACTTTGATCTCCCACAAGTAGCTACTTTTAACTTCTATCTCTTGATTGGTTCTTTATGTTCTTCTTTCATTGTTCTGTCTCAAACAATCAATCCTTCTCGCTTGTGAATTTGAACCCACCGCCGGAGAATAGCACATTTGAATCCTGTTGATTAACCCCCCGTAGTCCCGATTGTCAAACCGGGACTACGAATCCGGACTAAAGATCGTTTATCTTTTAGTCCCGCTAAATAACCGGACTAAAGATGCATTTTAGTCCTGCCAGCAGCCATCAATCGACTAAAGATGGCGGCGCCACGTGGCTTCAAACTGACTAAAGTTTTTTTTAATTTTTTTAATTTGCTCCTGTTGTTAGCTTGTTGTTTCTTGTTTATACACACATATATATATTTATACATATATATATATATGCAAATATGCATATATATGTGGAAATACATAACACACACATATATATATAACACATAACATACATATATATATGCAAACAACATCGAAATTATTTTTTTTCAACGATCGAATCAACAAAATGCAACAACAAAATTCACACATATATACAACAAATTGTCCACTAATTTGTTCACACATATATACAACAAAATCGTCCACATTATATATACAACAAAAATACAACAACAACAATAATTTTTCACGCCGCCGGCCCGCCTCTCGCCTCGTCGCCGGGCTCCCACTGGCCGCCGCGCGCCGCCGGTGAGGAGATGGCGCCATCTGTCGCCACCTCCTCCCCGCTGCCACTCATCTCCTCCCCTTGCTTGCCGAGGGAGAGGGAGAGGGAGAGGGAGAGGGAGAGGGAGAGGAAGAGGGAGAGGAAGAGAGCCGAGGTGGGAGAGTGTGAGAGAGAGGGAGAGATTCAAAATGTGCTAAGTGTTGGATCAGTGGAGAAGATGATGCGCGCTGGGATATATATAGTTTGATTTTTTTAGTCCCGGCTTGTGTCACCAACCGGACTAAAGATAGTTTCTCGCTATTTCACCCATCTTTAGTCCCGGTTGGTGACTCTAACTGGACTAAAGATAATTTCCTGCTATTTCACTATCCTTAGTCCCGGTTGGTGGCTCCAACCGACTAAAGATAATTTCCTGCTATTTCCAATTATGCTTAGTCCCGTTGGTGGCTCCAACTGGACTAAAGATAATTTCCCGCTATTTCTAATTCATCTTTAGTCCCGGTTGGTGCCACCAACCGAGACTAAATATAATTTCCCGCTATTTTTCCAAATTTATTTGGTCCTCGGCTAGGGTTAACAATTAAATAATTAGTAAATAGGGCCAAATTAAATTTATTAAATATAGGTTTCAAAACAATAGTATTAAAATTTAATCAAACATAGATAATCCTAGACATTAATGTGCTCTTCTAGATACCTTTCATCTTTTGCCCTCTCTATTTTTCCTTTTCATCTCGATGTTGTTGTTTTTTTTGGAAAAAAATGACTTTTTGTTTTTTTTATATTTTTTATGGACTTAGGGAGCACACGAGAGGTAACCACAGAAATTTTGAGCGTAAACAAGCAAAAGAAGTGGCCTCGTGGAAAATCGAAGACACGCCGTAATCGGAAAAACTTTCTGCTCGAAAAGGCAACATTATAAGGCTTTTTTGGGCCAAACGCGCGAAGGGTGACTCGAACGCATCCAAAATTTTTTTCTAATCGATTTTCATATATGGAACGTCTCGATCGGAGTCCGTATGCGAAAGTTATGGCCGTTTAAAACCGACTCCGAGTTAGAGGACGAAACGGGAACAATGCGTGTATGTTGATGAGAAATTTCTCTCACGCTACTGCCTAGGAGATCTATTTGACTCAGCAGCAAGTCCTTTCGCCACCTGTGCGGTACAGGCGTGCGCTGGTTTGACCTCGTTAACCAACAAAAAACAAAGAAACATGCGTTAAGTGTTAGGTTAGATCCCCACCTGAATCGGCTAAAGAAATCCATGAGCATATATCTCGTTATCAAGCCAAGCGACTAGAATGGATCGATTTGATACGAGACAAAAAGCATTAGCCGTTTAACCTAAATACAAAGAGAAAGGATAATAGATATATGTATTGATAACTCAGCCGATAACCGAAAAGCTAACAATGAATCAGCCTAGTACTCCGATGGTTCTTATAAACAGCATATCATCCTTGAACTGCAGGCTTAGCTTAGAAATCGGCATTGGCTTCACTGCCTATGGCCTCGCCGATTTCTGGCCACGAGGTCCGACAAGAACAAGATCTTAACATAAGAGGCCGTCCTAATATAAATCTAATAATAAACATACTAAAAGAAATATATTAGGGCATATAAGGCCGACTAAAACCCCCTGCACTGTCTCTTAAACATAAAAATCTAATAGAATGTATCATTGGCAGCTTCTAAAACGACTTAATAGTTCAAACTCCGATGCAGCATTAAGTATAAAAAGAACAATCATGATCTCTGTCATAGCCAATTTATATCTCTTTGAAACGATGGATACCGCATATAAACTACCAACCTTTGGATCTAGCCTTATTAGCTATGAGTTCTTGATAGAACTAGCCAACGACAAGATAGATCTAAACATTGATCTAATTTATATGTGCTATATGATAAATACAAGACAAACTCCCTGGATGTAATGTGTCATTACAATGGAAGCACTATTTCGAAACTTGGTTTCGGTAATAAAAATTGGGGGTGCAACAAGATCGCCAAGCTCGATGGGTTAGGTGAAAAACAAGATTTAGACAGTTCAGCCTCTCTCGTGTAAAACCTACTCCCCGCCGAGATTCGATCCGCCGAGTGTTTATTGATCTCAAGATCCGTTGCTCATGAATCCGATATCCCCTCAAAGGACGCCCTTACCCCTTATATAGTCTTGGGAGGCGTGGAGCCCACAAGTCGAAAAACCCTATCTTACTCTAAGTCGGTTTTCTCAATCTTACCAAACCATGACTATGAGCTAATCTAAGCAACGTAACACCCAAGTCATAGTTGGTTTACATAATTGGCAAGTGCAACCTATCCCTATCTCCAACTGGATAAGCTTGTCATGTGGATATCCGATTGCCATAATCACAACAAGAGCCCCTTGTGTCCTTTGCACAATCTAGATTGCTCTCCTTCAACTAAAATAACACACAGCCAAACAACCCTTGGCCGAGTTCTTCCGCCGAGTGATTCCATCACCTCTCGCTTGAATCTCCTTTGTAGTAGCTCCAAAGATCGGTGAAGGGCTGGAAAATATCCAAAAATTCTCAAAAATAAATATCTAGGTGCATCTCCCGATGCACCTAATTAGGGTGTAGCCCCCAACTATGTGGTTAGTCAAAATCGACTAAACATATAGTCAAGAACTATAAAAAAATCATTCTCATATAAATGCTTAGCTCATCATTAAAGCAATCATAAAAATCTTATCACTGCAAGCTCTTGCTCATCCGAGCGAATCCGCCCGAGTCATCTCAAACAAATAGTTCAATCAACCCACACGAAAAAGCACTCGTAAGCTCATGTTTATCCGAGTGGGATATGCCCAAGTCATCTCGAAACAAATATTTTAATCATCCCTCATGGTAAACAAGATTTTCAGTCATGTGAAAAGCATGACCAAAATATTAAATAGCTCTTGCCACAATATTGGTCTTAATCTTTAAAAGATCTTCATCAAAGTGGAAAAACAACATTGATATAATCATTTAATCAAATGCTTAACTGTCACCAAACAATCCCTCGTCATCAAGGCAGCCATGAAAAGCTTCACTGTCTCGTTACCTTTCAAATTGCATCGCTCCAACTTCTCATGAAGTTGTGTAAACTGCGGTATGAAAGGATTTCCAAAGGTATTGTAGACTGGCACTCATGTGCATATTGCACAAAGCAAATCGGGCCTAAGTTCATCCACTTAAGTCCCTAAGGACGGCGTCAATGCCACACCTTAGCCGGCCGCAAGTCTCTCATGGGCTCCTACGGCCCAATCGTGAGAAAACCTAGCGAAACCCTCAAATCTCTCAAAGCCTCGAGGTCATCCCCGCCACTTCGTCCTTCCTAGAAAAATTCGCCACTCACAACACTGCTCACCCTTGCAAAGGCGGGAAACCCTAGGCTCGCGCACGCACCCAATCCACCGATCCAGAACTCGCACCCTCCACAAGCTAGCTTCCGCATCCATCTCCACAGCATCCCCATCCTAAATCCCCATCCTCCGAGCGATCCACTCCCCAAAATCACATCCATGGCAGAAAAAGATCCCCTTCGACCAATGGGCGACTGCATTTCTGAGTCCACTCTTAAGGAGATGGTGAAGCACGGAGTTCTCCTCCCAAGGAGATCTGGTATTACTGGTGTCATGCCGGTGAGGAGTTTGCCACTCCGAACACCGGTGAACTCGTTGTCTTTACCTCTTTCTTCTATTGTCGCTTCCGGCCTCCCACCTCTCGAGTTCTTTAGGGGTCTTCTTGATTATTATGGCCTTCGACTTTACCATCTCGAACCCCAACTCTATGCTCCACATTGCTCTCTTCATTCATGTCCGCAAAGCCTTCCTTGGCATCCTTTCCCACTTCCAACTTTTCCGACGCATGTTCTATCTCAAGCCGCATCCAAACAAGGATGAGCCCCGCGCCGCTCTGGTCGCCCACTCTCCTGGATCCCTCCGCCGAGACTACTTTCTCTTCCTTGAAATATTCTAACAAGGGTTGGCACAACCGGTTCTATATTGCCAACCTTGAACCCGCCCGCTAAGCTTCGTTGGCCTTCCTCCCGTGCCTAGACCTAACCGGAGCACGTGCCGCTGGCCCAAGATCTGGGACGAAGCCACAAGCTTCGGCAAAGATCTTGGAGATGAAGCAAAAAGGTCTTCTGGCAAGTGCGTATCACTGCACTTCATCGGGAATCGACTGCCTCGATCAAGGAGAGATCCAAACTCGCTTTGAGTATGAGGGCGAGAGGGACCCCAATCAGAAGACCGTGCCGAGATTTTGAAGATCCGTATGTATAAGATTTTCGACTAGGATCGGGTAGCAAAATAAGCGCACCCATGCCGCCGGTCCTTCCATACACTCCTATATCGCTCCTCCCAAGTGAGTTGACTTGACTTCTCTTAGCGCCGCTCCTTTCAATCTCGATGTAGCACTTCTTAGTGTTCAAGGAATCTCTATTGTAGGAAAATGCCTCCATTATCTCAAAGCCGTATAAAATTCATCATGACGATGTGCCTACCGGTCGCTAAAACCAAAATGGCGTGAAGATCCAAAGCGATCCGATTGGCAAGAGGGCTGCCCCAAGCGAAGACATTAGCAAGCGGGCGAGTAAGAGGAGGCTAGTCATTGATGACTGACGACTGAATGTCCTCAAGCTGAAACGACTCCTCCAAGGTCAGTCACGAAAACGGCGCCTATAAGATCCGCGACGTATGCATGTCTTACTTACGAAACCGTGCTCTTTGTTGAAGATTTCTCCGTCTTCATCCCGATTGCTTCTCGTCTTTCTCCTTACAGAGGCCTCAAAACATTGATCCCACGGGCAAAGTGAGGGCCCACCCAACCGCTGAAGAACGAGGTATCAAAGCTCGCGGAGCTAAGACCTGAGCTCTCTCCCGAGTGAGAGCGCTCCGAGTGAGAGGCCCTCACCTCCCTGAGGATGCCCCGAGGAAAGAGCCCCGACCGCCATTGGGATACCCCGACTGAAACCGGCCATTGCAGAAGAGCACCAAAGGCTGTAACTAAAGGGCCCCGACGAGGACCAAGCCTGCAAGAGCTAAGAGGAAGAAAAGCGTAAATGAAGTGCTGGTTAAGGATTCGACCACCAAAACTCTGTAAGCCCCGACTCAATCTTTCACTTTTTTAATCTCCTGGTTCACTTCTCATGTATCTTCATTTGCCCCTTCGAATCTCATCGCCCAACGTGGAGGAGATCCCTCAGCCAGCCCTTCGAATCCGGGTTCCTCCCATCAAAATTGAGTGGCGCGATTCGAGGGCTAGGAGGTGGCATCATCCCGAACAAGCAAAAGGAGAGTGCAGAAAGAGATATGCTTGTAGACAGCCCGAACGAAGCGATTCCTCGGCTGCTAAATGTAAGTCTCCGCTCCTTTTCGTTGTAGCTTTGTAATCACTTTTCGTCGATCAATCTTCGTAAATTGTGTGCAAGAGAGGATGTATTGCGGCCGATGGCCAAATCCGATGCACTCGAGTAGTTGGTCCCGCACTTGAACTCCCGAAAACATCCAAAGCAGAGCTAAAGGCCACTCGAGAGGAAGCCGCATCGAGGGAAGCGGCCGAGGAGTGGAAATAGCCAGCACACTCCGGGAGGAGAACCTCGACCTCCGGTTCAATGGGAGTAAGGTCGATCTCCTTAGTCTTTTTGTGCCTCTAATTGCAACTGCTTTTGGTCTTGGTCGTTGACAACTTCTCTTGTTGCGCAGAATTTGTCGGAGGCCCACTCACCCAAGCCCTACTCGGACGAGCCGACGCGCAGAGCCGAGCCGAGATGAATTTGAAGGTGAGCTCTATCAAAGCAAAGATTCTTTATGTTGCTTCATTTTTGAGTGCTTTGTGTGATCATTTATCTTTGGCACTTACAAGATCAAGACCCGAGCTCGCATATGATGTTTTTGTTGAGATGGTCAAAAGCCGAAAGCGTTGGGAAGATGTTGCTAACGCGGCGACGCCGATCCCGTTGTCGCCGGCTCCATAATGGACTCTGGCCAGCTCGTTGGACACCGTCGAGGTCTTTGATAAGCTTAGGCGAGCCCCGATCAATATTTTGCCAACATTTCCGAGGCAGCCATCATGGAGCGGCTTCGCCCTTGCACAAACCAAGTCGCTCTACCCCCGAGTGGACGTTGATTCGCTGGGGAGGGCTTCGCCGATGGTACTTCGATGACCGGCCCCGGAATTGATTAGCGAAGCGCAGGAGTCCGCCAAGAAAGTAGCCGCCAATGTAGTGAACCACTTTCGATCTTGACTTCCTTGTGGACATTGTATGCAGATTTTCTAATGTGCCTTGTAAATATTCAGTTTATTTATGTTAATGCCTTGATCCAAGTTTTTATGTAAAATTTCTTAAGTATTTTGTCCGATCTGCTCCAAGCCTAAGCTTGATTAGGTCGTCAAAAATTCCCGAGTCCTATCCGTTGAACTCGAATCAAGGAACATTAAACAATGATAAACCAAATATGCATAAGTTCTTTGAGGAAAACTATGTTTTTATTGACATATGTACCGCCCGATCGCTAACTCAAGAAGTCATCTTGCTTGAGGTTTGCAAAGCCAAGAAGAACATGAAACTTAAGGCAATTTAAGCATAGTATCGTCGAAGATGCTCGATGTTCCAGGAGTTCTCCACCACGGATCCGTCTTCACACTTTAGTCGATATGCTCCCCGGCCGAGCCACCTCAAGAATTATACACGGTCCTTCCCATAATGGAGATAATTTGTGACGGTCCTTGGTGGTCTGAATCTTGCATAGAACCAAATCGCCAACAATAAAAGCTCATGCTTGAACGCGATCGTGGTATCGTTTCGAGTCCTTGGAGATATCTTGCCGACCGGATGTGGTTGCCCTCACGGACCTCTTCCATTCTGGGAGAGGTCATCCACTGGGTCTTGATCATAGCGTTCATCGTTAAAGCTGCGGACTCAGAGAGATTCGTACTCCATCTTGTTTGGCAACATAGCTTCTGCCATAGACCAAAAAGAAAGGAGCTTGGTTCAGGTAGCCCGACGGGTGTAGTCCGCAGGACCATAGAACCGAGGGAGCCTTGGACCCATTTGCCGGCATAAGGTTTTAGCCGGTCAAACACTCGGGCCTTGATGCCTTGAAGAACCATGCCGTTGGCCCGCTCAACTTGTCCATTGCTTTTGGGATGTGCAACCGATGTGTAGCGATTTTGATTTCAAAGTCTTCGCAAAATTCCTTAAAGATGCCTCCAAAGTGAATTGAGTCCCATTATCAGCTATTATTCTGTTTGGGACGCCGAACCATGCACAATGTTGAGGATGAAGTCACGTGCCTTGTCGCTACAGCGGTGATCGTAGCAACCGGCTTAGCCTCGATCCACTTGGAGAATTTGTCAATTGCGACGAATAAGTGTGTGAATCCTCCTGTGAGCCTTTTTGAAAGGACCAACCATGTCTAAGCCCCATACCGCAAATGACCAGGATAGTGGAATCGTTTGTAGTTCTTGGCTGGGACATGACTTTGCCGAGCAAAGAACCGGCAACCTTCGAACGTGGGGACCACCTTGTCAGGCTCTGAGACCGCTGTAGCCGATAAAACCTTGTTTGTAGACTTTTCCCACCAAGGTGCATGTCGCCATGCTTCCGCATATGCCCGAGTGGATATCTTGGAGAAGCCGTCGTCCTTCCTCGTGTGTGTGTGATGCATCTCATCGTGACTCCGAGGGGCTCCTCTTGTATAAATCGAATCAACTATGACATAAGCTTGACAGGGGCGTTGGACGCGTTCTACCTCATCCCGGTTCCGGTGCCTCATGCCGAGTTAAAAATCTGATGAGCGGTGTCCTTGGGCTTACGCTGGCCATGGCGACCTCGGTCTCGGCAGCCTTGCTCGTTGGGAGTTGGTTTGGCTTCGTCCTGCTGGGCTCATAGAGATGTTCTACGAAACGCCTCGTTGGAGCGCTTCGCTGACCCGAACACCGCCTAACTCGTCACCGCCTCATTATTATGTCTTAGGACATGGGATAGCTCGGGAAATCCAACAAACCTATCTTCAAGTTTGCGAACTTCTTGCTGTGAGGCCTCTATGGTGTCGCTTAGACAGACCAGCCTTTCATTACTTGATTGACGACCAGCCGGGAATCCCCTTTCACGACGAGCCGACGTATCCCGAAAGTGAAACTACAAGTCACAATCCATGTAGCAGGCTTCACTGGCGTACGTTGAGAGGTGGAGAAGTGGGAGGTGAATAACGTATCTTAACCTCCCCGCCTGGGAGATCAACACGACTCCTGCTCCCAAGCCGGGTGATCCCTCCTTGGATCCGCCTCTAAGTGCATGGTCCAATATTTTAGTCTTCTTGAGGTACATCTTCTTGTTGTTCGGTCCACTCGGCCAGAAATCTGCTGTGGCTTGTGACTTTACCGATGTTCTTGCTTTGAAGGTTAAGTCCACCCGCATCGCCTCCGTGGCCCACTTTCGCAATGCGCCAGCCGCTCCCTATTGTGGATGACATCGCCAGTGGAAAGGAGGTGACGATCTATGACCAGTGACCCCGAAAGTAGTGTGCCAATTTCCTGCAGCTATCGTAACACCATATAGCAATTTTGTACTCGAGGGTAGCGAATTTTGCTCCTCGCCAATACTTCACTAACGCAGATTGGCCTCGTAATCTTTGACTCGCCCTTCTTCTTCAAGCGCCACCACGAGGACCGTGTTGACCACTTGGTGAGTCGGGCCGAGACGACACGCAGTGCAAGGGCTCCTAAGGTTGAGGTGATGCTAGGACGGGCGGTGTCGTGAGGAATTCTTTAAAATCTTCAAAGGCCTTGTGGGCTTTCGTAGTCCACCGGAAGTCGTCCGTTTTCTTCAAAGAATCAAGAAGGGCATGCCTCGGGTTTCGCCGAGTCGAGAGATGAATCGCTTAGCGCCGCTCGCGCAAACCGCCAAAGCTTCTAAACGTCTTCTCGGTTACTCGGGGCTTCATACTCGGATAACGTTGATTTTTTCCGGTTAAGCTTCAATGCCGCGATGTGACACCATGAAGCCGAGCAAGCTTGCCTAATGGCACGCGAACGTGCACTTCTTTGGGTTCAACTTTATTCTCAAGGCCCGGATGTTCACGAAGGTTTCTTCTAAGCCTTGCGATCAGTCTTCCTTCCGCTTGGTCTTGATGACGACGCCGCCGATGTAAGCTTCCACGTTCCCGATCTACGTCCGAAAACACCTTTGGATCATGCGCCTGGCATGTGGCTCCGGCGTTCTTCAGCCGAAAGGCATTGTGATGTAGCAATAGGCCCCAAACGGCATGATGAACGATGTTTTCAGCAATGATTCCTTCAAGCTGATTTGGTGGTAGCCCGAGTAACAATCCAAAAAGCTTAGGAGCCGCGCCTACTGCTGAGTCCATGACTTGGCCGATGTGAGACAACCCGAATGGATCTTTTGGGAAGGCCTTGCTGAGGTCGGTGTAGTCAACGCACATGCGCCATTGCCCTGCCTTCTTCCGACTGAACCAAGTTAGCCAAACGCCCTGGATGCGTAACTTACTTGATAAAACCGGTGGCTAAGAGCTTTGTGAGTTCTCTTGATGGCATCTTTTCGATCCCGAGCGAACCTCGCGCACCGTTGTTTGATTGGTTTTGCATAATCTTTGACATGTAAAGAGTGCTTGATCACCTCCGTAGGAATTTCCAAGCATATCGTATGGTTTCCAAGCAAAAACATCTTTATTATTTTGGAGGAAGGTGACGAGCGCTTTCCTATTTAGGATATAGTTCAACGCCGATTACAACGTGTTTTTGAAGGATCCAATGGATCAAGGGAGATCTTCGTTTTGGCATCGCCTTGACCCGACTTGGCTATCTTCTTTGCGGGGATTTCACCCTCTCGTAGAAGTTGATGGCCAATCGGATTTCCTCCGGCTTACATAATCTCTCGCGAGATTGGGCCATGTCGCAGCCTTCCTTGTCGCAAGTGAAGGCTTGTTTGACGCCGTCTAAGAGAGTGATGACGTTTGGTCCCTGCATCTTCATGCAAAGGTAGGTATAGTGCGGTATCGCCATGAACTTGGTGAGTGCAGGTCTTCCAATGATTGCGTGGTAGGCCGTCCCCGAAGCTCGGCCACCTCGAAAGTGATATTCTCCTTGGTTTCGCAAGTTCTCGTGAACTTCGAAGGTGACCGAAACGATGTGCCCGAAAGTGTCATGGACGACAGCCCCGGAATAACTCCGTGGAAGGGGCCGAGCTTGCCTTCAGTTCGGCTCTGGATTTGCGTCTCGCCCAAGGTCTTGGTGAACATAATATTGAGGCGCTTGCCCCGCTCAATGAGGACGCGCTTCAGCTTGATGTTGCGGACCACCGGTCTAGGACTAGGGATACCGCCCGGTGAAATCCACTCACCAGCGCCGAACGTAATAGCCACCACCATCGTAGGTATTGTGGGACCTCAGGTTATGCCGCGTTGACCTCGTGGTCGGTTAGCTTCGTTTCCTCTTGGATTCATTGGCTTGCAGCCCCGAAGATGTGATTCAGCTCGCTTCACGGGTCTTGAAAGGGCTACGCATTTCTCGTTTGTTGTTCTTCTTGGTGCAAGATGGACCGGCTTTGCCACGGCTTCTTGTTGAGTTGTGCCGCATATTGCTCGACGAATTGCTTGTAAATGAAGCAACTTGGCCGCGTGCTTGTGGTTGGGATGATGCGTACCGAGCTGTTCATGATGGCGACATAGGCCGCGACTCGTGGACGGCGTTGGGAGTTGGACGTCGCGGCAACCGTGTCCTCGGTCGGCGCTTGCACCTCGCCCGGCTTGTTGTTGCCATTATCCTTCTTAGGATGGCGGCTTCCTCCCCCGACGCTTGTCGTCCTTCTGGCCGGTCTTGCGCTGCCGTTTGATCGCGTCGCTAGACTTGGCGTATGAGTTTGCCATCTCGAACATCTGGCTTCACTGTCTTCAAGGGCTTGCGCCAAATTTTCCGATCATCAGCCTCATCACGACTTTCCGGAAGGCGGCATGATGATGTCAGTCGGGTTATGTTGGGGATCTTGTTGCGCTTTCTGAGAAGCGCCTGATGTTGTCCTTCAATGGCTCATCCGGCTTCCGGACGACATTGTAGAGGTCGAAGTGGGTCCTGTGCCTTTCAAAAGTGCCTTGGAAGCTGGCGATGAAGTGGTCCCTTAACTCGCTCCACGAGCCGATCGAGCCTCTTGGCAAAGCTTGTGAGCCACCCCGGCTGAGTTAGCAAGGGCACCCTGCACTGGCCATGGCCTTGTTGTCACCTCCTCCCGCCGCACCTGGGATGGCGAGGGTGTACATGGTTAGCCACGACTGGGTCGGTCTTCCTGGGTCGTACTTTCGATTCCTCGTCGGCTTGAAACCATTCGGCAAATGCACTCGCGCAGTCCCTGAAAGTGAAAGCGGGTACTCCAACGTCATTGCCGTCTGCGATCCCCTTCACCTTCGCGGAGCGCTGATCCCATTCTTGATAGCATCGGCCGAGGACTTCCCGCAGATCACTCACTGCGGGTCCTGGGCGCCGCTTCTGTAGTCGGTTAGCTGGCCGCGGTGGACCCAAAGTGGTGGACGGGTGGTCGCCCGTGCGCTCGCGGAGTCGTCCGATTGCTCCCGATGCTTGCGTGTGGTCTCGTGGCGTCTCTTGACCTAGTGGCCGTCCGGTCTTGCTCGGGCCTCTTGTAATCTTTGACCTCGCCTGGCGGTGAGAGTCGACTCTGTGCTCTGCGTTTCGCCACGGACTCGGTTGGTCTTCGTGCCGAGGTGGAGGGAGAACCATTGGCTGTAGCCGCACGATGGTCTTGATCTTGCTCTTTAAGATTGGCGCCACGTCTGGTGCCATCTCGATTACTTTATGTCTCGGAGGGTGAGAGCGGCGACGGCGTTCGCCAGGCGCCTGGAAGATGCTGGTGTTGTGGATTCGCTCAAGTATGTCCTCCCGAGCAGATCGTCCTGCGCGCCAGTGTCCTCTTTCTCCCGTCGGCTTCCCTCCTTGCGCGTCTCTTCTCATCTTCCGCGCCTTGCGCTCCCGCTCAAGCCTCAGCTTTTTTCCTCTCGCGACCCTCGCGGGCCATGGCTGAGCCGGTCTCGCCACTAAACCATAAGTGACGTCGGCTACACTTCGGCTCGTAGTCCTTATCGCAATGGAGTCGTTGGCCTCGTCCCGAGGGGATGCCGTAGAGATCGTCAAAGCCTGAAGAGCTAAGGTATTCATCGAGCCCCGAGGATGAGCATGATCCCAACAGCTGGATGATGACGGCGATTTCCTTGAGCCCTGGTTCTGACTGACGTCGCTCTGGTCCGAGTCAGAATCTTGATGACGTGGATCCCTCCGAGTGGGTCGATCTTGACTCGGGGGAGAGGAGTTTGCAGTAGGTCTCAACGGCATTTGGTAATCCAAGTGGTGTCGAGAGAGTTTCTCCCTCCGAGTAGATTGATTTCGACGGGGAGGGGAGAAGACAACCAGTAGATCCTGGCCGGGCGCTTGTAGTTTCCCGAACGGCGCCAAGTGGGTTCCTCCTCGAGTGGATGGACTCGCATCTTGGAACTGGGATTCGGCACGTGATCTTGGCTAACCCGAACGGCGCGAGCAAACCTCTCCCGACCGGTCCGAATCCGAGCCGGGAGGAGCTTGTTGAAGCCGTTGGTGGCGAAGTTGTCGATGCCCGAAGAAGATCCCCATCGCGCTTGCCGGTGAGATTGTCGAAGAAGTCTTGACGCGAGGGCCCCTACTCGGCGCGCCAACTGTCAAAACTTGGTTTCGGCAACAAAAATTAGTGGTGCAATCAAGATCGCAAGCTCGACGGGTTAGGTGGAAAACAAGATTTAGACAGTTCAGCCCTCTCGTGGGAGGTAAAACCCTACTCCCCGTTTGGGGATTCGATCCGCCGAGTGTTTATTGATCTCAAGATCTGTTGCTCATGAATCATATCCCTCAAAGGACGCCCTTACTCCCTTATATAGTCTTGGGAGGCGTGGTTCACAAGTCTGAAACCCTATCTTACTCTAAGTCGGTTTCCTCAATCTTACCAAACCGTGATTATGAGTTGTTGCCTTATCTAATTGGCAACGAACACCCAAGTCATAGTTGGTTTACATAATTGGCACGCATTTAATCATCCCTATCTCTAGCTGATAAGCTTGCCATGTGGATATCCGATTGCCATAATCTCACACACTAGAAACAAAAGAAATCATACCACTAATGACAAACGTTTACCTAGATTTGGGGATTGAAACGATGTAGCCCATAGCCAAGTCAATCGCCGTCCAAGAAAAGGTTGGCGATGCGCCGAAGGTTTTGATTGATTATGATTGTGTTGAATTTCTTTAGCAGGGGGTCTCGGGTCCTATTTATACCCAAGATACATTATCCGTACAACCCCTGACTCTATCTAAACTATTATTTAAAACACAACGTTATCCCGGAAGGACCTACACCGCATTACAATGAACAATTTAAACAAACTCCTAAATTACGTATACAATTGTCATCACAGACTCTATCCATAGATGGCAATATCATTTAACACGCAATCTAATAACCAAATCTTCTATTTATCTTCAAACTGTTGTACCTAAACGACTTTATCTCCTCCGATCAGAATTGGCTATCGGCCGCCTCTCGTCCAATCCAACCTTAGCCGATTGACTTCATGTACTCGATCGCTCAGCCCGATGCGGCTCCGCTTCTCCGCCAAACCACCCGATCCGATTCGCTTCATCCTTGCAAAGACTTAGGATTCAACTATCAAATTTCGATGTTAACACATGCCCCCAAGTCCGTGATACGAAATGTTACTTTGATTTGCAACCCTGTTCAAATTCCCGCTCTTTCTTGACCTAAACCGCCGCCTCCCTCAAGTGCCCAACAGCCACTTACCTCGCCAAACAACTACACCTTCAAAGTGCACTCAAAACCATTTGCACACAAGCTTTTGCTTTCTCTCCTCTCCGACGGTTCACCGCGATTCATTGGCATCCTTCGCCAGCACCTCGCCGCACTCCGCAAATCGAACCCGGCTTCATCTCCAACAACTCCGATGGCCTCCACCATCCCGCCGGCCAAGCACTCCCCTCGCCGGCTACTCGCTGCCGACCGCCGTTGCCACTACACCGACCATCGCGCCGCACCGGCTGCTGCCATCATCGAGTTCCTTGAGGTACTCATGACCACAACTCTTTTCTCCTGGATTTATTTCTAGTTCATTTCTCCAGCCTGCTATGCTCATCCGCCTAGCCGCTTATTAGCACCTTTTCCCTTTTCAAACTCCGTAGCATTTAGCCATCCCCGATTGGTTTTTCTTTTCACACCGTAGAACCCGTCGCATCAAGTATTCACCCCCACTTGACCCAAGCACAGGGTATTTTCCCCATCGGCAAACACCGATCCACCGATGTTATCATGGCCGAGACCATTAGGATTCCCTTCAATACCAACAAGCCATCCTCGCCCATTGGAACGAGACCTTTAAATCGTGGCCGACTCACCAACGCCGCCTCGGTCGAATGGTACAAGAGGATGCACGGCCAAATACACTCAATGGGAGGAGGCCGAGATAGCCAAGCTTGGCTCTATCCATTGCCAAAGATGGAAAAGGACGAGCCGTCGCCTGCCACAACATATTTCAGGAAATGATGCCTTCAACGCCTTCATCTTTCGACAAGGCCGATGACGCCACACCGGCCGACGTGTACATGACGACCGGCTTGGCATCGAATCGTCTGGCACCAAAGAACTCCGAGCCGAAAAGGACAGCATCAGTTCAAAACCAAGGCTATCGGCGGGTGGAGCGGCTTCATCGCCTAAAACATGAAAGATGGACCCGTCACATGGTGGAGCACGCCGCATTTGATGATGTGGCTCAAAAAAAAATTTTTGTTCTGTGGATCGAAGCCGCGGGGCCGACCGCCAACCGTGTGTCATAGCCAAATCCCGCCACAAAGTGGCAATGCGCTGGCACTGCTACTTGTATCAAATGTTGCATCAAAGCCGCCGCAAAGATACGCTAACGCCCCAATCAACACCGACGGCCCTCGTGGTTCTTACAGCATCCGCCGGTTCTCAAGGACAACAGAATAGCGCCGATCGCCCCCACCGAGGCCGTCTTCCCAAGGCTAGATCCGATCGAAGACGAGGACGGCAACCGATCACCACCACTGTGTGCATGAGCTACTGAGAAGCAAAGCAGCTCGCTCATGCTCAAGGCAACCGACCGACGATCAAGCCGACGCTTCACCGCTTCCCTTCACGACGGGCCGTTTGCGAGAACCACTCCTGGTACTTTTACCAGACTGGGACTCGTTCGAGTTGCCGACCGATTTCAATTGGGAGGACATTAACTTAGCCGACAACCCAAGGTGCGTGGAGCCGTTTTATCACCGCTCTATCCCTCGCATCTTGCCGACTGGGATCCCACTGTGCACATCACGGCCAAGAGCTACGAGTTCTATTACCCGGTGTTCGGCGAGAGAGTTTGGTCTTGGGCAATTGTCCATCGCTTTTATTATGCCGATAAGATTGAAAACGAGAGGAGTGGTGAACCAAGACTTGATAATGCATCTACTGGCCACACATAGCCGCCTCCCTCCCTCGGGCGACATCGGCGTGACGACTCCTTGGGCGCCGTGGAAAGCATAGCCTACGACCAATGGTGGGCCAAAATCAAACGACATATCTTTCTGCACCAATGTCATCTCATTACGTCGATCCGCTCCTCGCCTGGGAAGAAATCCCGCTTGCAAATTCCAAATGATTTTGTTTCTTCTTATCATCGGCTCATATAGCTGCACATTGATTCGCCTTCGTTTTGTTATGGAGACGGGAGACGGAGCGGCCGACGGTTATGGAACACCGCCTAGGTGTTCTAGACGGTGACGGCCTCGCTCCATCGGCCATCGGCTTGGGAGCGCCGCGGGGTCACATTGTTGAGCTGCGAGGGCAAGTGCGCGAGCCAATTGCCCAGGAAGAAAAGGGCTGCACTTACAAAATTACGGCCGCGCCGCCCAAAGAAGCGAGTAGCTCTCCCTGACCCGCCGTCGCCAGCTCCTGACACCGTCACTAACGAGGAAATGTTATGGCCATGAGCGGCGCCGAACCGGAGCTCGAGCCATGAGTCCATCAACGTCCCGCCGACGCCCCACCGGTCCTAAGTCCCTGTAATGAAAATCGGCCAGTAAGCCCTCATCACCAAATTCGATTTTTTACAATGATATCACTTGCATCTGACCGAACAATTCTTTTCAGTCAAGAAATTGCCGGCCACACCTACGCCACGCTTACTCCAGTAATCGTCTCGCACCTTGATTTGTAGAAATTAGCCGAATCGACCGCTAACTCTTGTAGCCCCCACGATCTCCGTTTCGCCTGCCCTCAAGAGTCCAGCGAGCACGCCAGATCGCCGCGGCGAAGTGGAACGACATGAGGCCCTCCTAAATCTGCCAGCAGTGGCAAACCAGCCGAGCCGATCGTTCCGACCCCGGTGCCCACGGTAGGCTAACCGAATCCGATGATCGGCCTGGCCAAATTTCAATATCTTGATCATCTTCCTCTTTGTAACATAGCCGATCTCCTCAACTTTGACTTGTCTTTGAGTTCCTGGGAGTCCGTGAAATCGGCAGAGGAGGCGTTGGTGATGCTTCGCCGAGGACTCGAGGCCACCCTAGCGACATCGGGCAACCGGCCGCCTCTCGCTGGATGCGCTAGTGGTCGAAAGGGTTCAACACGCGCGTTGCCAAGGAAATCCAAGGCTAGTCGCGTGTAAGCTCTAGCCGACGCCATTGTGTCGGCCACCTTCATGGAAGCCCACCAACTCAAGTATGAACGGCACGCAACAAGATAGCCGATCGCCGCGAGAACCAGCGCGTGGCCACCCTCCACGACCAAGGATGCCATTGAGAGCCGTAAAAGCGCTTCAACCGCTAAAGACCGAGCGGTGGCTGCTTGAGCAACTCCTCACGCCAAGATCACCGATGGCCGATCTTGTTCAAGTCACGAACGAGATCGATGTCCACAAGGAGTACATGGCCAGCTTGCTACCCAAATCGAAGCTCAACGCCAAAGTATCAAGGCGGCCGTGGCACATCTACGGACCCGGTGAAGCAGCATCCGGCCGCAGCGGGTCTGCGAGGCCGTTACGACGCTGTCAGGCCATTGAGGAAATAGACCATATCAGCGAACAAGGTTGTCGCACATAGCCGATTTCTTGAAACGATGAGCTTGTAACATTTTAACATTCTCAAATCGCCACCGTCTGTAATATATTTGTCAAACTTTGTAATGGTCTTGAACTTTGATCAGCTTGCTCGAATTTGTAATTGGCTTTAACTTTTTGTGTAGTGTAGTCTATCAATCTTTGAGCCGTGCTCACGGGATGAGATTGGCTTCGCCGCACGTAGTGATCTTGAATTGCCTATGCCGAAATCGCCTAGCCATCCGTACCGCGTCACATTCACCGATTTCGAGACCACACCACAACCGTCGATGTTAACACTTGGATCACGACCATCGATCTGAATTACTTCCAACGCTATTTGACTCGCCGATTACGAAGCTTAAAACTTTAAAATTCCTCGACGCCCAATTTTGCAATCGGCTCATGTATATGCCTCAAGTTTTGTTGATAGATTCTGTCAACAAAATTGTGAATTCGAGCCGTTCGCGTATTATTGCGCCGCCGCTATTCGCCAATCATTAGCCGATCGTAGGAAACCTGTGGGAAAATGTTGCATAAATGCCTAAAGGCGATGCCTTATTGTCACATCCTCGGGTTTTTCCCTAATTCATTTAAATAATTTACCCCGAAATAATCGGAATTTTTGAAATTAACCCGGAGTCAACCTATAATTTTAAAAATGCAATTAATAAATGGGAATGACATGGTAGGATTTTTCTTGAATTCTTCATGTCAAAATACGCTAACAGGATTTTTACTCGGAATTTTTAGAGCACTCTAAGTATTTTTAATCAATTAAATAAGAAAACAGGAATTTAATTAAGTCCCTAAATCCCTTTTTTCTTTCTTTTCCTTTTTTCCTCTTTTCCGTACGTCCGCACGGCTTCCCGCCCGTCGCCGTAACGGGCCGCTGCCTGGCCCCGCGCGCTCTTCGCGGCCGTGGGCCGAGGCCCACTTGCAGGCCTGCCGCATCGCGCAAGTCCGGCGCCTCTTTGCGCGAGGGCCACCGGCTGGCCCCACTCCGCGAGCTCTCCTCGCGCCCGCCGCCCAACCGCTGCGCCGCCATAGCCGCGCCGCATTTTCTCATGCCGCTTCCGCGCACTTCGCGCCGCATGGGCTCCCACGCGGCTCGCCCGCGCGCCGCACCCGTGCCCGCCCCGCACGCGAAATGGCCGCTCGCCCAAAACGACCGCGGATATCTCTCTCTCTCTCCGAGTCCGAAACCGACGGCGAGGGATTCGCGCTCAACCCGTGCAATCCGCCTCTTTTTCCGCCCCATAAAGTCCCTCATGCGCCGCCGCGTTTCCCTTTGTTTCCTCGCGTTCGCCTGGAGCCCCAAAATCGTCACCGCCGCCGCCTCTCCCCATCTCCTAAGTGAGTTCGCCGCCTCTTTCCCCGGGTTTCGTGGTTGCCGTGGCCCCAGCCGTTGTCCCGAGCCGCGCACTCTCCTCGCCGTCGCTTCGGCATCGCGCCGCCGTCGTTGTTCCTGCCGATCGAAAGTCCGCCTGCCGCTGCGCATGGCCTGGGCGAAAGCAAGCTTGAGCCGCCACCGCGCTCCCAACCCTAACCCTAACCCTAACCCTAGCGCGCCTCGTGCCGTCCGATCTTGCGGACGGACGGATCCGCGCCGCCCGCCGGGATCATGACGGGATTCGCGCGTCCGCTCCGCCCGGCCAGACGCGCCACGCCGCGCCGATCCTCGGCTGCCGGATCGGGCGCACGTGGCGGGGCGATTCGGTCGTCGCGCCCGGTGCTCCCCTTCGCGCTGTTAGCTCTCGCGTGCCGATCGCCGCCCCTAGGGCTCATCAGCCACCGCCGACGCCATGCCGACGCTAGCCCCGAGGCGCGCGTGGATGACGTCACGAGGGACTTAATTGCGCAATAAATAATTTAATCTTTTCGTTTAGTTTAAAAATCGCAATTAAACTTCTAAAATTCATATCTTTTGAATCCGAGGTCCGTTTAGTCCATTCAAATTTCATTAAATCCAAAATGTCAAGAATCCATTAAAAATACTTTTCAGTGCTGTTTCAGTAGACTTTTTAGGGTGTTTGTTGAGTGCTTTGTTTGTCGTGTAGATCCCGAGTTTTCCGGCGAGCCCGTTCTCTTCAAGTAGTCGCCGGTTCCTCCGCCCCAGAGCAAGGCAAGTCATACCTTACATTGACCATATTGTACCTATTTTATGTAAATACCCCTTTTCGTTCAAATATCGCATATGTTTTAGAATGTCATTTCATGGGATGTGTTATACCTATTGTACTCAACCATAGGATTGTTTACCTTATACCATTGATAACTTGGGATCCAATGTGACTAGATGATAGTTTAAGGTGCTTAGTCATGCTTAGCGCAACTAGCTCACTTAAGGGAATCACACTAAGTTTAATACTAAAGTTGACCTCCGTGATATTAAGATATAACCTTGTTCTTAATAATATTGAATTATGAGAAAGGTGGGTCGTGAGCACATGGTTGGATTTTGGTTAGCGTGCTCATGACGATTAAGGACCGGTTCTCGGGAAACCCCGGAAGAAATGCCGTGCATACCACAAGCGGCATGGGTAATGGCTGGGCCCGTAGCGTAGCCGTCTCTAGTCGACGTATCCCGCAGAGGGTGGGCGTGATGGAGTTGGGTCGCCCCGGTTTTAAGGGTTGATCGCTTCCGGATTCACCGCGGCACTAGAGGGGGCTGCCCATTGCCCGATGGGAATGGGGCGAAACCTTGTGTGGTACGATTGATTAGAGGGGTTATGGAGGTCTCCTGCCATTCCTTTCCGGGCACCGTGGTGGTGCACCGGTGCACGGTAACGTGTTGTGGGATTGTGTCTTGTGGGCATACACCTCCGATCGAATAAAACTATTCGAATAGCCGTGCCCACTTACGGGCGATCGACCGATTCACCTTGATTAGTCTCATTTATTTTATCTGAATGAAATGTTGAAGTATGACTAGTGCAGGTGGATGGATGGGCTCGTTGCAACGTGGTTTGAGCGCTGGATGTTGTTTATTTAATCGCTTAAATATTACTACTGTTTACTGTCTTCAAATATTATTATATATCGCTAACGCCGTTTATGCAAATTGAGCCCTTGACCTTTCCTTGTTGTTTATCTTGCATCATGTCCCCTTTTCCTATGTGACTTGTTGAGTACGGTGGTTGTACTCACTTGCTTCTTTTTCCCTTCAGGCCGAGGTTGAGATCGAGGTCTCCGAGGAGGTGTAGGCTTGTTCTCGTCAAGGTTTAGCCGTGGAGTTGGTGTTCGCTTCGCGCGTGTCAAGTTTAGCTTAAGTCCGTTTTATTTTCTTTTCCGCTGCATTTGTGTAACTCTTTATATTGTTTCTAAGACGAGGATTCTCGTATTATCAATAACGTCGATTTGTGTACCTGGCTGATTCTCGGACGAGGAGTAATGCACAAATTAGCTGCGAAATTCTGGTGTGAATTTTCGGGCGTGACAAGTTGGTATCGAGCCTTCCGTGATCAGGACAAGCCAACGGAAACCTTAAGAGCCCTCTAATTCTTTTCATGTGCATATTTTTGAAAAAAAGGTGTCTTGAAAAGTGGAGGCGTCTAGGGTTTAGGAAATTGTGAAAATGGGATGTGGTCGTGGGTTTTGATTTTCCCACTCCTTTGTTTCTATAGATGGCAGGTTCCCCACGCACTCCGCGGAAAAGGGATGACTTTCGTGCGTAGCCGGCGCGTATGGCCTGCAGCTTGGATATCCCGAAGCACCGGAGTATACACGCTTGCGCCTCTCGGTGGCGAGTTGCCCTACCGTGTTCGGTTGGAGGTTCACGGGTTTGTGGGAACGTGTCTTCCCAACATGGAGGTCACGCTTCCGAGGCACGTCGATCACGCTTGTCAAGAAGCCGCTTACCCGATGTTGGCCAGATGAGGAGCGCATGATGCCGACCTTCGCACCTCCTCCTACCGCTACCATCCCCGTCGAGGTAGTTCCTCGAGGTCGGTGCATTCAAGTCTACGGCAGAGGAGAATGACACTACCTTCGGCCACACCGTGCTCAAAGGACTGGATCGATGCACTCGACCTACACAAGGCGACCAAGGAGCCGAACGACAAGAAGATGCCGAGGATCGCGCATCGCAGGACGAAGTTGTCTGCCCAAGAAGGAGGTAGCTGAGTTAAGGGACTCCCGCCACCGCTTGGGGTTAGACTCCGCACTACGCCTGGAAGACCACCACCGCGCCCGTCCGTATCCACTGCACCCCGGATTCCACCGCCTCTCCAGCCTCCACCTCGGGCCCAGCCTCCGCCGGCTCCTCGCCGCGTCCTCGCCCTCACCTTTGCTCCAGCCGGCAAATCAAGGCGGTGGCGCATGGTGGATCTCCGTCTCCAGTGACTCAAGCTCGAGAATTCGGTGAAGACATGGACTCCGAAGAGACTCGAGATTCCTCTGAGGGAAGAGGATCGGCTGGGCTACGGCAACGATTCGAAGAGTCCAAGTCGAGGTGACGCCCGAGGACTCCAGGAGCCGTTCGGAAGAATGGGGATCTTCCGAAGGAAGCAGCCGACTCGTCTCATGGATCGTTCTAGTTGCCCTCTTTAGTTTTACCGTTTAAATTAGTTTGTCTTCTTGGTAGTTGTGTGTGTTAGGTCATTGTGGTGGGATAGCCGGCATTCGATATCAAGTGTGATATGACCGACCAATTAAGGATGTTTGGTGCTTTTCCTTGTTTCTAGTCAAGATCGAACAATGCATTTGAATTCAAATAATAAAGATTAGTGCTAAGTCTGCTCTGCTTTTCTTCTTTTCTCTCTGGTTGGTGTCTCCTTCGATGGTGAACACCAGACCGCCGGGCGAACAACAACAATGGGCACAAAAGCAACAACGAGGCTCACGACGCCAATGGCAATGCTCCTCCACCGCCACCCGAGAATCCCACCATTGCTCAAGTGCTCGCTTCATGACACGATGATTGCTACAATGATGCAAAAATGCAACAACAACACCACTGATGCAATGTTAGCTGCAACAGAAAATGCAAGAAAGCAGCAGGACACCGCTTGCCGCCCCACAACCCCACCCAAGCCGCGAGTTCCTTCGTGTCCGACCGCCGACCTTCTCCAAGACCACTAATCCCATGGAGGCTAATGATTGGCTTCATGCCATAGAGAAGAAGTTGGATCTCGCTTCTGCACTGATCGAGAAAGTCTCTTTTGCCACTCATCGCCATGTGGTCCCGCTTCAGCTTGGTGGGACAACTATTTGGTTACTCGCCGGCGGAGCAAAGAAGCACTGGAAGAGTTTCGTCGTAGCCAGACCGCACACATTCCTCGGGAATAGTTGCATAGAAAAGCGTGAGTTCCGTTCTCTTGAGCAGGTAATGTATCGCCATCGAGTATCCGCACGAGTTCAATCGTCTTGCCCGTTATGCCCCGTAAGATGTGCGCACCGATGCGTAAAGGCAGGAAAGTTTTTGGCTGGTTTGGATGATGAACTCACTGAAGCTTATCTCCGGAGAGTATGCTAACTTTGAGAAGCTGGTTGACAAGGCCATTCGACAGAAGATCAGCGCAACAAGATGATCAAGAAGAGAAAAGTATTCCAGACACGACCTCAACAAATAGGAAATCACAGAGGCCGCATGCCTCGGAAGTCGAGTGGACCTACCACCATGATTGTTCGTCGCATTGACCTTATCACCTGGAATTTCCAACCGGCGTAGTGGCGGTGGTCAACAACGCCAGTATCCGACCCCGCCTCCAACAGGCGCCATCCCAGAACAAGCCACAGCCCACCACCTCCAAGGAAGGACTCGGGAGGAGCCAGAGTCTGTTTCAACCGTGGTGACCCAGGCATTTTGCGTACAAGTGTCCGGGCCAAGCCGGCTGGGGTTCATCCAGCTCGAGTCAATCATGCGTCCGAGGAAGCACGGACCGCTCCCGAAGTTATACTGGTATGTCTCGTAAACTATACTCCCGCCACAAGATTATTTGATTCTGGCGCTACACATTCTTTTATCTCAAAGCAATTTGTTGGGGCACATGGGTTGTCAAGAGGGACTTAAGATACCTATGCGGGTTCAAACCCCGGAAACCACTTGGAGACCACTCTCGCATTGTCCCTCGCTGACCATAGAAATCCAAGGATCTATGTTTCTAGCCAACCTTATCCTCCTTCACCCAAAGGCATAGATGTCATTCTTGGGATGGATTGGTTGTCAGACATGGAGTAATTGACTGCGCTAGTCGCACCATTACAATTAATACGAAAGAGAAGAGAGTTGTTTTTCGCTCTCCCATGCAAGTCAAGACTATAGTAAGTTTGAATCATGTTTCCACCGGGAATCGTCCGAAATGGCGGCCAAGACCCCGTGAAGTTAGAGGATATCCCCATTGTCGAGAATACCCCAAGTTTTCCCCAAGATTTAACTGTATGCCAAAAGGGAAATTGAATTCGGATTGACCTAGTACCGGACCCCCAATACACAAGAGGCCATATAGGATGGGAGCCAACGAGTTGGCCAAGTAAAGAAGCAAGTGGATGAACAGCTGCAAAAAGGGTATATTCGTCCGAGCACACGCCTTGGGGTGCTCCGGATTTTTGTGGAAAAGAAAGACAAGACCAAGAGAATGTGTGTGGATTATCGAGCCCTCAATGAGGTTACTATCAAGAACAAGTATCCCTACCCGGATTGATGACTTATTCGATCAACTCAAAGGGCCAAGGTATTTTCCAAGATAGACCCGCGATCGGGCTATCATCGCTGAGGATTCGGGAAGAGGACATTCCCAAGACCGCCTTCACCACTGTGTATGGACTGCACGAGTGTACGGTCATGTTTTTTGGTTAACCAATGCACCGGCTTTCTTTATGAATCGATGAACAAGGTGTTTATGGAGTTCTTGGATAAATTCGTGGTGGTGTTCATTGACGACATTTTGGTCTACTCTAAGTCGAGGAGGATCATCGAGCAACATCTTCTGACAAGGCTCGAAAAGTTGAGAGACCATCAACTCTACGCCAAGTTTAGCAAGTGTGCTTTCCGGTAAAGGAGGCAGCTCCTCGGCCACATTGTGAATGCCCAAGGAGTAGCCGTGGATCCACCAAATGTGGAATACACAAGTGGACCCCGCCTAAAACGGTTACGCAGATCCGAAGTTTCCTTGACTTGCGGGTTACTACCGCCGCTTCATTGAGAACTTCTCCAAAATCGCCAAGCCAATGACTCAACCGTTGAAGAAAGATGAGAAGTTTAAGTGGTGGCAGAGTGCAATAGGAGTTTTGAAGAGCTCAAGAGGAAGTTGGTGTCCACCTGTTGATACCGCCCGACCCACAAAGGACTTTCAAGTTTATTGTGATGCATCTCGCCAAGGGTTGGGATGTGTGTTGATGCAAGAAGGCAAAGTGGTCGCATATGCATCTCGTCAATTGCGCCCACATGAAAACAACTACCCCACTCATGATCTGGAGTTATCCGCAAAGGGTTCATGCATTGAAGATCCGCGACACTACCTAATTGGTAATCGTTGTGAAGTGTATAAAGATCACAAAAGTCTTAAGTACATTTTCACCCAACCGGATTTAAACCTCCGACAGAGAAGATGGTTGGAACCGATCAAAGATTATGACTTAGGGATACATTACCATCCCTAAGAAAGCTAATGAAGAGTTGCACCACTAATGAGTCTGAGAATTCTAAATCCTACGAGTGGTGGATTTTGGTTTTGTGGTTGCTTCCGAAGCCCAACTCATTGATCAAATTCGCGCTCAAAGGCCGATCCCGAGATAGCCGAACTCAAGAAGAACATGAGAGTCGGAAAAGCTCGTGGTTTTACTAAGACGAACATGGCACACAACTGGATGGGAAAGAGATTGTGTGTGCAAGACAAGGATTTGAAAAGATGATCCTTACGGAAGTTCACCAAACCCAATACTCAATTCACCCGGCAAGACAAAGATGTATCAAGATCTTAAAGAAAAGTTTTGGTGGGTCAAGATGAGGAGGGAGATAGCCGAGTTTGTTGCACTTTGTGATGTTTGTCACGAGTGAAGGCGTAACATCAACGGCCCGCCGGATCGTTGCAACCACTTCGATTCCGAGTGGAAATGGGAAGAAATTGGAATGGATTTCATCACGGGTTTACCCCGCACAACGTCGGATATGACTCGATTTGGGTCGTGGTGGACCGACTCACCAAGGTGGCCCATTTCATACCAAGACATACTACCTACTCGGGAAGAAGTTGGCGAGCTTTATCTCGCAAGGATCATGTGTTTGCATGGCGTGCCTAAGAAGATCGTGTCCGATGTGGAAGTGGCACTTCCAAATTCGGAAGAAGTTGCAAGAAGAACTCTGCACTGTTTGAATTTCAGCACGGCCTATCATCCGCAAACAGATGGCCAAACCGAGAGAGTGAATCAGATTTTGGAAGATATGCTAAGAGCATGCGCGCCGATTTTGGAAAAGCGTGGGACAAAAGCTTGCCCTATGCACTTTCTTACAACAACAAGCATGCGCGCATTCAAATGGCACCGTATGAAGCACCGTATGGACGAAATGCCGCACACCCCTATTCCGGGATCGACGGTGAGCGCCAATTGTTTGGCACGAAGTAATAAGCGGCGTAGGAAAAGGTCCGAGTGATTCGGGAAAGGTTGAAGATTGCGCAGCTCCCGACGAAGAGCTATGCCAATAATCGTCGAAGAGATCTCGCTTTGAAGCAGGGATTTTGTGTATCTTCGCGTTACACCACTCCGGGAGTACATCGTTTCCAAACCAAAGGTAAGTTGGCACCACGTTTCGTGGGACCATACAGATTCGGGAACGTCGAGGAGAAGTGGCCTATCACGGAGCTTCCTCCAACATGACCGGTATTCACGACGTGTTTCATGTGTCCCAAGAAGTGTTTAAGGGTACCAAGAGCAAAGAGTCCAGCACTCGCATTGAAATCCAAGAGGACTTAACCTATGTAGAGAGAAAGACGTATTCTTGAGGTCGTGAGAGAAGGACTCTAACAAGGTTATCGTGTTTTGCAAGGTTCAATGGACTCATCACTCCGAGGAAGAAGCTACTTGGGAACGAGAAGATGAGCTAAAGGCCGCGCACCCGCACCTCTTCACTGTACTCCGAATCTCTGGGTCGAGATTCCAAGAAGGTAGGCTGTCACATCCTGGGTTTTTCCCTAATTCATTTAAATAATTTACCCCGAAATAATCGGAATTTTGAAATTAACTGAGTCAACCTATAATTTTAAAATACAATTAATAAATGGAAATGACATGGTAGGATTTTTCTTGAATTCTTCATGTCAAAATACGCCAATGTATTTTACCGGAATTTTTAGAGCACTCTAAGTATTTTTAATCAATTAAATAAGAAACAGAATTTAATTAAGTCCCTAAACTCTTTCTTTTCTTTTTTCCTTTTTTTCCTTTTTCCGTACGCCGATAGCTTTTCCCGCCCTCGCCGCCGTAACGGGCCGCCGACCTTAGCCTCCTCACAGGCGCCGCCTTTTCGCAAGGCCGGCCGAGGCCCACGTGCCGCCGCATCGCGCAAGTCCGGCGCCCTCCCTGGTGGCGCCGGGCGCCATGTGTGGGCCCCACCTGCCGGAGCCGCCCTCCTCGCGCCGGCCGCCCAACCGCCGCCGCCATAGCCGCGCGCCCGCCGATTTTCATGCCGTTCGCGCACTCTCGCGCCGCATTCCCACGCGGCCCGGCCCGCGCCGCCGCACCCGTGCCCGCTTCCCGCACGCCGAAATCGGCCGCGCCGCCCGAAACGGCCGGATATCTCGCTCTCTCTCTCTCTCTCCGAGTCCGAAAACCGACGGCGAGGGATTCGCGCTCAACCCAGGCGCAATCCGCCTCTTTCCGCCCCTATAAAGTCCCTCATGCGCCGCCGTTTCCCTTTGTTTCCCGTTCGTCTAGCCCCAAAATCGTCACCGCCGTCGCCGTCTTCCCCATCTCCGTGAGTTCGCCGCCGCTTCCCTTCGCTCCCGTGTTGCCGCGGTTCCCGAGCCGTTGTCCCGAGCCGCGGCACTCTCCGCCGCGCTTCCCGTGCATCCGCCCGCCTCGGTCGCGTTCCGTGCCGACGGCGTCCGGCCGGCGCCGCGGCGGCTGGGCGGCGAAAGCTTGCCGCGCCACCGCGTCCTAACCCTAAGCCTAACTCCTAACCCTAGCGCGCCCTTGTGCCGCCCATCTGCGGACGACGGATCCGCGCGTCCGATCGCGCTGTCCGGCCGCTGCATCGCGCCACGCCGCGCGATCCGCGACGCGCCACGTGGCGCCGATCCGGCCGCGCGCTTCGCCCGCGTGCACTGCTGGTGGCCGACGCTTTCACTCTAGGGCCGAGCCGCGCCCGCCGACGCACATGCCGACGTCACCCGAGGCGCGCGTGGATGACGTCATGAGGGACTTAATTGCGCAATAAATAATTTAATCTTTTCTGTTTAGTTTAAAAATCGCAATTAAACTTCTAAAATTCATATCTTTTGAATCCGAGCTCCGTTTTAGTCCATTCAAATTTCATTAAATCCAGAAAATGTCAAGAATCCATTAAAAATACTTTTCAGTGCTGTTTTCAGTAGACTTTTTAGGTGTTTGTTGAGTGCTTTGTTTGTCGTGTAGATCCCGAGTTTTCCGGCGAGCCCGTTCTTCAAGTAGTCGCCGAAGTTCTCGCCCCGCAGCAAGGCAAGTCATACCTTACATTGACCATATTGTACCTATTTTATGTAAATACCCCTTTTTCGTTCAAATACTGCATATGTTTTAGAATGTCATTTCATGGGATGTGTTATACCTATTGTACTCAACCATAGGATTGTTTACCTTATACCATTGATAACTTGGGATCCAATGTGACTAGATGATAGTTTAAGGTCGCTTAGTCATGCTTAGCGCAACTAGCTCACTTAAGGAATCACACTAAGTTTAATACTAAAGACCTCCCGTGATATTAAGTGATATGACCTTGTTCTTAATAATATTGAATTATGAGAAAGGTGGGTCGTGAGCACATGGTTGGATTTTTTGGGTTACAGTGCTCATGACGATTAAGGACCTGCCTCTGAAACCCCGAAGAAATGCGTGCATACCACAAGCCAACATGGGTAATGGCCGGGCCCGTAGCGTGAGCCGTCTCTAGTCGACGTATCCCGCAGAGGTGGGCGTGATGGAGTTGGGTCGGCCCCGTTTTAAGGGTTGATCAGCTGATTCACCGCGCACTAGAGGTGGTTGCCCATTGCCCGATGGGAAATGGGGCGAAACCTTGGTGTGGTACGATTGATTAGAGGGGGTTATGTGGAGGGTCCTGTCACAACCTTTCTCGGGCACCTCGTGGTGGTGCACCGGCGCACGGTAACGTGTTGTGGGATTGTGTCTTGTGGGTACAGCTTGTACACCTCTCGATCGTATAAAACTATTCGAATAGCCGTGCCTACTCACTGCATCGATCGACCGCATTCACCTTGATTAGTCTCATTTATTTTATCTGGAATGAAATGTTGAAGTATGACTAGTGCAGGGATGGATGGGCCTCGTTGCAACGTGGTTTGAGCGTTGGACAAGTTGTTTATTTAATACCGCTTAAATATTACTACTGTTTTACCGTCTTCAAATATTATTATCATATACCGCTAACGTTGTTTATGCAAATTGAGCCTTGACCTTTCCTTGTTATTTATCTTGCATCATGTCCCCTTTTCTCCGTGTGACTTGTTGAGTACGGTGGTTGTACCTCGCCTTGCTTCTTTTTCCTTCAAAGCGCAGGTTGAGATCGAGGTCTCCGAGGAGGTGTAGGCTTGTTCTCGCAAGGTTTAGCCGTGGAGTTGGTGTTCGCCTCGCGCGTGTCAAGTTTAGCTTAAGTCCGTTTTATTTTCTTTTCCGCTGCATTTGTGTAACTCTTTATATTGTTTCTAAGACGATGATTCTGTATTATCAATAACGCCGATTCAAGGGGTGACTTCGCTGGGATTCCCCCTCGACTATGAGGTAACGCACAAATTAGTCAAGAAATTCTGGTGTGAATTTCGGGCAAGTGATAATGCAAGATGCCTATCATAAATCGGGTAGGCAACCGTGAGCCGAATCATGAGTTGATCCATACACTTGGATAGTATTTCTTAAGGT